>LR812540.1:3637439-4237439 GCA_903798195.1 Danio kyathit | reverse complement strand
TGATCTGAATTAACTAAAAATATGATGGAAACACAATGACAGAATAAACTCCAGCATGTGCATCAGAGAAATGTAATGTGATTTAGTTTGAATAGATCATGTGATGATTAAAATGTGTGTGACGGGACGCATTAAAGGACAAACCAGCAGACCGAGCACATTGTAAAACATCTGAAATGTTGTTTAGGTCTTCCTAAAACTAGTGGTGGGCAAAGCGAGGCTTCATGAAAGACTAAACCAGTCGAAGCAAATGTGTCAAAGCTTCGAAATGTTTCGAAACCTCACTCTACGGTGACACCTAGTGGTAATGTTTTATGTATTGCACTGGAACAGCTTCAGCAAAGAACTGTAGAGCAAACTGAGGTATTAAACCCCACTTTCCAGGTGTGAACCTTCAAGTGATTTAGTGGAGCGGTTAGGGTTCCTGACTACCATGTGGGGATAGTGGGATCGAATTCAGACTGAGACAGCTATTTTGAAATGCTTTAATATCAGTTTGAAATGCTCTGTTCTTGTATCGCTCTGTTTCAACATTGGTCTGACATCCGAATAAACACTTTGTGAATAAATATGTCTTGTTTTGGTCATAAAACAGGGTTGTTGCTAGTTCAGACGTGGTTGTGGCCAGAAGATAACAAGAATTATTTATATTACTCATTAAATTTCCCATTTATTCTATTTCATTAATGTCTACCCCAAAACCTAAACCCAACCATCACAGTACTGTAAAAATATAAATTTTTGTTTTTTACAGTGTTACAAAAATGACGCTAAATTGATAGCGTATCCGCAGCTGTATCCTATCTAGACTACATCATAAAACAGTAACATTATTAAAATACATAAAAATCATGATTTCGGTGTATTTGTACAAGTCGGGATTCGAACCCAAAAGTCATGTGAAGCACAGTAACAACGTACACACGTACAGTTCACTAGGCCATATGAGACAGATGTTTTTTCTGACCCTGTCAGTTAAATGCAGATTCGCCAGGTCTCGAAACGCTTCTGAACTGATCGATGCTTTGAATCGTTTTAGTCATGTGACCAGGTGTTTCGAAACACTTTAGTCACGTGACCTGTGTGTTTCGGATCATGCTTCGGTGCAGTGTTTCGAAACACTTGCGCTTCGGGATCTCGACACTGTGTCGAAACGTCAGTTTCACGTCAGCCATCCCTACCTAAAACACCTGTACAAAACATGGGCTTCTTCTACCCCTTAAATCTACATTTTCTGTCTGATATTTGCTCCAGTTTATCAGGAAGTGACCATTTAGTTCTCTTTGACTCATTGGATGGAAACGCTGCTTTATTCACAAACGTTTTATGCGACGTTCCAGTTTTGCACATGAATCTAATTTGCATCTTTTGATGGAAGCAGAGCTAGTTTACTCTCCAGTGTGGATCTTCATGTGTTTCTTAAGGGTTGATGATTGTATAAAACTCTTCCCGCACTGAGTGCATGTGTACGGTTTCTCTCCAGTGTGAGTCATCTCATGTTTTTTAATGTTTTCTGACCAACCAAATGTCTTGTCGCAGTATGAACACTTGAACGGTTTCTCCCCAGTGTGTGTCCTCTCATGTTTTTTCAAGTTTTCTGGCCAACCAAATGTCTTGTCGCAGTGTGAACACTTGTACGGTTTCTCTCCAGTGTGAATTACCAGGTGTCGTTTCAAGCCTCTAGCTCTAATAAAAGTCCTTCTACACACAAAGCACGCAAACTCTCTCACACCACTGTGGATCTTCTGATGTGTTTTTAAAAATGAATGATGGGCAAAACTCTTTCCACACTCAGAGCATGAATACAGCATCTTGTTTGTATGAGTTCCAAGATGGACCTTCAAATCTGAATGCTTAACAAATGATTTGCCACACTGATAACATGTGTACGTTTTCTCTCCACTGTGAGTCTTCTGATGTATCCATAAACTTGATTGTTGCGTAAAACTCTTTCCACACCAAGAGCATGAATGTTGACCATTGACACTTTCCTCCTCCTTCACCATCGGGTCTGAAAATTAAGTACAGAAAAGAGAAATGTGAAGTAGGGATGCAGATGATGAATCAGTGACAGATTAATTGTCAATGAGCATTTTAATCAATGGTTATTAAAATGACTTATTGACTTATTGTGCTGTTGGGTGTCAGAAAAGCTCAGGCTTCATTTTTTAAATACCAAGAGATGTGTGGTACACCACTGAGAGAATCCTCTTGCCATAATCTAGAATAAAACACCAAGGATGGTCAGGAAACCTGGAGGTTTGCTTTAAAATATAAAACAACAGGTGTTGTGGCAATTAAGGCTCCGTTTACATCAATGCGTTTTCGTTTTGAAACAGCGTTTTAGATCAAAAACGATCTGCGTCCACACTAGCGTTTCATCTAGCGTTTCTAAACTTATCTCCGTCCACACTACTCCACCAAAAACGTACATCACATGACCATTCGTGCACTCTGGGCATGCGCGTCTAAGTATAAACAGGAAGCATGTCTCTCGTTGGCATTTGGTTATTGTTAGTCAACAAACCCTGGTTGAACGATGAACGGGAGCGATTAGCGAGTGCTCGAACAATAGCTTTCCTCTTGCGAATATATGCAGCTGCTGTAGTAAAAAAGGCAGAGTTTAACTGCACAATGGCGCCTAAAACAGACAATAGTGCAAACAACGCTCCCATTTCTGTGTCCTTGTTGTTGTTTACAGTAAAGGCTGGTCTACCGTCTTCCGGTAGCATTACAGTCATCTGATAGGGGCTTGACGAATAAGGGAAGGATACGCAATGACCCAAAAGCCCCAATCAGGTAGCGAATCTCAGCAGCCATGCCTCCTTTTTCAGATGTCTCCGTTTTCCCCCATCCACACTGAGACGGAGCAGCAGCGTTTTAGAATGAGAACGGCCTCTCCAGCGTTTCCAAAACGCTCCGTTTTTGGGGCTCAAAAACTCCGGCGTAGTGTGGACGGATGGCGTAACCGTAGCAAAACTTATGCGTTTTAAAACGAAAACGCATTAGTGTAAACAGGGCCTAAGGCTACCAGTCAGATTATGTTAACAACACTATATTTGTATGGGTTTAAGGGTAGAGTCAGGGTTTGAAGCTTTTTAACTTTGAATTATATTGAGGTTCTTTTACTGATCTTTTGCTGACAAACCCTTTAAAATAATTGGAGGTATCCAGATAATCCATATTCCTAATCAGACTTTAGCGCTAACACTTAACACAGCTATTAGACCGCCATAAATTTCTGTCACCACTTCAGCTTTGCCCACAAAACACAACATCCCTGTCTGCAAATACAAAATATATATCTGCTATAGTAAGCTGTAGACAAATCCTTATTGTTCGAAAAATGTCTCTTTGGGATCTTATACCCTGTACCAAAATAGTGAACTGTACAACATATTAGGACCCTTTCCTTAAGGGTGGGGGTAATTCACACATTGGATGCGCCGCACATTGCCATACATTTTAGAATTCTAAACAGGTTTCTCACAAGGTACACTTAGCGGTGGTCCACGGTTATTCACTGAAGCTAAGCAGGGCTGAGCCCGGTCAGTACCTGGATGGGAAACCACATGGGAAAACTAGGTTGCTGTTGAAAGTGGTGTCAGAGAGGCCAGCAGGGGGCGCTCAACCTGCAGTCTGTGTGAGTTCTAATGCCCCAGTAAAAGTGAAGAGGACACTATACTGTCAGTGGGCGCCGTCTTTCGGATGAGACGTTAAACTGAGGTCCTGACTCTTTGTGGTCATTAAAAATTCCATTGCACTTCTCGTAAAAGACTAGGGGTGTAACCCCGGTGTCCTGGCCAAAGTCCCTCAATCGGCACTTACCCATCATGGCCTCCTTATCATCCCCATCCACTGAATTGGCTCTATCACTATCTCTCCCCTCCACCAATAGCTGGTGTGTGGTGAGCGCACTGGCGCTGTTGTCCTGTGGCTGCCGTCGCATCATCCAAGTGGATGCTACAGACTGGTGGTGGTGTGGAGAGACCCCCCTCATGATTGTGAAGTGCTTTGGGTGTATGGCCATGCACAATAAATGCGCTATATAAATACACATTACATTACATGGTGCTCAGCTATGAATCTGGACACTGTTCGTGTTTCTGCTGTGCCACAGAGCGCCATCTGAATTGTTTCAAATAAAATAACATGCAAATGTGTGTGTCCGGTGTGCGTTACTTTCAACTGTCATGCTTGACGTCTCATTGTAATGGTACATTCACAGCAGACTCGGATGACACGTCAAGCAAGAGTGATTTACATGTTAATTCAATGTATAAACATGAGCAAACATGCTGATGTGCGAAATTGAGCGTTTTGGGCTTTTGACACACTTCCCACCCGATTCGCTCGAGTCGAAAAATCTGAACTTTAGCAGACATTCATGCTGTGTTAACCAAGCAGGTGCTTGCTCTAGTTGAGGCGTGGTTAAGTTGTATTGTTGGTGTCCTGCCAACACGGAACAACAGCTTATCAAACTGGGACCGGCTCAGTTGGAAATACCATCGAAAGCATCCATGGTCCAGGCGCAGATTCTGGAGGAGTTAATGAACTCACAGATATGTTTGCACCTCTAAAGGGATCTGATGGACCCAGACATGATGCAGAACGAATCTACGCTGTTTTTCAGCCGTTCTAAAGCACATAAAGTGCAGCTACTCTCAATAAAATCTATGTCAGCCATTTAGCAATGAAACTAGAGTCAGCAGACAGACAGATGCCACTCCCATGACACGATGCTGCATCTATTGTTTCAAGAGTTCACACTTAGATGTTGCTTGATAATAATAGCAGGTTTGGCATGCTGTCCCGGGAGAGAACCCTGAGCTCGGAGGTAATTGAGCCCAGGGCTCCTGCCTGGTCAATAAGCATGTAAGAGCGTAAGAGATCAGGTAGTTCCCGAGAGCTCCCCTGGTAAAGGAGGAAAGGTAGAGATGGGGTGGAAGGGGGGATTCATCAAAAAACGAAGATGAGGGAGCAATGCTAGTCAGGCTATTTATAGTGAGTTTGGAATGATCCGATTGGCTTACTAATGATTACAGATGAGAGACGAGGCGCGATCAATCATATCACAGGCTCCTCTCGAAATTAGTTTGTCAAACTTCACAAAGTAAATTTGATGCGTGAATGAAGCGAGTAACCTCTTGCATATACTTACGTGTGATCTATTTGCGCAAGCCACGTCTGGTGTGAACGCCCCATAACAAACAGCCACAAGCCAAAAAAAAACAGGATCTGCTGTGTGTCCTTTATTGTTGTTCAAAATCAAAACAGGACTCGCACCACTACCTCTATTTATTTGTGTATTTCTACATTTGAAAGGATGAACTTGAGTTTGCAAAACTTGTAACGTGAACAGCCGAAACAATTTCTTCAGGATGACCCGTACTGCTCAGTGGAAACGAGATATAAGACTTTGAGACTTTACAGACCTTATATAAACATAAACAGCTCGTCACACTCCAAAGACAAAGGAAAACATGAAATTGCATCATACAATCCTTTTAAATACGTGTTATCAACTCCACAATTATCCTAAATAATACAACATAGAAGAGCTGGATATTTTACTTACTGTGAAAGATTTCTGTGTGTGTTCTTAGAGACGATACATGTCTGAAAGTCATCCCACAATCAGTGCAGTGATATGGTTTCTCTCCAGTGTGAATCCTCTCATGTATTTTCAGGTTTTCTAAATCCCGAAATCTCTTGTCGCAGTGGGAACACTTGTAAGGTTTCTCTCCAGTGTGCAGCATCTTGTGTGTTTTCAAGCGTCCTGAATCATTAAACCTCTTGTCGCAGTGTGAACACTTGTAAGGTTTCTCTCCGGTGTGGATCCTCTCATGTTTTTTCAATTGTCCTGAATATCTGAATCTCTTGTCGCAGTGTGAACACTCGTAAGGTTTCTCTCCAGTGTGGATCATCATGTGGTGATTCAGAGTGTTTTTACGCTTGAAACTCTTTCCACACTGAGTGCAGGTGAAACCTTTAACAGCTGTTCTTTCCATTGAAATACTTTGTTCAGTCTCTGATTGAGTTTCCTCTTCACTTTTGACATGTTTCTCCTCATCTTCACTCTCCTCCTTCACATCTGAAAATTAAGTAAATATGTTAGATTTTAAGAGGCTGGTCAACCCCTACTGCAGTTTGTGGTTTCTCACACACTCACAGTCACTCACAATCGGGTAATTTATAGCAGAGGTGGGGACAAGACACACATGGTCAAGTCCGAGCAAGACTCAAATCTTTTAACATCAAATCTAAAGTCAGAGTTCAGACAAATCAAGAAAATCTTGTCAAGTCAGTGGTTTACTCTTAAGCAACTCAAGTTAAGTCCTGCATTAAGTTATAAGATTTAAGTCAAGTCACATTACTTAAAGGGGTGGTCCACTACAATATCATATTTGAAACTTTGGTTGATGTGTAATGTAGCTGTGTGAACACAAACAACATCTCTGAATGTAATACACTCCAAGTTCAATGCAAAGGTAGACATTGGCTTTTACAGAGTTAAGGCCGATTTATACTTCTGCGTCAAGCACACGCGTATGCTACGGCGCAGCCTATGCGTGGACGCATAGCCCCTGGCCGTCGGCGTCGTTGACGCGCACCTCTCAAAAAATGTAACAAGCTCTGTGATTGGTTGGCTTGGTATCGCTGACGAGTGTGGGCGGAGGTGAGAGCCGCGCGCCCGATGCAGCGAGTGTTTACAAGTGTGGAGTCCCGTGAAGGAGCTCCGGATGGAGACTGTTGTTTTGTGTTTACCTCATGATTAAAGTTGTTGCACGTCCGCCAGTTCCCGCCTCAAAATGAGCGAATTTGAGCCACTTGTACATTTAGGAAGAGTTCAGAAAACACAGAACACCAGCGAAGAAACTCGACACAGAGGAACATAAACACCTACTGCCAGCTAGCGTTTCGGAAGTCTATTGCAGAGAAACAGAAACAGCGCGCAGAAGTATAAATGCACTGCTACGCACGAGGCTTGCGCCATGGGTTAAGCCGATCACTTGACGCAGAAGTATAAACCAGGCTTTAGCTTAGTGAAGCCTACAGAGAACGAAGTTTGGGGAATACAATAACATACATCCGGGTTAATGATGTCATAAACCCTTCAGGTTAGCATGATGTCCTTTAAAGAATTGAGGCTTAAATTTGATCTTAATAGAATTTTTTTTTTCAAATATCTACAATTAAGACGTTTTGTTAAAGCAAATCAAGATAATGATCTTAATAGACCCTCATATTCATTTTTAGAAAACATGATGATAAAAGATAATCTGAGAAAAGGTATCATATCAGAGTTTTATAGTTTGCTGACAATGAACTCACGCGGAAACTCATATTGTAAGTTGAATGCATGGAAGGAAGATTTACAGTCTGAAGTTTCGGAGAAGATTGGGAAGAAGCCTGCACTAAGGCTCACACCATGTCTATAAGTTCACGTCTTAAACTCATACAACATAAATGAATAATGCAGACATATGTAACACCAGTCGAATTAAATAGATATAATAAAAACATACCAGATATTTGTACAAAATGTTTGGAAGCTCGAGGATCTTTGTTTCACTGCATTTGGTCAGTGCACAAAGATTAAATTATTTTGGGACGAGGTAAGAGTCATAAGTGAAAAGATCATTTCAAAACAAATCTTCCTCGACCCAAAGCTTTTTTTGCTGGGCTTATACCCAGAAGACTCAAATTATAGTAGAAGTGAAAAAGTATTTACAGACCTCAGCTTGCTTTATGCCAAAAAATGTGTAGCTTTGCTATGGACAAAGATGCAAAGACCAAACTCAATGTCTAAGCCTACTCAATGGATAAGACAAATGTTGTCAAGCCTGCTTATATACTAAAAGCTAAACAGTGAGTATTTGATAACAAGGAGTCCTTTCATCAGTTATATCAAAGAAGTAGAATTAAAAGAAGTTAATGAATAATTTTCAATGGACAATGCAGTTCCAGTCTTATAGTTCTGTATTGATACATTCTTCAATGTATATTTGCTGTACCTAGTACTCAGTATGATTTTGTCATGAATTGTCATATTTGAATAGATTACCATTAACGACAAAAAGAGGAGCAGTTTTACTTTTATTTTTTTATTATTTTTTTGTTTGTTTGCTTTTTTATATAAATATATATATCCTCATATTTTGTATAATTTGTAAATGCAACAAGGTTATTGTTGTAAAAAGTTGTATTTCAATGTGTACAAACTGAAAACGAAAATATAAATATATTTTTTTTTAAAAACCTTTAGGTTATGCACATACACCCCGCGCAGCGAAGGGGCGTGGCCAGAGGTGCTTTAAAATTATAACAGAGACGTTTCCTGGTGATGTGGAGCTGATCTGCGAATCACAGCACATTATGTTAGCTGACTAATCAGAGCCTCTTGAGGGTGGGTCTTTAGAGGAACTAGGAAATATGACAGTCACTTTCATGTTAGCTGAGTAGCTGTATATAATCAAAGATATATAAAAAAATAATAATGTGATTTTCTACAAATGAAGCATGAGCACACATTGCTTTGCAGCCCATAAACACAACCAAGCCTTAAAAATATACTCTGGACCACCCCTTTAAGGAGAATACCTTTTTAATACATATTTATTTTTCAACTTAAAAGGTGAACTTATGTCTTTTATTAATTATATGCATATCTGCAGTGCTTCCCACACAGACTTTACTTGGGCGGGCCGCCCAGGTATATTAACGGCTGCCAAAGTATATTTAGTGACACATTTTTATTATTATTATCATCCTTTTACACTTTTTTTGTGTCTACCCAAAATAAACAAACATCCACGATTGATTAAGTGGTGAAAAATCTTCTTTCCTTTATCCGTTTCATACCGCTCGTTCAGTGTGTGCGAGAACTGCCAACACTCACATGCTCTCCAGACCCAGAGACCCGCCCCTTTTTACATCCAGGTGGGGTTTTGAAATCTAATAAAATGCCCAGGATTTGGTTTTGCTTTTGTTTTCTAAACTGTCCTTAATTTTATGCGCAGAGCCGTGAGACATAAAATAATTCATTCTTTAAACTAAACGACTCAGAAAAACTTTACTAAACACTCGGAGAGGACCAAATTACATCTAAATGGGCTGCAGAATATTTGTACACCATTAGAAATGGGTAACTAAGTAATTTGTCTTATTTAAATCTACACGTTGTATTTATTACGTTTTTTAGAGATATTGTGTGTTTTTATTTTATTTTCTGTCATTTATTTCTCATTTGCTGATTATTTTATTAATTTGATTATGTCAATATATTACAGATTTTATACATATCTAATATGCTTTGGCAATACTGTACAAAATGTCAATCCAATAAAGCAACCTGAACTTGAATGAGAGATAGAGAAGCAGATTATATAGTAGGTGCACATGGCTTCTGAATAGTATAATGCTGTGTACACACCAGATGCGGAATGCGAGGATAAATTGCGCTATTCGCGCGTTAATAGACGAGTGAACATTTGAGTTTACTCGCTTCATTTGCACGTCAAATTCCGCTTCATTCGCACGTCAAATCCGCTTCAGAACAGACGCGGATTCGCGTCATAAGCAGGGCTTCTGTCTGCCCGGTGACTGTAGCTTCGTTGCTATATGGCTAACATGGATTTTATTGATAAAATAACTGTGTTTATGTGCTTTTATGAAGGCTGAAAAACAGCGTCGTTACGTTTGGAGCAGTGTCTGAGTCCACTAGACACTTTCAGAGGTGCACCCAGCTCTGTGAGCTCATAAACTCCTCCAGAAACTTAACCTGCTCCTGATTGGTTAACACGGCGCGAATGTCCGCTAGGGCTGTGTATTGGCAAGGGCCTCACGATACGATACATATCACGATACAATATATCACGATATATTGCAATACAATAAATATTGCGATATATTGCAATAGTTTGTATTAGTATGTGTGTCACATTATATTGACAACTTGATAAAGTCGGCAGACAAATTAAAATTCCAATTTATTTTCCATCCATTCCAATTCATTAAAACTGCACAGTGTGATTGAAAAGAGAACTATGTATATTACAAAGCTTACAAATGGCATTTATTTTTTGTCTAATTCAGTACTCTCTGATATAGCTTTTAGGGTTGGGCTATGTTGACCAATTTGCCATCGTACGATGTCTAATGTAAAACATTGCGATGGATGATGGCATTGTCGTCATAGGCGGAGGTGAATTAATTATTTATGAATAATTCATAAATTCATAACGAATTAATTATTTGTAGACTACCGTTTCAACTACCTGACCCGCATGGTCTTTGTTTTACCCATAACCAAATCATAAATAATAAAGATAAGTTACACACAAATTACCACCTGTCAATCACTTTTTTTCCGTGGGACTCTGGCATGAATAGGCAGAGTGAACTGTGTCGTTATGGCGTCCACACACTTGGTTGGTAAAAAAAAAATGCACAACCTTCGCTAAAATTACTTATGCTACTGTTCAGAAATGCTAGATGAAACGCCAGTGTGGACGTGGATCATTTTCGTTCTAAAATGCCATTTTAAAACTAAGCTGTATTAGTGTAAACATGTCTATAGGCCATCGGCGATGGACGATGGCATCGTCTATCGACCCAACCCTAATAGCGTTAAAAGTGCAGCCACACGTCAGCTCTAAAAGCTGGAGGCACCTTTTTATTTTCCGCTATGCTCACTCTTGCTTACTTCTGATACCGTACTACTTGGCGTTTTGTTGATTGCAAGTTAGCGACATCTACAGGAGCAGAGGAGGAGCTCGTTTGGCACAACTGGAATCGATACTTGAGGTTGGACTATTTTTGCACAGACCTAATGTCCGCAGAAGTTCAGATTTTTGAACTTGAGCGATTCGCGCGTCAAACGCACAAAACGTTCAATTCGAACGTATCGCGCCGCAGGATGTCTATTTGCGCGTTTGCATTGACTTAACATGTAAATCACTCGCGCTTGATGCTTCTTCCGCGTCTGGTGTGAACGCAGCATAAAAGAGAAATAGTGTTTTTTTTTTTCACTTTAACCTATTGAAAAGAAAAAGTCTAAAATAGATAATAATAAAAATAGAGTTAAAAATCAAATTATGTATTGTTTGTCACATATAGTTAACTATTTATGTGCTGTGTGTAAAAGGTGCGTTTTAATCTGGCCACCACCACAAGTATATTTCAAACCTGTGGGAAGCCCTGTATCTGCTACATTAAAATCTGAAGAAAAGTAATCCAGTCAAAGATGTCTATTCCAGCCTGTTTAAATAAATCAACCAAAGAACAGGCATTTTCTCCTTGTTCATTCCCCCCCAATAACAGATCTTTTTCAGAGTCATTCAGTTCCTTTTTCAGCAAAACACATGTTTTAATGTTATAACTCAACAGCCCAGTACAGCACTTAGGAAGATGCTTAATCGTACTTTCTGTGGTGGGCAAACAATATGCACGTTTCATCTTGCATTTTACTATTGATTTATATTCAGTATCCCGTTTGTGAAGCACTCACTGCTGTTCAGCCTCATTATTGAAGAGTAATGAATAAACACAAACCTATTAGTTCTTCAGTCTCTTCCTGTTTAATTCTGCAGGGTTCTGGATCACTCATCTTCTCACTGTCCTTCAATAAACTCTGTCTATGCAGATTTCTCTTCTTCCTGATGGTCTGATGCTCGTCTTCACTTGTAGACTGATGGGAATATTCCAGTATTTACAGTTGAACTTAAGGAGGACGAGCTGCAAAAGAGGAAACAGAAAAATCTGCTTACTTTATAATGATTGGTGATAATTATAATTAAGTTAATGTGACAATTTTTAGACATTAGTATAACAAATGAGGTGAAAAAAAAACTACTGACATGAAATAAAGAGGATTTCGGCAGCTCTGATAATGTTGATGAGCCTCAGACTATAAACACTCATTAAGCAGCCATTCAGGATCAGCAGGAGACAAGCTAATTTTATAGCTAACATTTTTTTCCCACAGAAATCTATAGTTTTTAATCCTAGTTTTCATTCCAATACAGAAATTAGACTGCGTGCTAACACTAACGAGCAACACGAACTTTAATAATATGTCGTGCTAGTACAAACTCATATTACACTTGGCGACATAAACACAACCGTGGAAATATCCTACACACTATTTCCCTTTTAGAGCTCCTCTCTGCCTGCTGTGCTGTTTTGGTCAGCAGACACACAGATAGAGGTGAACTCAATGCAGAAACTAGTCGCAGATTGTCGCTTTAATAAACTGTAAATTGTGTTTTATTGTTGTGTAAACACGAGAAAAAGCGTCAACGACTCACCTCAGCTCTGGAGACTCGACGCTGAATGAACGCGTCAGTGCTGACGTCATCACGGCGAGGCGGGATCAACGGAAGATCGTCAAAAAAAAATAAAAATTAATTAAAAATAAATAAATAAAAAAAAGATCGTCAAATTAATTTGTTTTTCATTTAAGCAAAAAGCATAGTAATAAGAACATAGGTCTATTATTCCAAAAAGAACTGGTTAGTAAACCATATGTTATTTTCTATTGGTCTAAGTTATTGATTAGAGGAAAGTTTGGGTATTACCTAATAAATGTCTAATTACAAATAAAATCATTCATTTTCTTTTCAGCTTAGTCCCTTTATTAATCCGGGGTTGCCACAGCGGAATGAACCGCCAACTTATCCAGCATATGTTTTACGCAGCAGATGCCCTTCCAGCTGCAACCCATCACTGGGAAACACCCTCATTCACACACATACACTAGACAATTTAACCTTCCCAATTCCCATATAGTGCATGTGTTTGGACTGCGGGGGAAACCCACACCAACACGGGCAGAACATGCAAACTCCACACAGAAATGCCAACTGACCCAGCCAAGGCTCAAACCAGTGACCTTCTTGCTGTGAGGCGATCGTGCTACCCACTGCACCACCATGACGCCCTAATAAAATCAAAGAAATCTCATTTACAATACTACAGAAATTATACACCGTTTAGCATTTTTTAACCAGATTTATTGAAGACATGGATGTCAATTGTTCATTCTGTTTATTATACCCAGAAACAGTACCTCATATTTTCTGGCACTGTCAGTATACAAAACTACGGAAGTCCTAAGAGGCCATGCATTAAAATATTTTTTCTCTCTTGTTTTGTCGTGATCACGACTTAATTATCTCGTGATCTCGACATAACTCGTTTTCTCGGGATCTCGACATAACAAAAAGACATGATCACGACTTAATAAAGTTGTTATGTCGTGATCACGGCTGATTTTTTTTGCTTTTATTTATTTATGTATTAATTATTATTATTATTATTAATATCTGGCAAATGTCTGGCCAGAGAGTCTACACCGGCCCTGCGAACAGGGAGAGAATAGCCTAACTGCAGACACGCATTTGTGCAACACATTAAAGGCGTTCAGAACAGCCATAATATGAGAGCAAACGCTCGTGCTCATGATTAATGTACATTCACGATTATATTCACGTATTTGATTATATACCATTATTTACAATAATATTCCCTCAACTGTTACCATTTTAAGGCAACTCTATATGACGCAAAATAAGTTGCTGCATGCATGAATTAAATGATGAAGAATGATGAAGATCCTGCAGTTGTTTTCATCCTTTCCGCAAATTATTTACAACTTTAAAAATGCGCCAGAGTTGCTTTAAAATGGTAACAGTTGATGCAAATTATTGTAAACAATGATCATATACATGAACATAATCATGACTGTACATTAATCAGGAGCACGAGCGTTTGCTCTCATATTATGGCTGTTCTGAACGCCTTTAATGTGTTGCACGAATGCGCGTCTGCAGTATTCTCTCCCTGTTCGCAAGGCCGGTGCGACATAAGTTTTTGTTATGTCGAGATCACGAGAAAACAACTTTTTTGTTATGTCGAGATCCAAGATAATTAAGTCGTGATCACGACAAAACAAGAGAGAAAAAATATTTTAATGCATGGCCTCTTAGGACTTCCGTACAAAACAGCTATGAAGGAAGGTCTCTAAATGTATAAATGATAAGTGCTGCCAATTATTTTTTTTACTGTATGAGTATGTCATTTTTGTTTTTTGAACTATGATAAGTTGGAAAGTGAAGTTTATGTTATTAATCTTTTGTTTATACTTACCAACCCACACAGAAAGAACCTACATAAACATATGTTTTAATAATTGATAGCATTGATAGCATATGTCGAAGTTTGCTATCAATGTCTGATGCGGAAAAGCTTATTCATGCTTTCATGACCTCTTGGTTAGACTACTGTAATGCGTTTCTAGGCAGCTGCCCAGTTGGCCTAATTAACAAACTTCAGCTAGTTCAAAATGCAGCTGCTAGAGTGCTTTCTAGAACAAAGAAATATGATCATATAACTCCAGTTCTTTCATCACTGCATTGGCTCCTTATTAAATATCGTATAAATGAAAACATTTTATTGACAACCTACAAAGCCCTGAACGGCTTAGCTCCCCAGTATTTGAGCGAGCTCCTGGTGTATTATAGCCCCTCACGTCCTCTACGCTCAATTAATTCTGGACAATTGATTATTCCCAGAATATCAAAATCAACTGTAGGCGGTAGATCTTCTCATATCTGGCACCTAAACTCTGGAACAGCCTTCCTAGCACAGTTCGGGAAGCCGACACACTCTGTCAGTTTAAAACTAGATTAAAGACACATCTCTTTGCATTAGCATACACATAAACCACTCTTAAAATTCAAATCCTCTAAAGGATTGTTAGTCTGCATTATTTAGGGCAACCGGAGCCGGGAACACTTCCCAAAAGACATTATAATTTGAACGGCATGTGCACTTATGTTAGTCTGTTTTTATTATTCCGGAGGTTTCCATAATCCTGGACCAGGCCGTATCCTGAGCAGCTGCTGTGGTGGTCATGGAGGAGTGGAGAGCATGAGACTGATTCCTGTAAGACCCCAGTGACAGACGAGTCTTCGCATTGATCCTGAAGGGACAGCCTGTACACCAGCCGGTGACCTCTCCCACCTGCAGCTTCTCCACGATGGACGTCCAGCGTTCTCCAGCCTCCGGCGCCTAGACTGCAGCTCTGCGCAAGACGTTTGGCCATAGGAGAAATGGTCGTGCTCAACTGAGCCTGGTTTCTCTCGAGTTTTTTTTTTTTCCTTCACTTTGTCAATTGGTGAAGTTTGTTCCTCGCCACTTGCTTGGTTCGGGACTGGTGGAGCTGCGCATTGATGGATTTGCTCTGCAGTGTTCAGACTTTCAGCAGTGAAAATTAAACCACACTGAACTGAACTGAACTTAACTTCAACTCTGAAAACTTGATGTTACTTGATGTCTTACACTTGATGTTAAATAGCGCTCCATCTTGATAGCTGTCGATAATAATAATGTCTAATTTGCACTGTATAAGCCTGCCTAACTGGTCGCTATAATATAATGCAAATTGTTTATTGTGCTGATGTGTACGGTGTCTCTCCAAAGTGAGTCCTCTCATGTCTTTTCATGCTATCTGGCCAACCAAATGTCTTGTCGCAGTGTGAACACTTGTACGGTTTCTCTCCAGTGTGAATTACCAGGTGTCGTTTCAAGCTTCTAGCTCTAATAAAAGTCCTTCTACACACAAAACACGCAAACTCTCTCACACCACTGTGGATCTTCTGATGTGTTTTTAAATATTTCTGATGTGCAAAACTCTTTCCACACTCAGAGCATGAATACAGCATCTTGTTTGTATGAACTCTGAGATGATCTGTCAAATCTGAATGCTTAATAAATAGTTTGCCGCACTGATAACATGTGTACGTTTTCTCTCCACTGTGAATCTTCTGATGTTTCCTTAAACTTGATTGTTGCGTAAAACTCTTTCCACACCAAGAGCATGAATGTTGACCATTGACACTTTCCTCCTCCTTCACCATCGGGTCTGAAAATTAAGTACAGAAAAGAGAAATGTGAAATAGGGATGCAAATGATTTTAATCAATGGCGCGAACACAATGGCGACGGTTGGCCATGCCTACTGGTAGCTTCTTTTGGGTTCTTCAGAAACCTATGGGTGACGTCACGTCCATATCTTTTACAGTCTATGCCTAAATCTGAAAGTGTCCTATGTTTAAAACTATTGATTCATCTACAAAAGAGTCGACTCATTGTGTTTCAAATGAATCGTCTAGATAACGAGTCTTCAGCCGTGCCAGCATGACGTGGATACGAAACTTAATCCCCGCACATTTGTTGAGCACGCAAACTGGGGAAAATTGAAAACGCTACGTTGAAAATGGGACGCATGCCACTTTGTTTGCAGATATAAATGCGTTTGCGAGCTCACGTTCCACTGCTGTTTGTCATTGCTATGGCCACCATCAGCTGTTCCAACACACGTGCGGTGGTCAAGTTTCAATTACGGATTGAAATTACGGGAGTTTTCCGGGAGAAATAACAAAACGGGATGGTGGCTGGAGATGGGTCTGAAATACGGGAGACTCCCAGGAAAAACAGGAGTGTTGGGAGGTATGCTCACACATACACTCTGCACTCTGACTACTTCAATACTGTTGATAAGCCGTGGTGGGCATTTCTCTCTGTCTCGCTCTTAACACTGTCGACCAATCGCAACAGACTGTCACCGGTCCAATCAGCGCAGATTAGCATCGCGCTACGGAGGGGTTTGGGAACAAATTAAATGAATCGCTGAACGAATCATATGGTAGTCACTGGGATAATTAGGTAAAATAAATGCAGATTATAAGACAATGAAAGTGTTTTTCCAAAATATGATCCTTTTTAATTTATAATAGGGTCTCTTTAAAATATAAAACAGGTGTTGTGGCGATTAAGGCTACCTGACAGATTACGCTACTGTAACAGAGGCAGCTAGTGAAGTGCTGTGCAGGTAAACCTCACTCCTCTGACCTCTAAACAAAGTGCTCTAACGACAGACGCTAGAGGCCATGATCTTTAGCCTCCTTTTTAGAGCAACCAACTCCCATGCAAAAAATCATCGTTTTAATCTTAGCTCGGAGTGGGTTGGGTGGTGTAGGACCGGCAGGTTACATTACCAACGCTACATTTGTATGGGTTTAAGGGTTAGGGTTTGAGGCTTTTTAGGCCCCTAATTACATTGAGGGTGCCACAGCAATCTTCAGCTGACAAACCCTTAAAATAATTGGAGGTATCCAGATAATCCATATTTCTAATTTGATTTTAGCGCTAACACTTAACACAGCTATTAGAGAGCCATCAATTTTGGCCACCACTTCAGCTCCGCCCACAAAACACAACATCACTGTCTGCAAACACAAAACACGTCTGTTATAGAAAGCTGTGGAGACATTAGACCCTGCAGCCTAAGAGCGGTTACTCACTGAAGCGAAGCAGGGCTGAGCCTGGTCATTACATGGATGGGAGACCACTTGGGAAAACTAGGTTGCTGTTGGAAGTGGTGTTAGTGAGGCCAGCAGGGGGCGCTCAACCTGCGGTCTGTGTGAGTCCTAATGCCCCAGTATAGTGAAGGGGACAGAATATTGTCAATGAGCGCCGTCTTTCGGATGAGATGTTAAACCGAGGTCCTGACTGTCTGTGGTCATTATAAATCCCATGGCACTTCTCGTAAAGAGTAGGGGTGTAACCCTGGTCTCCTGGCCAAATTCCCTCCAACTGTCCTTACCCATCATGGCCTCCCAATCATCCCCTTCCACCGAATTGGCTCTAACACTGTCTCTCCACTCCACCTATAGCTGGTGTGTGGTGAGCGCAGTGGCGCCGTTGTCCTGTGGCTGCTGTCACATCATCCAAGTGGATGCTGCACACTGGTGGTGGAGTGAGCAGACTCTACTCATGATTGTTAAGTACTCTGGGTGTATGGCCATACAGAATTAACGCGCTATATACAGGGCCGTATCAAGCTCAATTGGTGCTCTAGGCAATCAACGAGAATGCCACCCTCAAACCGAAAGTTATGCTTCAATCAAAAAAAGCCGATGGAGGGTGGGGAGGGGGGCGGCGGAGCTGGGTGTTGAGATGATGCGGGGTTTGTCGCGGACGAAAGCGAAGGCCGAGGGGCGCTGAGATGATGCAGGGTTTGTTGTGGACGAAAGCGAAGGGGGGGGGGACGCGCCGCGTGACACCGCCCTGTCTGCTCTGCCGCCCTAGGCAGCCTCCTAGGTCGCCTCTATGGACGCGCCGGCCCAGGCTATATAAATACACATTACTTACTCAACGAATCTTATATAAACTTAAACAGCTTGTCACATATAAACTGCATCATATGATTCCTTTAAATGTGTTATCAACTCCACAATTATCCTAAATAATACATCGTAGAGGGGTTGGATTTTTATTATTATACTTACTGTGAAAGATTTCTGTGTGTGTTCTTAAAGAAGATTTATGTCTGAAACTCATCCCACAATCAGCGCAGTAATATGGTTTCTCTCCAGTGTGAATCCTCTCATGTATTTTAAGGGTTTCTAAATCCCGGAATCTCTTCTCGCAGTGTGAACACTTGTAAGGTTTCTCTCCAGTGTGGATTCTCTCATGTATTTTTAATTTTCCTGAATGGCTGAATCTCTTGTCGCAGTGTAAACACTGGTAAGGTTTCTCTCCAGTGTGAGTCCTCTCATGTATTTTCATGTGTCCTGAATGACTGAACCTCTTGTCGCAGTGTGAACACTCGTAAGGTTTCTCTCCAGTGTGGATAATCATGTGACGATTGAGACCGTATTTGTGCTTGAAACTCTTTCCACACTGAGTGCAGGTCAAACCATTAACAGCTGTTCTTTCCACTAAAATACCTTGTTCAGTCTCTGATTGAGTTTCTTCTTCACTTTGGACATGATGTTTCTCCTCATCTTCACTTTCCTCTTTAATATCTGAAAATTAAGTAAATATGTTAGATTTTGAGCTGCAGTCAACCCGTTTGCAGTTTGTGGTTTTACACACGTCACTCACAGTCTGGTCATTTATAGCAGAGATGGGGAAAAGTCACATATGGTCAAGTCCAAGCAAGACTCAAGTCTTTCACCATCAAATCTAAAGTCACAACTCAGACAAATCAAGAAAATCTTGTTAAGTCAAGAGTTTACTCTTAAAGGTTCACGAAACACAAAACACATTTTCTGATATGTTAACAGTCATATATGTGTCCCACATTGCTAAAAACACTGTCAGGACACATCTATTTCACTAGAAAGTGAAAACTGGTTGTTTTTGCATTGTTTAGAGCAGGGGTCTTACACTCAAATTGTCAAGGGGCCATTTCAGTGACTGACAAATCATAGGAGGGCTGTTTTAACATTCAAGCACAAGAAAAACTTGGAAACCTGACATAATTGATGAATCTTAAGACAACAGACATGACATTTATATTTCAAGCATTCCCTGTCACCAGTGATAATGTAAATCAGCACGTTTATCCTGTCACACATCAGCTGCTGAAATATATCTGTGGCTGTTGTGTGTATGGTCGAGCGTTAGACACACACTCATACCTGCCAACACTCCCATTTTTCCCGGGAGTCTCCCGTATTTCAGACCCATCTCCCAAAGTGTGTCGTCTCCCGGAATTCACCTTTTTTTGGTACAGTCCGGCCTGAAACCTGGTGCATGTTCGCTCAGCTAACCCTCAGCGCACGCCCTCCCATTCAGTTCGCGCTCAACACCAACATGCCACCCCCCGCCCCCCCAGTTTCCCGGATTTCAGAAACCAAATGTTGGCAGGTATGCACACACTCAGTGTGAATGAAGGATTCAGATTTCTACCATCCCATCCGGTCCCATCTATCTCAGCGTGGATGTTTATCCGTTCCTCATCATCTTATTTCTCATTATTTTCATTAAAGATAATTAATTGATCAATTAAACGACTATTTAACCTTGCATTGATTTCAACTAATGAATAAGTTAAATACACTGCTTTATGTAAGAATGTTCAGTGCATTGCCTGTCTCTTTGAAACTATTTTCAGGAGCCACCAAACTAGGTCAGAGGTCACGGAGACCTTGAGTGGAAATGAACGGCTGAGGACTTGAAACAACTTCTAATGTTTCTAGTGTTATTTCTATGAGTTAATACTATCTAAAATGTCTAAAGTGATTTTGCTATTTTAACGGTTAATTCTTTTAAAGTGATTTTACTTTTTATTCAAGATAGATCTTGGTGTAGTGAGAATTTAACTGTCTGAATGTAGATTATGCCGGTTTTTAACCAGTTTTGATAAAGACGGCTGAGAGTACACTCAGCCTTGGGCAAGAAACAGATTGTACTTTAAATGTGTGTGCTCTATTTGATTGTAGATCCTTTTCACTGGTCTGGAGTCAGTTCTAAACAGTCTAGTGGATGTCTGATGTTTATGCTTAAGATATTGTTCAGAATTGTACGCACGCACCCACGTGGAAATCTTCTAAGTCTATCTGTGTTTTAACCAATCAGGTTAGAACACCTATATGTATGACGCAGATAATGACGTTATGTGAGAGTATAATTGTTATTGATTTGTGTAAGCAGAGCGGCCTATAGGCCTATAGCGATTGCGAGTGTTGAAGCTGGCTTCTGCTGATGAAACTGCAAACTATCTTCAGTAAACTTTATTTATTTATTTAAATCTCTGACTCCGGCTCTTCTTCATCTGACAGACTGCTCATTCTTTGGGTTAAAACTGTAAATACCCCTACACAAAACTCAAGCTTTTTGTTTCTTGTTGTACATATTGAAGAGGGAGTTTAAATTGATATGGAAAAACTAGATTAAATAATAATATTTAATTATTATTAATCTGTCCCAACCAGTTGTTGCTTAACAAAAAGTTTAACAGATAGCGTAACAGCTATCTAACAGCAGAAAGTTTGGGTGACTTTAGTGACTTTACTGGCAATTTATCTTCTCAATAACTTTCTTTTTTGTTAAACTTAAACAAAGAGGGGGAAAATATGTAGCCTATATATTCACATTTACGTTAACATGATCAACTCAACCAGCAGTACAACTTTACTAATGTACACAGTTTTTATACAAATCTTAAAACGCATATGAGGAAAATCTATTAAATGAGACCATTTAAATGGAATATTAGCAAATATAAAACTGATAATAAATCAAATGACCCTTGTATTTTTTCAAAAATAGAGCTTTAGAAAAAAACAGCACTTACGGACATATATTTCAACGTTTAGCTCAGCCCCAGAAATAATCTGCATGTGCGTTACCACCACATGCTAAGAGAAACCGAAAGTAAAACTAATTCAGTACTTTAAGGCCCAGTTTCACAAACAGGGCTTAGCTTAAGCCAGGACTAGGCCTTAGTTAAATTAGGCTATTTAAGCCACATTTATAAAAATGGCCTTAGAAAAATATATTATTGGCATACACCTGGAGACAAAAAATGACACTGATGTATTTTAAGACATCTCACTGCAAGTTATTTTGAGTTGAGACAGCTCAAACATGCAATTTAATCTTGACTAGCCTTAAACCTTGTTTGTGAAACCGGGGGTAAATGTCCAGCAGGTGGCAGCTCAAAACCACAAGTGGCTATGTGCAACTGCACAACAATGATAGTGACTCAAAAATATTAGTTTTGGAGGACTGAATCTTGTTATATTTTTTAAGTCACTTGTGGGCCGGAGGAAGAAGGATGGGGGGCCGTAAATGGCCCGCAGGCCGGGAGTTTGACAGACCTATTTTAGAACAAATACGTTATTCTGGTTAGAAAAGAATTGTGAAGCAATGTCACGGCGATGATATCATGGTGTATATTCCAGCGTGGAGACTGGATGTCTGTACTGACCAGTACAAAGTGACGTCATTTAGTTTTCAGCATTAATTCATGAGAAAGACTTGGTTCGAACCAATCAGCGCACTCTATTGTGAAGCAAATGCAACTTCATTAATATGCATGATAGCTTTAAAGACTGTTTTTACCTGTTACAGTGTTCAGACGGCAGAGAGACGCCACATTGTGTTGACAATCGTAATTAAAACAAGTGGAAGTAGAAGAATTGTTTGGAGACATGGGTCGTCAGTGTTGCGTTTATAAATGTGCTGCAACAAAGGATTTGTTTTTCTTTTTCCTGCTATGAGAGCGCAGCTGGACTCACGTGTGGATTACAGTGGTCTGCTAACACACCACAAAAATATGTTTGTAAGGAACATTTTAACCCGAGAGCTTTTCGCATCTGGAAATGGTGAAATCTGAATTTGCCGCTCGTCTTCTTTTTAAAAAGATGCGGCTCCATTAGATGTTGATTGCCCTGTTGATGGATTTAGTAAGTGTGCGATCAGTGTTTGTTGTTTATGTTTCTCCATATGGCAAAGTTAGTTAGTTTTGTCAGCAGTACTCTTTCAGTTTTTGAAGACATACCTTAGTCAAATCGAATTTAGTTACTAAGTTTACAGTAATATTACTACAATATTCGAATGGCAAAGTTAGTATCGTCAGCAGTACTTTAAGTTTTTGAAGACATTACTTAGGGAAATGACTGAAGTTACTAAGTAGTTTACAGTAATATTACTGGACTGAAGTTTGGAACAAGCATTTTCTCCTTGTTCATTCTCCCCCAAAACAGATCTTTTCAAAGTCATTAAGTTCCTCTATAGCAAAAATACATGTTTTAATGTTATAACTAAACAGCCAAGTACAGCAGTTATGAAGATCGTATGCATGTTTCATCTTGCGTTTTATATTCAGTATTGTGTCTGTGAAGCACTCACTGTTGTTCAGCCTCATTATTTATTTATTTATTTACTTAAGTTTTAATGCCATATCAGCAGCATTGGCTATATTCATGGCAAAAAACATATACTAATAAATATACAATATAGAAGCATACAATAAAATCAGTTTCTTAAACATATATTGTAAAAAACAACAACAAAAAGTATACAAGTAGCAATAATACTGAAAGAGTCATATACAATCTTTTAGTCTGATTAGAGATAAATATTCTAAAAGTGTTCCAGAAGGCACCTTTTCAAACATTTCACTTAAAATATTTCCAGAATAAAAACGTTCTCTAATATCATTTAAAAATACACATTCTATTAAAATATGCTTTACCGTCAAAATATTTTTACACAAGTCACAAACAGGTTTTTCTTCTCCTTTCAATAAATATGCATGTGTGAGTCTTGAGTGTCCGATTCTGCATCTCGTATGTACGACCTGGTCATGTCTACTTTCAAAATGGTAATTTTTTCTTTCATTTACAAATGGATTCACTTTATACAATTTGTTATGCCTACATTTGTCCCATTCCATTTGTTCAGCCTCATTATTGAAGAGTAATGAATAAACACAAACCTATTAGTTCTTCAGTCTCTTCCTGTTTAATTCTGCAGGGTTCTGGATCACTCATCTTCTCACTGTCCTTCAATAAACTCTGTCTTTGCAGATTTCTCTTCTTCCTGATGGTCTGATGCTCGTCTTCACTTGTAAACTGGTGGGAATATTCCAGTATTTACAGCTGACCTTAAGGAATTATTGGTCATAATTACAATAAAGTTAATGTGACAATTTGTAGACCTGCAAACATCATTATAACGAATGAGGTGAAAACAAAACAGGAACTGTTGAGATGAAATTAAGAGGATTTCATCAGCTCTGATAATATTGATGAGCCTCAGACTATAAACAACACTCATTAAATTAGCAGGAGATAAGCTAATTTTATAGTGTGTTTGCGGGATAAAGTACTCTAGTTTACCCACTGACGTTTCTTTTTTTCACAGAAATCTACACCGTTATGAATCCTAGTTTTTATTTTATTCCAATACAGAAATTAAACTTTTTCCTCTCAGAGCTCCTCTCTGCCTGCTGTATTGTTTTGGTCAGCAGACACACAGATAGAGGTGAACTCAATGCAGAAACTAGTCGCAGATTGTCGCTTTAATAAACTGTAAAGTGTGTTTTATTGTTGTGTAAACACGAGAAAAAGCGTCAACGACTCACCTCAGCTCAGCTCTGAAGACTCGACGCTGAATGAACGCGTCAGCGCTGACGTCATCACGGCGAGGCGGGAACAACGGAGGATCGTCAAATTTTCTCCAAAAGTCATCTTACACAATCATGTGTGAGGTGAAATAAAGCTTATTAGGCACTGTACAAGTTGCAAAAATGAAAAAGCAAACGTAATCCTTTATGGCTGACAGACATTACTGGTATAAAACGATCTTTTCCTGAAGTAACTGACTACCATCATTAAATAAATGCTTAACAAAGTATTAAAAGATCATTAATAAAAAGTAACATTTAAAAAAATAAATACAAAATAATGGGGAACAAAGTATTATATCACGTAGTGGTAGCCTATACAGTTTTAGAAACAACAAAGAAAATAAATATTAGTTTTTCTTAAAAAACTCTTTCTTATTCCTGAACAGGTACAATTAGTCTATGCTGAAACACATTTTAATAAAAGATGAACAGATTAACATTACAAGTGATGAAAATGCATAGGCCTACTATTAGGGCTGCACGATTAATCGGAAAATTAATCGCAATCTCGATTCGACTCAAATCTTAATTCAGCTATTCTACCATTCAGCCAATTACATTTTCAATGTCAAGAGAGAAGCGTAAAGGCGGACACACAAGTCTTCACAGCAGCGTGGACACCTCCAAATGGTGTTAAAAGTGTCTCATACTGTATTTACAAGGTATAATTCAACCAAAAATGTCATTTCTGTCTTAATGTAATGATGTATTCGTGGTCGCGAAATCACACATGAGCTGACGCATTGTTTGTTTACTATCAAGAGGACGCGCGAGTGCCCGCCAATCAGTGACGGATTTAGGCATGGGCAATATGGACGATGGCCCAGGGCGACATCTTGCTGGAGGGCGGCACGGGGAGACGGTGCAAAAGAAAACACGAACTAAAAAAAAAAAAAAAACGAGCCCCAGTAAACATTGAGATACGATTTACTTTATGCAAGTGTATTAATTTAGAGTGGTAATCCCTGAATGAAGACGTTAGGGGCCACTCAAATTTGGCATCTTTTGCATGCGCAAACCGAAAGAACATTGGTGAAAGCAAACTGACGCTTGCGCGCATAAAACCATTCCCGCGCGACTCACACGCGCTGCGCTGCTCCCGGTGTGAATACCGGTTGTTTACATGCACACCGATAAAATTTACGCCCCTTATGCGCAGTGAAACCGGAGTAACTTTTATACAGAGGTGTCGGCCCGCAGCGAGCTTTGCAAGTCGACAAAACTGAAGTTATAATATGATGATGATCTTATTTTGTCTAAGAATGGCTATGAAGCAGAAAGGAGAGATGATGAGTCAGGGAGGTAAGACTTAATAACGTAAATTCTCGGCCACGAGTCGGGTCTAAGAAAACAGATAATTACATAAAACATATTTTTGTAGCCTTTTCTATAGAATTGTCTTTAAAATTAATGATTTAATATTAATAATAATTCCTTACATTTATATAGCGCTTTTCTGGGCACTCAAAGCAGTTTACACATTGGTGGGAATCTCCTCATCCACCACCAGTGTGCACCATCCACCTGGAGGACGCGACAGCAGCCATTTTGCGCCAGACCGCAAACCAGCTGATTGGTGGAGAGGAGACAGAGTAATGAAGCCAATTATGATATGGGAAGTGTTAGGAGGCCATGAGGGATAGAGGCCAGTGGGCAGATTTGGCCAGGATGCTGGGGTTAAACCCCTACTCTTTTTCGAAAGACATTCTGGGATTTTTAACAACCACAGAGAGTCAGGACCTCGATTTAACGTCTCACTGAGCAGTATAGAGTCCCCGTCACTATACTGGGGCATTAGGACCCACACAGACCGCAGGTTGGGCGCCCCCTGCTGGCCTCACTAACTCCACTTCCGGCAGCAACCAGCTTTCCCATGTGGTCTCCCATTCAGGTACTGACCGGGCGCAGACCTGCTTAGCTTCAGTGGGACCATGTTAGAGTTGCAGAGAGCTAGCTGCCGGCTAAGTTTTCTTAAGAGATCTTAGCCTCTCACTCGAGTTGTCTTTACATTGTTTTCCAGTTACATTTAGGATTGATTTCTGTTATTTATTTAGAATAATAATAATAATCTGATTTATATTTATTTATACTAAATAATTAAAATAAGTTTTTTGGGTAGTGGGGCGTGGCCATTGTCTAGCATTGATGGTATAATTGATGACTGCAGCAAAAAAGGCAAGAAAAGTCCAGATGTAGTAAAATATAAGTAACATGTCAGTCTGTATGCTGTCTGAATTATTTGTTTGAGACAATTACATGTGTTCCAATGGGAGTAATAAATAGTCAACTACATAGTTTCTATATGGTTCTAGTTGTTTTTTTTTTTTAGGAAGGGGGGGGGGGGCATAGTTGGATATGGCGTGGTTCGCCATTTAAACTGGAACCGCCACTGCCACCAATGATGCCTACTTTAGTGAACAGAACCTGCATAGGCTGTAAATAACATCTAATAAAGATGTAAATAATGTTCAGTTTATTTCACGGAGCGATAATTTGAGAACCGTGTGGAAAGTACGATTTGCATGTGTTTGTTTTTTCCCACAGTGACGGCAGCCATGAGCCGCACTCAGAAGTGAAAGTGAAACTGGCCGCACATCATCTAAATCGCATTTTAGAGTTATGATCACGACAAGCATTTGATATGTTTTTTTCTTTCATAGCGAACACAAAGTGTGCATGAGAAAAAATGTTTACTGGATCAGAATAACTGCTCTAGCCTATATAATGTTAAGGATAATGCAGGAGGTAATTTGATGACAAGTCTCGTTTTATCAGTGAAAAAAATGGCCTAATAATGTTGTCAATGTCAAATGACAAGCATATGTCTCAAACACAATAATTCAACTTTAAAATTATAAATAGTTGTATTCTGATGCCATCACTTTACTGTGAATTAACAAACAGGACATATTTAAAGTCTGTTCATGTCCACTGTTCCAAGTCTATACAAAATGTAGTATTTTAACAAACAGTAGACCTACACATAGGACTAATATTATTATTGTTGTTTTACCATATGTTTGAGATTCAATAATAATAACAGCCTACTCATTTTAACCTTTATTTTCCATCTACAGAATCGTGAGAAAATTGTGATCTTGATTTTAAGCAAAAAAAAAAAAAATTGTGATTCTCATTTTAGCAGGAATCATGCAGCTTTACATACTAAAATTTTGTATTTTGATATTTTGCATAATTACATAAATTACAGCATGAAGTAAAATGATAAATGCCTACAAAAAAAATAAAAATTTGATGTTGTTTGATGAGAAACTCCATCTATAAGCTGATCTGAATCCCACAATAAACTGTTGTCAAAACTTTAGATGATGTTTCTTTGTCATAAGGCTGACTTAAAGCTGATTTATACTTCTGTGTCAAGCGCATGCGTATGTGTATGCTCCGGTGCAGCCTCCGCACAGTCGCATATCCCTCGCCGTGGCTGACACGCACCTCAAATCGCAACGACGCGTAGTGCAAGCTCTGTGATTGGTCGGCTTGATAGGTGTGACGAATGTGGGCGCTGCTGAGAGCCGTGAGCCTGATGGAGCGATTGTTAACAAGTGTCAAGTCCCGTGAAGGAGCTCCAGATGGAAACTTTTGATTTGTGTTTACCTTATGATTAAATTTGTTGCACATCCGCCGGTTCCTGCCTCCGAATGAGCGAGTTTTAGCTACTTGTACATTAGCATTCAGGTGGCATTCAGAAAAAAAACAAAACACCTGTGAAGAAACTTGACACAGAGGAACATAAAAACCTACTGCCAGCTAGCGTTTCAGAAGTGTTATTGCAGAGCAACACAAACAGCACACAGAGGTATAAATGCACGGCTACAAGCAAGGCAGGCGCCATGGGTCACACCGGATTACTCTACGCAGACATATAAACCAGTCTTTATGATGCTTTCACACCAGTCGCGGATATAGCATCAAGTGCGAGTGATTTACATGCTATGTCAATGCGAATATTGCGATTTTTTTGCGCATCTGGTCAATGGGTCAGTTCCACAGCATTCCTGGTAGTGGTGGCTCCACAATTTTTTAGCTTGAGGTGTTGACAGTTTCAGTTCTCTAATGTGCATATTAAAAAAAGCTTTTAAATGGCCTGTTTACATTGTTTAGGTGTATTAAACTTCTCATATGCCACTTTTAATAACAGTCTATAATTAGTGATATAACTTCTAATGCCAACTACCATTGCAAGACGTTCACAAGCTCCTACAATTTATGAACACACACAGAGAAGTAAATAAAGTAAGGACTGTTTTTGTTTTTACAATATTTTATATTTTTTACACATATAGTACCTGTTACTTAGCCATACCAATGAAAGCTGACTGTTCCTCCTGTGTGATTGCCGTTCTCTCCAGACTGAACGTAATATTAAAACTTGTGTAATTACTAAGTTATTCTGCAGGGTCTGAAATTCAGTGCTTTACTTGATGTTAAAAAGTGCTCCATTGTGATAACTGTTAATAATAACAAACACTAATTTGCACTGTATAGAGCACGTTGGATAATTTAAATAAATTATTAAAGTAAGATTAAATTAAAAAAAACAAAAAGAAGACAACAAAATAAACAGAGGACAAGAGAGTGATTGCCGACTCAAGAGACCTGTTTTAAATTATTAAAGTAAGATTAAATTTAAAAAAACAAAAAGAAGACAACAAAATAAACAGAGGACAAGAGAGTGATTGCCGACTGAGCATCTGCCAACATCAGCCCCAACACAGGTATAAGTCCTCAATGATAATGACTTCAGTTACTCTAACTGCATCCTGCAAAATAAAGTTTGAGGCAATCATTAGGAATTATTGGGGGGCTGAGCAAGTTTCTGATGGGCTAAAACCTCACCTAGGGTGGACACTGTAAGTAAGGGATGCTGTCAAACTGAAGAAGAAGTTCTACCAGGTCTTGTTGGCTTGTGTGACTCCCGATGCAGCTGATGCTTACTGCCAAGCCAAGTGTGCTGCAGCCCGGGTGGTTGCGGAAGCAAAAACTTGAGCTTGGGAAGAGTTTGGGGAGACCACGAAAGAAGATTCAACAATTTCTCAATTTAACTAGTTCTGCCTCAAAGAGATTCTGCAAACTGTCTGGCACCCTAGGAAAAGTAAGCAGTTCTACAACAACATAGTCAACATTCGAAGTGAACCAAAATATTTTTTCAAAACTGTCCTAGGACAAGAAAGGGTGCTGTTCAATTGTCTTAGGACAACTTGGATGAAAGGTGATGATCTACTTCAAATGTTGACTACTAGTATATAAATGGAATTGGTGAGCTGCTGACCTCAACTGGGGATATCGTTGGATGGTAGACAATCTCTACAATCCCACTGACATGCCTTCCTTCGAAGAAAGCAAAGACTGGGGATGCAGGAGTTGAGCAGTGGCAAAGCAGCAGGGGAGGATGAGATACACCCTTTGAACCTCAGGTTTCTGGATGTTGTAAGGCTGTCTTGACTGGAACAACTCCACAGCATCACGTAGAAGCTAGACACAGTACCTCTAGACTGGGCAACTCGGGTGGTGGTTCTCATATTTGAAAAGGGGGACCGGAGGGTGTGTTCAAACTTTAGGGAGATCACACTGCTGGAGAGGAGAATCCGGCCAATAGTTGAACCTCGGATTCAGGAGAAAATGCAGATTTAGTCTGAACTGCAAGGGTTCATGGGAGTATGCCCAACCAGTCCACACATGTTTTTGGGACTGGGAGATGGAATTCTACAGTTTCCATCATGGCATTCTGTGGGGTGTGATCTGGGAACGTTGGGTCAGAGACGCTCTGTTAAGGGCTGTCTGGTCTCTGTATGTAAATAGAAGGAGTTTGGGTTGCATTGCCAGTAATAAATAAGGTTCTGGTCTGGTCTGGGTTTCATCTCTGCTATTTGCAGATGATGTTGTCTTCATTGGACTTGGTCATTTAACATGCAATGGCACAGTTTGCTGCTGAGTGTGACATGGCAGGGATGAGAATCAGCACCTATAACTCAAGGTGGTCAAGGTGCTCAATTGCAAACTAGTGACTTGCCATATCTATGTTGGAAGAGAGTCTATGCCCCAGGTGGGAGAGTTCAAGTATTTTGAGGGTTTGTTCATGAGCAAGGGAGGGATGCAATTAACAGGCTGATTGGTGCAGTGGCAGCAACAATGCGGTCAATAAACTGGACTGTTGTGGTAAAGGAGCTGAGCTGAAATGCAAAGCTCTCTATTTACCAGTCAATTTACACTCCTACTTTCACATTTAGGTCACAACTGAAAGGACGAGATCTTGCATACAAGTGACTGATACGAGCTTCTCTTCCAGAGTGACAAGGCGCACCCTTAGAGATAGGGTGAGGAGCTCGGTCACCCAGAATAACTCGGCTCAGGCATATGTTTCTCCTGGACACCTACCTGGGGAAGACCCAGGGAGGGACTATGTATCTCTACTTGCCTGGAAAGGCCTTGGGATACCCCAGAATAGACGGAGGATGTGTCTGTGGAGAGCGAATTCTGGGGTTTCCTCCTGAGACTGCTGCCCCCGTGATCCAGCCTTGGATAAGTGGCGGACAATGGATGAATGGATTAACATACAAACATTTAACTAAATTATGTTTGTGAATACAGAGGGGAGTTTTCAGGAACATTAATTTCAATTTTAATTTGATGTGTAAAACTCCTTCCTAACTATGAAAGCAAATGTAACTTCTCCTTTGTATGAACTCTAAGATGGCTCTTCAGCTCTGAAGCCCTTGAAAATGTTTTACTGCATTGAGCACATTTGTGTGGTTTCTCTCCAGTGTGAATCAGCCTGTGTTGATGAAGGTGTGATAACTGTATGAAACTCCTCCCACACTGAGTACATGTGAACGGTTTCTCTCCAGTGTGAATCCTCTCGTGTCTTTTCAGGCATTCAGGCAAACCAAATCTCTTGTCGCAGTGTGAACACTTGTAAGGTTTCTCTCCAGTGTGAATCCTCTCGTGTCTTTTCAAGTCTCCAGCTTTAATAAAAGTCTTCTCACACTCAAAGCACACAAACTCTCTCACACCACTGTGGATCTGCTGATGTAGACATAAACTTTGTTTATATGTAAAACTCTTTCCACACTCAGAACATGAATAAGGCTTCTCCTTTGTATGAATTCTAAGATGGGTCTTCAGCTGTGAAGGCCTCAAAAATGTCTTGCCACATTGATCACATTTGTGCGGTTTCTTTCCAGTGTGGAGTGTCATGTGTTGAACAAGGTTTGATGGTTGTCTGAAACTCTTCCCACACTGAGTACATGTGTGTGGTTTCTCTCCAGTGTGGATCATCCGATGTTGCCTTAAATGTGACCGCTTTTTAAAACTCTTTCCACACAAAGAGCATGAATGTGGCTCCTTAATCGTCAAGTCTGAAAATTAGGTAAAGAAAAATTGAACATTTTAAAATGTAAAATACAGATGCAAATGTAACACTTTCAATGTTTGATGGTCAATTAGTGAAGTTTATTTATAAACTAATTTCAAGATGATAACGTGCTTATGATTGAACACAGCTGGTCCTGCATTATCCAATTCATTATTCACCAATCAGACGATTCCTAAGTCACCATAAATAACCAAAGTTCCATACCACTGTCATCTTCGTTTTGAAGAATCTCCCCTTCCACCTCCCTACTCCACCTCCTTTCCTAGATGGGTGGCATGGCGGCCCTGTGGTTAGCACTGTTGCCTCACAGCAAGAATGTCACTAGTTCTAGTCCTTACCAAGCCAGTCGATGTTTCTGTGCGGAGTTTACGCCCCATGCTTACGTGGGTTTCCCCCGGTTTCCTCGCACCGTCCAAAAACATGCAACTAAAGTTAATTCACTAATCCAAATCGGCACAATAGATGTGCTCCTAGAAAGTAGTTATCTCTTCATAGCAATCCCTATCTGTTCATTAGCTACTACAGCAGGGGAGTTCTCGAGATCTACCTCGGAGCTCAAACTCCCCTCTCGCCCTGCAACGGAAGGGAGCCCCGGGCTGAAAAATGTTCTGAGATCAGGGCTCTCTCCCGGGACAGCATGCCAAACAAGCTTTATAATTAATCATCAGCTAAGTGTGAACTCTTGAGTTTTATTTAATTTTTATTCTAAACAATATTCACACCCATCTGTGCTTTAAATTAGCCACAAATCTCTTCACAGTATGAAGATCACTCTTTGTTTTCATAAAATGTCCAATTTTTCGGCTGCAGTGAGTCCTTCCTCTTTCCTATATACCTTGAAACCTGTGGTTAATGTGGAATGTGCTTCTTAAGTAGTTTTTCTTTAATTGGGCTCACCTGGCAAATCAGTTATCACATGTGTCTGAAATTGATTTCAGTGATCCAAAGAGCACTGAGATCCAGTACCATCAATTACTTTATTTGATAAACAAAAATTTATGAAACTTAAATCCAATTTGCATGATAATTAGAAATTACTATAATAGTAGCCAATGTGAGAGAGTCAGGGGTATTTTTCAGCTGCATTCCTATTAATCAGTTTTAGAGTAAAGCTGCGGTCACACTGCACACTAGTGATGTGCGGATGGCGGTTAAATCCGCGGGCGCTGCGGATAATCCGCGGGTCGGGTAATAAAAAAATACATTATTATTAATTGCGGGTGGGTCGCGGGTCATAGCAGTTGACCAGCAAAAAAGCAGAGAGTGGACTTCGCAAAATGTGAAGATGAGACGCCCAAAATAATGGATGAAGTGCAACAATACTGTGCTAACTTCAGTTAGAGGAGTCATCAGGGAAATCTGCTATCGTTCTGGGAGAAACAAGATCGCTTATTTACACCCCTGCAGCGCCTTGCAAGGAGAAGCTTGTGCATTCCTGCAACAAGCGGTGCGCGCGAACGCTCATTTAGTGCAGCCAGCCGTGTTTTGGAGGCGAGGCGGAATCGCCCGAATCCAGGCACAGTATGCCTGGTAGTGTTAAGGAAAGGGCCAAGTACACACAACATAGCTGCTGTTTAGGCTGAAGGGACACTGTTTTTGTTCTTTTTCCTGTATATGTAAAAGCTGAATCTGCTGTTAATAACGAACAATCCACGATGACCTATGTTGCTGGAGAGGGGAAATAGTGTGACCGCTTTAGGACTGCTTTTACGGGAGTTGTAGTCCATAGCGAGGGGCATTGTGGGTAGTGTAGTTCGACACGCATGCTGTGTGACGTGAGCGCTCGCTGTCTGCTGTGCGTGTTTTATCCGGTTTTGTTTTATGTTTACTTCAGTAATTCCACCCGGGAGCTGTTTTGCACTGTGAACCTGAAAACACTGAAATAAGTAAAAGAAGGGCATGCATCGAGTACTTTTATCCGTCTCATCATTTGCTCGAGCATGAATTAACGAGCTGTTACTCTGCCGCCGGACATTGCGGAGAAAGTAAGACCTATCATCATGCTTAAAACAAGGAATTAGAATTATTAAAGTGTCGATCGGGTGCGGGTCGGGTGCGGATATATATATCAGATAAAATAATATGTGCGGGCGGGTGGCGGGTGGATGATTAGAATGAAGGAGCGGATTCGGGTGACATTTGAGCTGATCCGCGCATCTCTACTGCACACACTCTCCCCATAGACTTCTATTCATACGCATGCGAATGTGTCAGACCGGAAACGCAAGCTCGTGCGACAAATTTCGCAGTTCACTGCGTTGCAAAGTTCAAGCTTGGTGAACTGACCTGCGAAATCACATCACTTGACTGCGTGAGACCAATCGAGGATCAAAACATGACCTCTCTGGACAAAAATTTAAAATGTGTACAATTCGCTCACTTTTTTAAATGTCTAATCATCTTGTTTAATCTCACCACTTTTCGAAGCGCCGTACTTCAGAATTTTTACAACTCAATGGCTGTTTCTCAATATGCGTTCTTCAGCGGTCTTGCGTCCTCGTGTTCTCGTGTAACGTCATCATCAGCTGCCAAAGTTCAGTTCCAATACTCAAGACCTCAAGTACGGAGGACGCGTGAAACTTCCCGGATGTGTTCTTGATATCGAGGACGCACCGATGCAGACTTGAGCACCGATCTCGCTCTAGAAGTCCCAGAAGTCATTGCGACTGGAGGTGGGAAGTGCAGCATTTTATTTAGATTTATTATTAAAGTTAAGAGATATCACTTATTTACCTCAGGAGTTTTTCTAAAATGAAACGGTGAATATAAGCATTACCATAGACATCCTAATAAAGGAATAAACATATTAAGAGAGTTTGTTTGCTGAAATTCATAATAAAATCTGTTTTATTTATATTGTGCAGCGTATATTTATAATGTTTTTATGCAGAGTATATATTTTGAAAAGGGGAAAAACAATAAATTGTTGTATGAATGCTGTAATGTTTAAATAATAATCCATTTAAAACACGTGAAGGTCACCTGACCATCAGGAAGAACGCAGCATCTCATTTCTCACAGGATGCGTTCTCTGTTCTCGTGGTCTTCCGAGTTCGTTCTTCCGAGGACACCTGGCAAAACTGGTCTCCACAAGAACGCAAGTCCGTTCTCTGCGTTCTTGGAATTGAGAAACAGCCAAACTCTAGTGTGACCGCAGCTTAAAGCCGCCTTTCCACTGCACACGACATCAGGACACGACTGTCGGAATACGCCCCCTTGTGGCAGTCGCACAGAATTTTCAGTTTTGTCATGCACCATGTGAGAGAAGCTGGATTCTTGCGGTGTCGGAAATAAAGTAGTGCAAAAGCAAGAGCCTTTATTCTCTGTCCGTTCACCATGATTGAATTAATTTTAAAGGCTCAAATCGGATGTGAATTTTTCACATACAGAGATGATCGGAGCTCCACGCAGCTCCCGGACTACTCTCCATTGGAAATGAAAGACTTCCGGTCTGCCGCTTGTCGTGTGCAGTGGAAAGGTGGCTAAACTTTAGAGCTTAGCCTTACAGTTAAGAAAATGAAACCGCAATCATATAAACAAGAGATCATATTAATACAATGACGGTGCATAGCAATGAACCAAAGTTGACCAGAGCTCAAACAAAGTTTGTTGTCTTCTTGTGACAAACAGCCACATCCCAAGAAAAAGAACAGGATCTGCTGTTGTGTCCTTTATTGTTGTTCAAGGTGCCGTTCATAAAAACATGACTTGAAATAATGAACTTGAGTTTGCAAAGGACAATATTAATGTAAAGTTGATAACACCTTTTAAACAAGTGTTACCAACTCCACTATTGTAAATTATACAACCTGGAATGGCTTGATTTGTAGATGATCTACTTACTGTGATAGTTAATTGTGTGTGTTCGTAGAGAAGACGGATCTGAGAAGCTCTTCTCACAATCAGTGCAGTGATAGGGTTTCTCTCCAGTGTGAATCCTCTCATGTGTTTTCAGGTGGCCTGAATGATAGAATCTCTTGTCGCAGTGTGAACACTTGAACGGTTTCTCTCCAGTGTGGATCCTCATGTGAATATTGAGATTGTATCTGTGCTTAAAACTCTTTCCACACTGAGTGCAGGTCAAATCTTTTACAGCTGTTCTTTTCATTAAAAGACTATGTTCAGTTTTTGGTTGAGTTTCTTCTTCACCTTTGACATGATGTGTCTCTTCATCTTTGCTCAGTTCTTCACTCTCCTCCATCACATCTGAAAATTAAGTAAATAAGTAAAAATTTTACCAAGCTAATTTTTTACTTTGTGCCTTATTTTGTGCCTGCTCAACACTTGACAGTTTAAAAATGACTTTAATGTAAAGTTATTTCAGTATTTATTTAAATATGGTCCAAGTTATCAGTTCTCAGCTAAAGCATCTGTAAAGGGCATTTAAATTCTAATATTGTGCGAGCAATTCTGCTTTTACATTCTGTCAGTTTTGTTACAGAAATAAATAATAAACAGGGTTTATACACATTTTTACTACTAAAATTCCATGACTTTTCCAGAACTTTCAAGTAAATTTTCATGACCTATTGATTCATGTAATGTCTGCGTATACATGGTAAATAATAAGAAAAACAATGATGTTCACATTTATTACAGCATATCATAGAACACGCAACAATCTATTTTGTTTAATTTTGTTTTTTATATCTATGTAAAATTGATTTTAGTAATGCTTACAGAGCACTAACAATGTGAGAGCAAGTTTTTGGCCAACTTATATTCAAGTTAGGGCTGCACATATCGTTTCAGTATAGAATAGTCAAGGTTTCCGCTACATTCATTCATCCGTGGCAGGCCGCCACGCCAAAATTTATCCCGCCACGGTTACATTACAGCTTCTCATTTAAAACATTTAGTCGTGTTTTTTATAGCGGATTATAATCGCACCAAAACATATTAGAGGTAAACAGCGCAAACTTTTCTGTAACCGTAGTGCTGTGCGCTATTTGTTCAATGTGACATGCTGACTGACTCTCTGACAGACTGACTGACAGGTGCGTGAGTCTAGCAAACACCGCGTAGCTTTCAGTTAAGATGAACAGTTTCCATAAGTATACTTTATTGATAAAGGTCAATGGCTCTGCATACAATGACTTTATCTTGCTGGAGTTTATAGCTGTTTCATTTTACTTCAGGACGCGTTAATGTCGGAAAACGCACAAAAACGCACTAAATCGCGCTTCAGCAGCGCTTACTGGAGAGCGCACGGGGAGATCTGCACTTGAACGTGTAAATTTGAGTGCGTGCAAGAAGTTCTGTGCATGAACAGAGGAAATCGACGCGCAAGCAAAGAGATTCGCATGCTCGTATTACATGAATGCTATCTCGGAAACCGTGATTCGAGATTCACTTCTCTACAAAATCCCCCCAATCAATCCAAATAAACCTGTTAAATCATCTAGTGTAATTGTATTCACATCACAATATATATCACAGAAATACAAAACATGGTAATGTCAGATTATTCCAGTATCGCGCAGCCCTAATTCAAATATTCAGATATTTCTTAAACTAATTTCCATGACTTTTCCAAAACTTTGTGGGTTTTTCTGTTTTTCCAAAACTTTTCCAGGCCTGGAAAATTCCATGATTTTTCCAGGTTTTCCATGACCGTATGAACCCTGATTAAATAACAATCAATCTGCCAATTACAAATCTTTAGGGTATGATGAAATAAGCCATATTACATATTTAAATACCTTATAAAATACATCTTAGTGTTCAGCGTGTAAATAAAGTCACTACTTTCACATCACAAAAGCCATATAATGCCAATAAACCTGTTAATCATCTAGAAACCAAACAAATTCATAATTTTTACTGTGTTTTTGCTGTATGTTGTCAGCAAATAATGTAAAACCTTCAGGAGCTGATCTGTGAGGCTCAATAATGCACTTATTAGGACTTGTCGCCACCTACTGGCGATTTTTCATCATATTTTAGATATTGTGGATTGTTCCTTAATTACAGTTTATTAGTACAGATTTCTGTAAATGAATAGTCTAGCTAGTTATGTTTTATTTAATTTATTGTTGAACCGGTTTAAAAGGGCTGGATCTTTAGTTGATCTACTTACTGTGATTGTTTTTTCGGTGTTTTCGTAGAGAAGATGATTGTGTGAAACTCTTCCCACAAGCAGTGCAGTGATACGGTTTCTCTCCAGTGTGAATCCTCATGTGTGTTTTCAGGTTTCCAGAATGTCTGAATATCTTGTCGCAGTGTGAACACTTGTAAGGTTTCTCTCCAGTGTGGACCCTCATGTGAAGCTTGAGAGCATTGTTACGCAAGAAACTCCTTCCACACTGAGTGCAGGTGAAACTTTTCACAGCTTTTCTTTTCACTGAAATACTATGTTCAGTCTCTGATTGAGTTTTGTCTTCACTTCTGACATGATGTTTCTCCTCATCTTCACTCAGTTCTTCTATTTCCTCCTTCACCATCAGATCTGAAAATTAAATAAGTTCATTTTAAGAGGCTAGTTTTTAACAGTTTGTATCATTTGTCAATAGCAATTGGTGCTCTACAGAGGAAGCATTTCTGACTAAAAATATATATGTGTGCAAACTAGGGCTGTGGTATTAATCGAAATCATATCATAATAATGATTTGAAACATTGCGATTAGCAAAATGCACTATCAAGAAATAAATATACACAAATATAATGCGAAGAAGTTTAATCCTCTGCCTCCACCATGGTTTCGCTTTCTCACACCAGTTTAAAATGGATACAGCATCATCTAAAGTTAATACCGTCAACAAATTCATGTTGACCTTTGGTGATATAAAGGTGGTAGCGTCTACTTTTCATGTCTAAGGAAACACTAAATAATTAAATGTAAATCAATTTTGAAATACACCAATTGATTTTTAAATCATCTTGAAAACAGGGTTCATAGAATCTGTAAAACTGCATTTTTTTCATCTTAAAAATGTTGCTAAACTTCGACATATGCTATCAGCAGCTATGTTTCCATCCAAAAATGCTAATGAATTTTATGCGTGAAACTGGATTATCGCATAAAAGACGTGCGAATAAAGCAGCGTTTCAATCCAACGAGTCAAAGTAAACAAAATCGTCACTTCCTGATTCACTGGCGCCAAATATCAACAGTAAAAACTGAATTTGCTGCAGTAGGAGAAGCTGCGTCAATCTTATCTTCATCTAATAAATGACTTGCGCCTCAGAGGACAATCCTGACACACAGTGAACGCGCGGTGGCGTTTGAAGGCGTGAGACGCGGAGCACCGACGCTCTTGATTCTGGATGTCATTAATAATATAATACACTAATACTTAAACGGTTAAGGCGTTTTGGAATGACAAAAACAACATTTCAGATGGTTTATAATGTGCAGCCTGCTGGTTTGTCTATTGACAAACATTTTTATCATCACATGATCTCATAACAAAATCACGTAGTTTATGCGCATCTTTTCTTATCGAATAAAAAGTTTATCCTACTCAGTTATGCGCATGTTTTTAATGCACATTTTCAAAATGTATGCGCATCATGGCGTTTCCATCAACCGTTTTTTTTTCCGCATAACCAAAATGCGCATAAAAATAAGTGGACGGAAACAAAGCTAATGTCTGATGCGGAAAAGCTTATTAATGCTTTCCTGACCTCTCGGTTAGATTATTGTAATCCATTACTCGGTGGATGCCCTGCTGGCTTAACAAACTTTAGCTAGTTCAAAATGCAGCTGTTAGAGTGCTTTCTAAAATAAAGAAATATGATCATATTACTCCAGTTCTTTCATCATTGCATTGGCTCACCATTAAATATTGTAAAAATTTAAAAATTTTATTCACAACCTACAAAGCCCTGAACAGCTGAGCTCCCCAGTATTTGAGCGAGCTCCTGGTGTATTATAGCCCCTCACGTCCTCTACCCTCAATTAAATCTGGACAATTGATTATTCCCAGAATATCAAAATCAACTGTAGGCGGTAGATCTTCTCATATCTGGCACCTAAACTCTGGAACAGCCTTCCTAGCACAGTTCGGGAAGCCGACACGTCTCTTTGCATTAGCATACACATAAACCACAAGTGCTTTTAAAATTCAAATCCTCTAAAGGATTGTTAGTCTGCTCTATTTAGGGCAACCAGAGCCGGGAAGAGATTGAAGTGTTATTATTCCATTTCTGTGTTATTTTACCATGATAAAATGAGTTCAGCAGTAAACTATACTTTCTGACATACAGGATCTGGTGGAACACTGTTTATTCGGTAAGGTCAGGGCTTTATTAGTTTGCTGATACACACCTAGCCATGATGAGGAAAATACAGGTGATCGCTATCTAGCAGTAATTCTTTTTATGGGTCTGAAATAATAATTAGGAAGAGAAAGCTAATGTTAGCCGACACCTACATTGATCTCCTGTAACGTTATTTGAACTTGATTTACAGGACGTCTCTGACATTTTGAGTTTCGGCATGTTATTGAGTTAATCTACTGAATTTGCTGTTCATTCATTCATTTTCTTTTCGGCTTAGTCCCTTCGCTAATCTGGGGTCGCCACAGCAGAATGAACCGCCAACTTATCCAGCACATGTTTTATGCAGCGGAGGCCCTTCCAGCTGCAACCCATCATTGGGAAACAACCATACACACTCATTCACACACATACACTATGGATAATTTAGCTTACCCAGTTCACCTGTACCGCATGTCTTTGGACTTGTGGGGGAAACCGAAGCACCCGGAGGAAACCCATGCAAACAAGGGTAGAACATGCCAACTCCACACAGAAATGCCAGCTGACCCAGCCGAGGCTCGAACCAGCGACCTTCTTGCTGTGAGGCGACAGCACTACCTACTGTGCCACTGCGTCACCCTGTTGAATTTGCTGTTTTAAATATTAATGTTCTAGAAACTGAATTTTAAATAACAAATAGAGCTGTAAATGGTTTATATTATTGGCTTAACAGGCTAGAGTGAATGAAAGATCGTTTATTTCTGCAGTCCAACATATATTGTTTTTATTAAATTATAACAGCGCACATCACACAGTTTTTAATAAATCGTATATTATTATGTGTAAGTGCTTATATTTATATTAGCGAGCCTTTGTTATAGTGCAGATACCGGCGGTGTTACGTATTTCCTTAATTTAATAATAATAATATTACTAATAATAAAATATACATTTATATAACCCAGTAGTGAGTTTTTTTGTGTGTGTTTGTGTTGCATGTGTTTGTGGTTCTCTTTTCTCCGCCTCTGTCTCCGGCAGGTTACTTCATTACCGCACAGGTGCATCAGGTGCCAACACGTGGAGGCCGGCTAGCTTGTTAATGAAGACAATGTAAACCGGACTGGAACGTCGTTCGGAGAGTCTCCTCTCTCCCGGCTTGTTGTTTGATTTGTGAAGTAAAAACTGTGTTGTATTTTACTCGGCAAAATTGTTGAAAGTGAACACTGAGTGTTGACTTAGAGATCTATGCGGAGACACGTGTGCTGAGGAGGGTGCCTTTTTGTTTCATTACATTTTCTCATGTTTTGTGGTTAGTAGGGAGGTAAGTGAATGTTATTTTATTTGTTTCATTTCATTCGCAGGTAAGAGGGTTAATCTTAGTTGCTGAGTTTTGTTTTTATTTTGGCATTTACCTCCACAAGCTTTTTATTGTCTCCTTTTTGAACTTTAAACGTCAAATAAATTTGACTTTACGTTATTTCCTTGGTCATTCGTCTTTGTTGTTGTTTTTCCTTTTGAACGGGAGATGAGACTCCGGGCTCCTCATTAATTTAGAGGAGCTCTAATTATTTTCATTTTATTATTATTTATTGTTACGGGTCTGGCTTGCTGTATGGAGCCAAGCAAGGTTAGAGTTCATAACAGGCGGTCAAATGAGAAGTTCGGGGGGCGTGGTTGATTTGACGTACAAACGTTTGGTTGGAAGCTCGATTCCGCGGTTCCTCCTCTGGCTCCATCTGGTAATCCCTTCTGCGCATGCCCAGGCTCCAATTTCAGCAGTCTTTAGCGACAGTTTGTGCCCCTCATGAGGCGTTTTGCCTTTAAAGTGTTCAATGGGAAAAGGCACTGTCGCATTTTTTACAGTCATTGGTGTGCGCATATAAATAAAAATGCTCCAATTATTTTAAAAGCCTACATCTGGGCACATTTGGCTTCACTGTTGTTCAGCCTCATTATTGAAGAGTAATGAATAAACACAAACCTATTAGTTCTTCAGTCTCTTCCTGTTTAATTCTGCAGGGTTCTGGATCACTCATCTTCTCACTGTCCTTCAATAAACTCTGTCTCTGTCTTTCACTGATGGCGGCAGAGCTTCAGAAGAATAAACAGAGAAATCTGATTCGTTTACGAAATCATTATGATAGTTAATGTGGCAATTTGTAAATCTGAAGACATATGTATAATAATGATTGAAGAGGAACTACTGTCATGAAATAAAGAGGATTTCAGCAGCTGATAACATTGATGAGCCTCAGACTAAAAACACATTAAACAGCCACTCAGGATCAGCTCATTTTACACACTGAGGTAAAGTTAGTTTTTATATTCACACATTCAGACATTCTCCTTAATAATATTGTTTAAAAAATATTCTTTGCAAACTCTAAATAGGGAAATTATCATCAGCCAATGACTATGAAAGTACAACATTCTTCACAGTTCAACTGAATAGTGCTAATGTTGTTTTGAAGTCATTCTTACATGCTAGTTCAGACTGAATATTCAAAGTACCATGGTAAACATTATCAGTTATGGGCAGTACTTATGATACATGCATTTCAAATACGTATTTTAAATACAAAATAGTATTTTGTAATGTGTATTTTATGGGGTTTATGAAAACGGCTCAATATTTTGTATCAAAATACTTTAGTGTCTTGTATTTTTAGTCTACATGATGACTTCATAAAATCGTAGCCTTTAATAGGCGTTTTCTCAGTTATTTGCCTAGGATTAAGATCAGACTACTAAATTGATTAATATCAAAGTTGATTAATGATTGGAGTATGGATGGAAATTATGTATGACATATAAAAAAGTAACAGACTAAAGTCAGGGGTAAAAATTCAGGAGCAGGTCAAAATCAGAGAGGAAAATAAGACAAACAACATCTTACAGCATCATACCTGCAATACTTCATTGGCTGTTTCTAATGCTAGTAGCTTATCTGCAGGTGCTCTTTACAGTTCGTTACAAACTTTGACAGTTAGTCAGTAGAGACAAAAAATTTAATAATACAGTCTACTGGTCAAAAACTCCCAATTTTTTTAGATATTTGAGTTTTATATTGTGTTTTGAAGAGTACAATTGCAAAAAAAAAAAAAAAAAAAAACATGATTTATGGAAACTGGAAATTTTAGTCGTTTTCAGAAATCGTGATTTTACATTGACTATTGAAGATTTCAATTACAAAAATAAGACTTTTAAAAGATGGTGGCAATTTTTACAATCAAGAGATATAGTACATGGTTTCCGCTACATTCATTCTACCATGGTGGGGTGCCACACCAAAATTCATCCCGCCACGGCTACATTACAGCTTCTCATTCAAAACATTTAGTCGTGTTTTTTTAATAGCGGGTTATAATCGCACCAAAACATATTAAAAGGTAAGTGAATTATGACAGCGCAAACTTTTCTGTAATCGTATAGTAGTGCTGTGTGTTATTTGTTTAACCCTTTAAGGCAGGGGTCATCAACTATATTTGTCAGAGGGCCAGAGTTTTAATAGACAGTCTCCTTGGGGGCCGGACCCCCAAGAAGAAAATCAAATAAAAATCTCATTTTGGCTTAACATTATGTTTAATGTTTATACCTTTTCAATTTCATTACAAAACTGGAGGCATTTGATTCAGGCTGCCATCACCTATACTACAGTCAACCACTAGGAGTGATGGATATTTTGCCTCAACTCAATTAGGCTACGTCAACAAGGGGAAATGTAACTTCAGCCATTGATTAAGCACTGTGAGTAGCCCGTTTCAGCATTGTGATTTGAATTCAAGCCCACTTATCGTTTCATTTGATGTGCGAACATTATTTGTGACCCGTTTTGTTCTGGTACCAGGTTATTTATTTACTATGCTATTTTAAGTTGTGCCAGATTGTTTTTCCCTTTTTTTTAGTCCTGAGGCAGACATCCCAAGTCTCCCGGAAGTTCTGTGAGTCTCCCGCAAATAAATAGAGACTCCCGGATGCCCGCAAATATAATCTCCCGGTAATCGCGCGTCTCCCTCCCGCTCCTCAAATATGTCGCGCACCCCTCTCCACCGCATCCCTCCTTGCTCTTCATCACACACACGTTTCGCGGACTCCGCCTACACCCCACCCGGTCTTCACTTACACTAAAACCTGTTTGAAACAATAAATGCTTAACGCCGCATGGTCTGTCTGAGTCTGTCCTCATTTCAAAGTGTAGCCTAAATATAGTCATAAATGGTGGTTATTCTGACAAGAGACTCAGTTGTTGTTATTTTTAGTTGCTTTAATAGTGTGGACTATTATTTTCTTTTTGATCCTCACAATTTTGGAATCCAGTCGCAGGCCGGATTGAACGGCTCAGCGGGCCGGATTTGGTAGGGCCACCAGTTGATGATCACTGCTTTAAGGTGACATTCTGACTCACTGACTGACTGACAGGTGCGTGATGCATGAGCCTGGAAAACACGACGTAGCTTTTAGTTAAGATGAACACAGTTTCCATAATTATACTTTATAGGTAAAGGTCTATGGTTCTGCATACAATGACTTTATCTTGCTGGCGTTTATAGCCGTTTCACTTTACTTCAGGACGCATTAATGCCGCTCTGTAAGTCTGGAGACATTCATAAATAATCCTAGCTAATCTAATAAATGTTGGAGACATACTCATTACATAAACACACTAAATCGCACTTTAGCAGCGTTTATTTGGGAGCGCACAAGAAATTCTGCACTTTGAAAGCGTCCAAAAAAGTTTTGTGCATGAACAGAGGAAGTTGGCGCACAAGCAAAGAGATACGCATGCTCGTATGTGACATGAATGCAATCTGCGACTGCGCTCACACCGTTTGTCATTTAAAATAACGCAATAGGTAGTTGGTATATTTGTGTAAAAGGCCTGCCGCCACAGCTGGAAAAAATCATAGAGGAAACACTGTAGTACTACATACATTCCAACTAGGCATGGGACGATAACCGGTTTCAAGGTATACTGCGGTTTGGAAAAGTCAAGTTATTAAAACCGTAAAAAACGTTTTGTTATACCGTTTCTAAGGTATATGTAGAGGGTTTTTTTAGAAGTGTTTTTTAATGTGTTGTAAAGAAATCTGTGTTTTTGAAGCTAATGAAGAAAGTAGAAGTCAATGGTTTATTTTAATTATGTAACCTGACATGTTTACTGTTCCAAAATATTATAAATGTTTCCTAAAATGCAATATATTGTATTAAATGGGGGAAAAAGTTGTTTTTAACTAAGACGTTTTAACTAAGACATTTTTTACAGCAGCAAATACAATACAGTGAAACCGTGATATTTTTATCCAAGGTTATCATACCGTCAAAAACTTCTAGCAGTCCATGCCTAATTCCAACTCTTTATCTGCATTAAATAGTTTTTACAGTGATTAAAGAGATTATTTTCAAGACAGGACTTTCTTAAATAATTAATTTTTTCGGGGTTTTCACCTTTATTTTTGATAGGACAGTAGAGAGAATTGACAGGAAAGCATGGGGAGCAGAGAGAGGGGAAGGACCGGCATAGGACCGCGAGACGGAATCGAACTCGGGTCGACACGAGCACCGGCGCCGACCAAGACAGGACTTTCTCTATGAAATTTGTACAAAATCCATACTAAAATCAAAGAGAAACACAAGTTTTATGAGTAAAACTTACACAAGCAAAATTTTTAATGATTACCTTCTCAAGTACAATAGAGGTGAATGGGTTGGCAGTATTTTATTTTGACACATTTTTGGCTGCAGTATTTTATAGTTTATTTTGATACACTTAAAATTGAGGTATTTGGTATTATATTTTAAAACACATTTCAATGTATTTTTGCCCATCCCTGAACATTATAGTGAGCGTGTCACAAGTTGTCACTGACGAATGTGCGAATATAAAACCAACTTTACCTCAATATTTTATAACGACTGTTTTCAAGATACCCTAATTACTCTAGTTTACCAATTTGTTTGCATAGATGTCTATTTAAAGTCTAAAAACCTAGTGAGTATTCATGCCAATACAAAAAATAGATTTCCTACACATCTGAGGTATATAAAGAGTCTGACAAATCATAATACAAAAACGAACGAGCACAACAAATCAATAATTGAAGGTTTTCAGTGTCAAACTTCATTCACATACTAAGGAAATTCCTATTAAATTCACCAATTACTCCAAAAGTTAAACATGTACACTTAATTTAACGGTAGCCGTCAAAATACCAATTCGTTTTCCTCCCAGAGCTCCTCTCTGCCTGCTGTATTGTTTTGGTCAGCAGACACACAGATAGAGGTGAACTCAATGCAGAAACTAGTCGCAGATTGTCGCTTTAATAAACTGTAAAGTGTGTTTTATTGTTGTGGAAACACGAGAAAAAGCGTCAACGACTCACCTCAGCTCTGAAGACTCGACGCTGGATGAACGCGTCAGCGCTGACGTCATCACGGAGAGGCGGGAGCAACGGAGGACGGTTTGTTGCAAATATATTCGCTTAGTTATTAATAGTTCTCGGATCTCTTTACCTGCTTGCATAGGCTTTTGGAATAATATATTTGATGACATAGGTTGGGAACAGTTATGGGTTCTTCGGAAAAAAATAATTTTTTATCTAATAAAGCTGTTGAAGTCTCAATCTAAATCATTCATAATTGCTACCCAATAAATACCAAACTAGCTAAATTTAATAACAATATTTCCCCTAAATGCTCATTTTGTACTCAATATGATGAATCATTTATTTTGGGAGTGCACTTACTGTAAAGTGTTTTGGGTTGACTTCTCCAATTTTATTTAAAAAATCTTATGTCCAAACTTTTGTATTTCCCCAAAAATTGTATTCTTTGGTTACTCGCTGGATCCTTCTCATTGTAAATTTATTGTTAATTTATTGCTTTTTTTGGCAAAATTTTACATCCATAAATGTAAATTTTCAAAGAAACACCCTGACTTTTTTATTTTCAGAAAGGACTTTGATTTATATGTGAACTCTTTAAAAGACTCTAACAATTACATTGCATGCAAAACTCTCTCTTGGTGTAAATCATTTAAACTTGTTTAATTTGCTGGAATTTTATTTATGTAACCCTATTTGTCTCCTTGTTCATATTGTATCTTTGTAATGTTCTTTCTTGCATTAAAAAAAAAAAAAAAAAAAGGACGGTTTGTTGCTAGATCGGATATGTTTGCGGCCGGAAGTTAACGAGAATTATTTATGAAATTTCCGATTTATTGTATTTTATTATCGTCTACCCCCACCCCAACCCTAAACCCAACCGTCACAGAATCGTAAAAACAGTAGGTGTACCGAGTATCTTATCTTATCTGATCTATTAAATTACCCAATAAAATGTATTTTTTTAACGCTCACCCCAACCCCAACCGTCACAGTACTGTAAAAATATTAATTATTGTTATACAGTGTCATAAAAAAATGCCGCTATATTAATGTGCATATCGCACTTCCAGCCGGCCGCGTATCCGATCTAGACTTTACCTTAAAAACTCACAGCATTATTAATTATTAGTTAAAGGAAAGACGTTTTATTTATTTTTTTGAGAAATGTTTGGAGCGTGGGTTAATATATTCAAGTGATTTATCTGAATCATCTTTAATAATTCTTATTATGATTCTTGTCAACTTTTCTACAAAAGATAAAGAATTTTCTACGATAATCAGAAAAATTATAATTTCAGCTGGATTTGTTCATTTAATCCGCAGCCAGTTTACCTATAAAATAGAAAATAAGGAATCAAATTTTATAATAAATGATAAATTTACAGGACATTCACTTAAAAAATGTGACGGGGATAATAATAATAAATGCATTCATTTTCTTTTCGGCTTAGTCCCTTTATTAATCTTGGGGTCGCCACAGCGGAATGAACCTCCAACTTATCCAGCATGTGTTTTACGCAGCGGATGCCCTTCCAGCTGCAACCCATCACTGGGAAACGTCCATACACATTCATTCATACACTACGGACAATTTAGCCTTCCCAGTTCTTTCAGTTTCACTTTCATTGCTGAGTGCGGTTCATGTCAAGGTTGTCGTCACTCTAAGAAAAAAAAAACATACATGGAAATCATACTTCACACGCTCCCAAACGATCGCTCTGTGCAAAAAACTGAACGTTATTTATAACTTCATTATCTGTTATTCACAGCCTATACAGGTTCTGTTCACTAAAGTAGACATCATTAACAGGTACGCACACGTCCTTTCGGAAGTAAACAAACAGTGCGTCAGCTCACGTGTGATTTTGCGGCCACGAATACATCATTACATTAAAACAGAAATGACATTTTTGGGTGAATTATACCTTATAAATACAGTATGAGACTCTTTTAATGTCATTTGGAGGTGTCCACGCTGCTAAGCGAAGTATATGAAACAATGTGAAGACTTGTGCGACGACCTTTATGCTTCTCCCGAACTTGAAAATATGTTTGGCTGAATCGTAGAGATGCTGGATTAAAATCGCGTGGGGGTCGAGATCGCGATCTTTTTTCGATTAATCATGCAGCCCTATCATGGACATGACAATAGTATAGCAAGTATAGCAAAGTATAGCAAAGTATAGCAAAACAAGCAAAAAGTAAACATTGTGAACAGATTAAATACGGGAATGGAGAAAAGGGCGCTCTTCTATTATTGCAGCTGTCTGTCAGCGCTCAATATTTTTTTCCGGGTCATTGCACCTTCCAAACATTGGAAACAAGTAAATCCAGACATCGAATGCAAGTCACTTTTAAAAGATGAAAAAGTGGGTCGTCACAAAATCAGAATTGACCATCAAGATCTGCAGTGTAAATGCATCCCAAGATGGACCTTCAGATCTGAAGCCCTCATAAATGAATTGCTGTAATGATCAGATTGTGGGTTTTCTCTCCGCTGTGGATCAGCAGGTGTTGATTAATAGATGATGAGTGTCTGAAACTCTTCCCACACTGAGCACAAGTATACGGCTTCTCTCCAGTGTGAATCCTCTGATGTGATTTCAGGTTATTTACCTTGCTGAATCTCTTGTCGCAGTGTGAACACGTGTACGGTTTCTCTCCGGTGTGAATCATCTGGTGTTGCTTCAAATGTGACTGATAGGAAAAAAACTTTCCACACCAAGAACACGTATAAGGCTTCTCGTCTGCATGAACTCTGAGATGGTTCTTCAGGTCTGAATTCCTCTGAAATACTTTGCCGCATTGATCACATTTGTGTGGTTTCTCTCCGCTGTGGATCATCTGGTGTCGTCTTAGATGCGACTGTTGTTTAAAACTCTTTCCACACAAAGGGCACGAGTGTGGCTTCTCCTTTGAATGAACACTTTCCTCCTTTTTCACCATCAGGTCTAAAAAATTAAAGAAAAAACATTACATTTTATGAGAAATGTGAAGTAGGGACGCAAACGATTAATAGACAATTGATTGTCATCGTCGATTAGGCATCATTGATATTCTTTTGAAAACAAAACCTTACATTAAAGTCACAACCTGAGTGATTTCTCCTTTTTTTTGGCAAAAAGCTGAATAATTGTTGTGCAATAACATATAGCGTTACTGAACGACGAGGGAACATGCCTGGGCTGTATTTCTGCTGAATTCCCTCGTAAAAAGATCAGATAGAAAGGAGACATTTATGTATTTGTGCCGAATACTAGCATCATTGACCCATAACAATCTATGGGTACCTAAAACTGTCAGTACGTTTGTGTGCTTTGTATACAGTTTTTATTTTAATTTGCAGGTAGAGATTTTCCTGCCATTAACTCATGCAAATTTCTTCAGCTTAGTCCCATATTTATCAGGGGTCTCCACAGCAGAAACCGGAGCACCCGTAGGAAACCCACGCCAACACGGGGAGAACATGCAAACTCCACACAGAAACGCCAACCGACCCAGCTGGAACCAGTGACCTTCTTGCTTTGAGGTAATAGTGCTAACCACTGAGCCGACTTGCCGCTTAGTCCTATCACCAATTATTAATCTAAGCAAAATAAATTGATACTAAATATAAAATCAGACACTATAATGCTGTGTTCACACCAGACGCGGAACGAGGGGATAAATCACAATATTCGCGCGAAAATAGCCGCGTGAACATTTGAGTTTCATTCGCGCGTCCAATCCGCTTTATTCGCGTGTCAAATTCACTTCACAACAGACGCGGATTCGCGTGATGGGCAGGGCTTCTGTCTGCCCGGTCACTCTAGCTTCTTTGCTAAATGGATTTTATTGAGAAAATAACTGTTTATGTGCTTTATGAAGGCTGAAAAACAGCGTTGATTTGTTTGGAGCAGTGTCTGAGTCCACTAGATCCTTTCAGAGGTGCACCCAGCTCTGTGAGCTCATAAACTTCTCCAGAAACTTAACCTTCTGCTTCTGACTGAGCCGAGCCCAGTTTGATGAACTGTTGTCGGTGTAGGAAGGAGGATTTTCCCCTGGGACACCAACAACAGGTGCTACATCATAATCACGCCCCCACAAGAGCAAGCTCCTGATTGGTTAACGCGGCACTAATGTCCGCTGAAGTTCAGATTATTGAACTCGAGCGATTTGCGCGTTAAGTGCGTCAAACGCGTAAAACGCTCAATTGATGCCACGCCATTCGCGCAATTCGCGCCGCGCCATTTATGTGTATCGCTTGCGCTTGATGCTTCTTCTGCATCTGGTGTGAACACAGCATGATGCTGTCTCCATTGACTAAATCTCTGAGGAACATCCACAAAATAAATATAAACATTGCCGAATTGTAGCTCTGAAGAGACATGATGGCTTTAAATGACTGAAAAGCGGCTGCTTTTCATGGATCGACTATAGAATAGATCACTCATATAGTTTTGAATGGGAAAAAAGTGTGATGGTCAATATGGCGAATGAAGCCCTGCCTACTAGTACCAGAGCCAATCATCGATCTTTATAGACTGACGTTTCTCTGGGAGAGAAACTCGGATCAGATGTGTGATTTTACAACAGTTTGGTGGTCAACAAATGCACTAGAATCTCAGCGAATACTTGCTTCACAGACATGAGAAATATATCCACGTAAAGCTTGAAATATGTGCCTTTAAATGAACCAACTACACTTAAAAACAAAAGTTTTTTTGGTTTTATGATCTGTTTGAAATTAATGCGAAGTACAGTCCATCCTGTCAAACGCGCATGACATGACAGCAACTACTCGAAAACCCACAAATATATAAACAAGGAGTCGCTGTCATTCCTGGAAAAGATTCGCCATCATGACTAAGTTGTAGATTACTTCAGAAGACCAGTGCGATCAGGCAAACATTATTAAGAGGATGATAATATGTAGAGCGGCCATAAATGAGGTTGGTGTCGTGATCTCGTTTCAGGCAACCTGAATGCTGATTTTGTTTGATTTGGACATTTAGAAACTAAACTTATGAGACAGTTGTTGTGTAAGTTCATTGGTGATTCCGAATATGTAATGTCATCGTAAGCCTGGCAAATTTGAAGTTTCCCCAACTCAGACAGAATGCCTGAGCATACAGCCCGAGAGGCATTTCAAAGATGGCCGCCGAGTGAAATGACTTGCCTTAAAAGGACTTTGTCGCAAGTGCCCAAAATTTTCACATTGTGATCATATCTCAGTTATGTTCAGCTAATATGTGATCTAAATATCCATAGCTTGAAACAGATGGAAATATGAGTGGCTTGTGCTGCATTGCTATGGAGATCCCAGTGTATCCGCCATTAGGCTCATTGGTTTTTTGCCTGCCAGGTCTCCACACATGTAACATGACTGAAAACTATCAATAGGCTACACGTCCACAACTTGGACACATCATGGTGTTAAGCCTGTTCAGTTTATGTCCCTCTTATTGAGTCAGTCTCTTGATATTACATGTGGAGAATGTGTAAACTACCCACTGTATGGAAAAAAAACACACCGGAAACAGTTACAAGCATTTATACTGTTTTGAAGTATCTGTCAGCGCATGGATTGTGGTAGTTTGTATCATACAACTTTTTTTGGGACCCATCCTTTGGGACTAGCACAAAAGTACAGTACTAAAAAGTGAAGCTAGACTCGCTGCTGAATAATCTGTCAATGCAACTTAATCTGCCAATGAGGTAGGCAAAATAATCTTATGTCAAATTAAAAACAAGATTATTTAGCTTACACCATTGGCAGATTATTTGGCTTGTTTCAAGGGCAAACTCACCTAATTTTGGCATATTATGTCTGAAAACAAGAGAATATGTTTTCCTTGTATGATATTGAATATGATCAAGGTTGCAGGGGAGCTCTGCAGGAAGGTAGATCTCCAGGAACAGGGTTGAGCACCCCTGATTGAGAGCTTCACGGCAAAGGCTGTGAATACTGATGTACATGTGATTTTTCAGGGGTTTTTTAAAATAAATTTGCAACAATTTAAAAAACTCTTTTTTCACATTGTCCTTATGGGGTATTGTGTGTAGAATGTTGAGGAAAATGAATGAATTTAATTCATTTTTGAATAAGGCTGTAACAAAAAAATGTGGAAAAATCAATACTTTCGGATGCACTATATTATATTGTCGTTCTGGCATTATATAATGAGTGGCATAAAATGGTCTTAAAATGACAATATTATCATTTATCGCAATATATTTTGGTGCAATATATTCTACAACAAACAATAGATATTGTGACAGGCCTAGTCGTCACTTGAATATGAATCAAGACAAGGAAACAACACTTCATCTCCAAATTTGTGCATTTGAAATAATGAATTAGTTCACAAAAAATGTGTTACATAGATGTGTTATCAACTGCACAGTTATCATAAATAACCTGACCTTTATCTTGAGATGATCTACTTACTGTGATAGTTTTTTGTGTGTCTTCGTAGAGTAGATGAATCTGAGAAACTCTTCCCACAAGCAGTGCAGTGATACGGTTTCTCTCCAGTGTGAGTCCTCTCATGTGTTTTCAGGTTTCCTGAAAAATTGAATCTCTTGTCGCAGTGTGAACACTTGTAAGGTTTCTCTCCAGTGTGGATCCTCATGTGAAGCTTGAGATGGTATTTGTGCCAGAAATTCTTTCCACACTGAGTGCAGGTCAAACCTTTCATTAAAATACTATCTTCAGCCTCTGATTGAGTTTTTTCATCACTTTTATCATGCTTCTCCTCATCTTCTTCACTTAGTACTTCACTCTCCTCCGTCTCCACAAGATCTGAAAAGGAAGCAAATAATTTCATTTTAAGAGGCCAGTTTTTAAAGGTTTGTTAACAGCAGATGGCGCTCTAGCAGGGCTTAAACATTTCAATAGCATTTCCAACAAAAAAATATGGCCTCAAACAAGGGATGCCACAAAACCGTATAGAGTATTGAACTATTCAGTACAACCTAGGGTTGGGCGATGTCGACCAATTTGGCATTGTACGATGTCTAATGTGAAACATCGTGATGGACGATGGCATCGTCATCGTAGGTGGCGGTGAATTAATTATTTATAAATAATTAATTAATTCATGACGAATTAATTATTTGTAGTCTACCGTTTCAACAACCTGCCCCACATAGTCTTTGTTTCACCCATAACCAAATCATAAATAAATAAAGAGAAGTTACACTCAAATTACCACCTGTCAATCACTTTTTCCGCAGGACTCTGGCATGAATAGGCGGAGTGATCTGTGTCGTTATAATGGCGTCTACAAACTTGGTTGGTAAAAAAGGTGCACAACCAACAGTATCTGAAGTACAAGCGTGAAAGCGAAAGATTGAAGCAGTGTACTGACGCTGTGACGTTATCTGATAGATTCAAAAGACCGAAGAGTCGTTAGATAGAGACAAGATTAATGAAATATCACGTTTAACAACTATAGTGAGACACGATCCAGCGGTACATCCTTGATAAACTGTCCGAACGTGCACTGCTTTTAGGGGTTTTGTGCTCAAAGCACCTGCTGATTGCTGGAGCTCAGACAATCACGTATGCTGCAGCGGATGACAGAGTGTGTGTTTGTGGTCATGCGATGTGCGTTTTCAGTGGTATAGCGTGGATGGAGAGCTGTTAGGAAATGCTAGATGAAACGCCAGTGTGGACGTGGATCATTTTCGTTCTAAAATGCCATTTTAAAACTAAGATGCATTAGTGTAAACGGGGCCTAAGTGTGTATTTTTCGTAAGCAGGTTGCTGCGACGGGGGAGGGGCAGAGGATGCGATGCCAGCTCAGCATTGTGATGTCTATCAGCCATCGGCGATGATAGGGGTGGAACGATACTACAAACCGAACCGAAATATCGCGATACACTAACCACGATACGTATTGCGAAACTCTCGTGGCGGACTGCGATACTTTCACGCCCCCTAGTGCCCATTGCTGAGGTTGACGTCACTTGTCTCTAACTAATTGAACCAAACATCTTTATTTTATCACATTTGATTAAATTGTATTAGTAATGATGACCTTTTGTTCTAAATATTATATTCTAAAGTTAGTATTTTCCAAGTGCATGTCATGTCATGTGACTTGAGTGAGAGATCACACTCGATTACTACTTTATATGCAGGACGGCTGCTTCGCATATATTGAGATTGCAGATCTCCCAAACACATTTAAGTCTCCTGTTTGGGAAAATGTTGGTTTTCCAGTGGAGTACAGGAATGGAATTCGTGTCGTAGACAAAGCGCACACTATCTGTCGTAGCTAACTGTTTGACAAAACTTAATAAGGAATAACATTTTAAAAATGTGGTTAATTTCACAATGTGAGGGTAAACATAAACTCACAGCAGTGGACAAAACAGAGTCTACGTAAACTCAGTCCATGTGTCCAATCATTCACGCATCTTTGTTTTACTGTATTCATTTGTGCTTTTGCTTGTATATTGATTTTTTCTTTACCTTTATTTGACAGTGTACTGCATGCGTCTCAAAACTCAATTCCTGGAGGGCCGCAGCTCTGCACAGTTTTGCTCGAACCTTAATCAAACACAGCTGATCCAACTAATCAAGGTTTTCAGAATCTTTTCAACAACTTGATTAATTGGATCAGCTGTGTTTGATTAGGGTTTGAGCAAAACTGTGCAGAGCTGTGGGCCTCCAGGAATTGAGTTTGAGACCTATGTTGTACTGAACATATCATATTTTGAACTGTGCCGAAATCGGGACCCTAAAACCTTGATACCAACTGAACCAATTCTAGTGTGAACTGCAAAATGATGCTCTGGTTTGGATCTCAGTTCAAGTCAACTCATGTTCAAGTTTTAATGTATCAGTGCAAAACTTTATATATTCTTTTATACCCAAGTCGGCGATCCCAGGATGTTATATACTGTACCAAAAAGACGAGGACCGGAGCTGGGGGGGGGGGGGGGGGGGGGGGGGGGGGGGGTTACGTGAATTTTTCGGGAGAAATAACAAAACTGGATGGTTGTGGGAGATGGGTCTGAAATATGGGAGACTCCTGTGAAAAACGGGAGTGTTGGCAGGTACGATTTCAATGTATAAATGGAGAACTTTGCTGAAAGAGGACAAGCTTGCACACCTAAGCTTGCTATGGTCAAAGTTGAATATTTTACAATGTGGAAAGTGTCCAATACTTCCTCTAGTGTGTATTTGAAATAATTAACTTGAGTTGCTTTAGAATGAGTTGCTTTCTAGCTGATGAGGGTGACTTTGATCTGTACTGATCTGTAGATCTTTTACTTACTGTGAAAGTTTTTAGTATGCGTCTGTAGAGAAGATGAATGTGTGAAACTCTTCCCACAAGCAGTGCAGTGAAACGGTTTCTCTCCGGTGTGAGCCCTCTCGTGTATTTTCAGGTATCCTGAATGATTGAATCTCTTCTCGCAGTGTGAACACTTGTAAGGTTTCTCTCCAGTGTGGATCCTCATGTGACGCTTGAGATCATATTTGCGCCCCAAACTCTTTCCACACAGAGTGCAGGTCAAATCTTTTACGGCTGTTTCTTTTACTAAAATACTATCTTCAGTCTCTGATTGAGTTTTTTCTTCACTTTTGACATGATGTTTCTCCTCATCTTCACTCACTTCTTCACGCTCCTCCTTCACCATCACATCTGAAAAGTAAATAATAAGTTCAGTTTAAGTGGTTAGCTTTTAACAGATTGACAACAGCAGATGAGGCTCTAGTAGCACTCAACAGTGCATTTCTGACTAAAATTAAGTCTGCAAACTAGGGCTGTGCGATTCATCAAAACAGAATCATAACAAGTAGCAGCTTTCACACCAGACGCAGAAAGTGCTGCACTATGAAACCCATTTATTTCAATGGCTTGTGCCAAGCAAGAGCGGTTTATTGCTGTACCGACCAAAGCACAAGAGCAGCGGAAGTCAAAGTTAAAATATCACTTTCATGACAAGACATTACAGTGTTTCCTCTAGGATTTTTTCCAGCTGTGGCGGCAGGCCTTTTGATCTACCAACTACCTTTGGCATTATTTCAATGACAAATGGGACGCAGTCAATTTGTGTAATACGAGCATTTTGCTTGCGCTAGGATTTCCTCTGTTCATGCACAACTTCTTGCACGTCCTCAAAAGTACGCTGCTCAAGTGCAATTTAGCGCGTTTACGTAGTGAATTTGTCTCCAACCTTTATTAGATTTGCTAGGAATATTTATGAATGTCTCCAATAGACCTACAGAGCGGCATTAATGCGTCCTGAGGGAAAGTGAAACGGCTATAAACTGCAGCAAGATAGTCTTTGTTTGTTGTATGCAGAGCCATAGACCTTTATCTATAAATAAAGTATAATTATGGATACTGTGTTCATCCTAACTGAAAGCTATACGTCGTGTTTGCTAGCCTCACGCGTCATGCACCTGTCAGTCAGCATGTCACCGTAAAGGGTTAAACAAATGACGCACAGCACTACTACGGTTACAGAAAAGTTTACAATGTTATAATTCACTTACCTTTTAATACGTTTTGGTGCGATTATAACCCGCTATTTTAAAAAAACGACAATGTTTTAAATGAGAAGCTGTAATGTAGCCGTGGGGGGATGAATTTTGGCATGGCGCCCCGCCATGGTAGAATGAATGTAGCGGAAACCTTGCATTACACTATGTAGTAAACTTGTTCCATGCGTGCATGAGTAGTATACCATGGCAAGGGAGGTAAGTAGTGGAGTAACAGATTACAAATTTCACGGTTCGGATTACATTATGGTTTTTTAGTCACGGATCGAACCATTTTTCAGATCAGCCAAAAAGTGCAAATGTAATTTGCTTTTCATTTATTACAAAATCAATACTGCAGGACACTTAGAAGCTGTAATTTAATTAAAAATAACAATGAAATAATCAGCTGAATACAAATAAACTGTAAAATATTCAGTACTGTGAAACATTCACTGTTACTACTACTGTTGCTGATAACGCTAAATTATAATTTATTATTATAATTTGTACAACCCATATTTATTTTTAGTCTCATTTTCAATAAACGATTCACTTATTCACTCATAAAACTTTATGTTTCACTGCTAGATGATCATTTTTGAAAAATTATTCAGTGGTGTATTTTTGATGGCTGGTTGTCGCCACCTATTGGTTAAAAAATGTAGCTGCTGCCTACAACTTTCATTTTTGAGTGTCAAGTTAAATGCATATGATGGTGATTTTAATCTGTACCATAAACATCAGTGGTTAAATCTAAACTATATACTGTTCTCCAAATACTTGTTTGTTATTTGACTGTTTGTAACTTCATAACTAACTCAAAAGACTAAAGACTGAATCTCTTTCTTAATTTTTGCATTTTTCAAACACAGATTTGAAAGCAGCGATTCGTAGGATTAATAAACATATGCAAATCACCACCATTTATAATGTATGTTGCGTGGTTGTTGAGATCTCGACCTTGGGGCAACGCAGTGGCGCAGTAGGTAGTGCTGTTGCCTCACAGCAAGAACGTCGCTGGGTCGCAGGTTCGAACCTCAGCTGGGCTGGGTCAGTTGGCGTTTCTGTGTGGAGTTTGCATGTTCTCCCTGCGTTCACGTGGGTTTCCTCCGGGTGCTCCGGTTTCCCCCACAGTCCAAAGACATGCGGTACAGGTGAATTGGGTAAGCTAAAAATTGTCCATAGTGTATGAGTGTGAATGTGTGTGTGGAAGTTCCCAGAGATGGGTTGCGGCTGGAAGGGCATCCGCTGTGTAAAATCGCGCTGGATAAGTTGGCGGTTCATTCCGCTGTGGCGACCCCGCAAGGGACAAAGCCGACAAGAAAATTAAATGAAAAATGAGATTTGAATGCAGCGATTCGTAGGATTAATAAACATATGCAAATCACCACCATTTATAATGTATGTTGCGTGGTTGTTGAGATCTCGACCTTTTAATGATTAATCATGCAGCTTACACTGAATGCATTGATGCTGGCTAAACAAGTAGTGACAGCCACATCTCGAATAACCAACCACAACTTCTTCCGTCATCTATATATTTTACAGAAAAGCTTAAATGCTTTCATACATGTGATATGAATGACACGAGAGGCGATCTATCTGTGTTCGTTACAAATTTAGGATTAATCTGACTATAAAAAAATGTAATAATCCACAGGCCACATATTTTCCGAACCATGAGTTGTGATCCATACGAATCACGGAACAACCATGATCCGTTACACCCCTAGAGGTAAATGTACACAAGGAAAATTTGAGGATGTGGTTGTGGGATTATAAATTTAGATAATCTAGTTTCAAATGAACAATAATCTACATATAACTGAAAAGTTATATTCTTTGGTTTTAAATTATATCATTTCATTTACAGACTAGCTATGAGAGACTTTTAACCTTTGTCTTTTTGACTACTGGCTGAGCCAGTAATGCAAACGCAACGGGGAGGCTTTCAATGACTCTGCCTTTGTCTTAGGGTGATACTTTCAGGCCAAAGAAACCCCTTTGCTGATTAACTTGTGTGGCAGGTTTTCTAACACCTATATGCTGGTTAACCCAATACCTAATTTGCATGCTTTGTTTAGCCATCTCCCCTCCTCCTAAGAATACAATATAGACAGGACATCTTTGTTTCAATGCAGACTTGTGATAAAACTAGCAGAGTGCAGACCTCCAATAGGCTCCTGCAGACACATGGACTTCTTGAAGACGTTGTATGACTGCAGATTTAACCAACACGTCTCAATAAAGGAATTCTGCTTGTTTCGAGTCTCCTGGACTGGGTTCTCTTCTATCCAACATTTATTTGTTTACAACACGGTGCATTTTTTATTGTTATTGATAACAAAAAGAAAGAAGTAAAACTGACGAAGTGTCGGACTGTTCTTCAGCCTCATTATTGAAGAGTAATAAATAAACACAAACCTATTAGTTCTTCAGTCTCCTCCTGTTTAATTCTGCAGGGTTCTGGATCACTCATCTTCTCACTGTCCTTCAATAATCTCTTTGTCTTTCGCTGATGGCGGCAGAGCTTCAGAGGAATAAACAGAGAAATCTGATTTATTTACACTGATTGACGAATGAAGTAAATCATCATGATAATGTGGATTTGAAGGAATTAATATAATGAACGAAGAGGAGCTATTGACATGAAATAAAGAGAATTTCAGCAGATCTGATAATATTGATGAGACTATAGATCAGAGGTGGGCAAACTACGGCCCGTGGGCCATATGCGGCCCGCTAAACACTTTCATCGGCCCACGAGGGAGTTTTTAAAATGCTGCTTCTGAGTAACGGTTTGATTTCAGAATTAGTAAAATAATAATGCAATACAAGTGAACGCCATTTGATGGCAGTATTGCACGCGGTACAGTTAGCGCAACCAGAAAAATTAGAACACACTCTCGGATATTAAAATCCACTCGACCGTTAATGACTGAAAATGAGTCAGGCAAAATAAAGAAAAATTGACTCTGAAGGTCGTGTGTTTAAGAAAGAATGGACAACAAAATACTTCTTCACCAATATCGGACAGAAAGCGGTATGTCTAATTTGCAAGAAAGCATTGCTGTTTTTAAAGACTACAACCCAAGTCACCATTTTTCACGCAAACATTCAAATTATTTATAATGTTTATTATGAGATTTTTTCTATCAGACAATATCTTTTCTATTCTCCACTGTAAAAATTATTACATTATTATTATTATATTTTATAGGGGATTATTTTATTGTTTTATGATGATTGATAAGTAAATATAAATAGCAGTGCAAATTAATTTGACTTGTAAATATGACTCAATAATAACTATTAAAAATGTGTGTTGATGTGACACGTTTCTGTCCGATAATACATGTTCCATGCATACTGCCACTATAAATAAAAGTAATTTTTTTGAAGGATTTGACATGTGGCCCTTCACTTGGTTTGCAAAATTTGATGTGGCCCTCGGGTCTAAAAAGTTTGCCCACCACTGCTTTAGATCATACTATATGATATGATGACACTATAATCAGACAATAACACTCATTTAAAAAGCTATTCGGGATGAACAGCAGATCAGCTCATTTTATAATGAATGTTTGCAGGATTATCTAAAAATCTCTATGTGTGTCTATTTGTGTACACACATATATATATATATATATATATATATATATATATATATATATATATATATATATGTATATATATATATATATGTATATATATATATATATATATATATATATATATGTATATATATATATATGTATATATATATATATATGTATATATATATATATATGTATATATATATATATATGTATATATATATATATATATATATATATGTATATATATATATATATATATATATATATATGTATATATGTATATATATATATATATATATATATATGTATATATGTATATATATATATATATATATATATATATATGTATATATATATATATATATATATATATATATATATATGTATATATATATATATATATATATATATATATATATATATATGTATATATATATATATATATATATATATATGTATATATATATATGTATATATATGTATATATATGTATATATATATATATATATATATATATATATATATATATATATAGTTTAACATCATAAGTATTCTTATTACAGAAATTGGATTGCTACACATATGTGGTATGTAAAATGACACAATTAAAACAGCCACAAACTATTAAATTATGATTTTCAGTGTCAAGCTTCCATCATATAGTAAATAAATTCCCATTCACACATCACAGACGCGATTTAATAACTCCAAACATAAAATGAAACGCACTTACATGGAAAAACACTCATATTTTCCTCACAGAACTAACGCTGCTCGCTGCCTGCTGTATTGTTTTGGTCAGCAGACACACAGATGTACTCAACGCAGATAGAAGTTCGTGGATTGTTGCTTTATAATCGGTATAAATGTGTCATACTGTTTTGTAAACAACGCCTCACCTCAGATTTATTTTTCCTCAGCCCAGAAGACTCGACGTTGACAGAACGCGTAATGGCTGACGTCATCACGTCGAGGTGGACGGATGTCGCAAAGGCTTATTTTTTTTTCCAACGCGGCTAATTAAAATCATTCAAAACATTTGCTAATGTGGTCAAAAACGCCATATTCCTCAATCACCTATATGATATGAAATACTGTTTATTAGGCAGTTTAAAAATCAATCCTTCATGGCTGACAGATATAACGTTAACTTTCCTGAAGTAAACAAACGTTAGCAAAACACAGAAAGATGATTTATATAACGTGACATTTAAAGCTTACACTTCACAATAAGGTTTAATTAGTTAATGTATTTACTAATATAAACTATGAACAATAACCTACTTGTACAGCATTGTATCATGGTTCAACATTTACTAATTATTAACATCCAAATTCTTGTTTGTTAGCATTAACAAAGTTAACATTATCAACAAACAACTGTATTTTCATTAACTAACACGAACGAATACTGTAATAAATATATTGTTGATTGTTTGTTCATGTTAGTAAACACGTTAACTTCAGCTAACCTTATTGTAAAGTATTACCAATTTAAAAATGACTACTTGAAGCTAATAAATATAAAAAAAACTAATGCATCATATAGATGATATCTACTTTTTTTATTATAGCAGAACAAGTTTAACCAAATCACATGCAGCGTCCAAATTTGCGTACTTGTACTACGCCCTAAAAGTATGTACTTTTTTGTAAAGGAAAACATATACTTTTAAGTGTGTGACAGAAGAGTACACCATCTTTGGAACATACTACTTCCTTATTAACAGATTGTTGTATTGCTGAGCCCTGTCAATCATCCACAATTTTGTCATGTTTAATTCCCTACCTTATTGGAGAAGCAGCAGCAGGTTAATCTCCCATTCACGAGTCTTTCATGCAGAGAAATCTCCTCAGGTCTTTGGATAATTCTGCATTCAGACGATAATGTCCAAACAAGTCTTTTGATAAGTTCCGTATTGTTGTTGCAGATTGAATATAACACAGAAAATGCTATTTAAATATTTTCCAGTGGGCTAGATCTTAATTAACAGTCATCCAAACATCTTTACCGAAGTCTCTCTACTTGATGGTTGGTTTCGCATGTCCATCATGTTTGTAGTTTATTTACACTCTTCATCCGCATTTGTAGTTATAATCAAATTCACGTCCAACACGCAATGTAATATGGGAAATATCAGCGATTAGAGTATGGATGCTTCTACACTTAACATTTTTACCGGAAATAGTAAACCATCCGGGAACCTTTGGCATACTCTTGTCAACGTACTACAATTTGGGACATACTAATTCTATTTTCAAATAATATTTAGGATGGATAGTATGCGAATTGGCACGCAGCATTAGTCTTTCTCAAAAGTGTAAAGTTTTTCTTTCCTCATCATTTCCCTTATTTATCATGGGTCACCACAGCAGAATGAACCGCCAATTAGGGTTGCACGATATTGGAAAAATCTAACATTGCAACATTTTTTTATTCTGCAATATATATTGCGATATGAATACAATTTAACTAGATGTGTTGAATAACTATTTGGAAAGAATTTATCATTTTAGATTGATTGGGATGATTCTGTAGTGCAGAGCATTAGTGTTGTCACGATATTGGAATTCGATACCAATCAGTACTGAAGTTTTAAAAACGTCCATTTCCCACGAACATACAAACGCTGTGGAGCACGCATTTAAACAGCGCTGATTTGCCATTGTGTTCACATGCTCAACAGAAATGACTGTGATTGGCTATGAAGGTCATCGGTTCACCAAACTCACTGCTGTTTACGAGTGTAACCACAGATACAGTTTTAAAGCCCAGATTCATCAGCGGATCGCTCGTATGTCAGCTTATAGACAAACCAGCTGATCGGTGTGACTTTGAAATGCTCAAGTGTCCCTGTATCTGTGGCTACACGCAGTAAACAGCGGTGAGTTCGGTGAACTGATGACCTTCACAGCGAATCACAGCATTTCTGTTGAGCACGTGAACACAATAGCAAATCAGAGCTGTTTAAGAACGCGCTCAACAGCGCACAAATGTTCGCGGTAAAAATTGACATTTTTAAACTTCAGTAACAATCAAATATCAAATTCTAATATCAAGACAACACTATATGCATAAAATATAAGAAACAACCTACACGCATAGACAAATTCAATAAAGATACTTATTAAATAAACAACGTTTGATTGTTTTCTGATGAGTCAAATTGTATTTAGATATACAGTATTTGAATAATCAAATGTAAAATAATCCTGCATAGTCTTCGTTTTATAAACAATTAAATTCTGTACAAATCCCTCACAGTCACAGGACACTATTAGTATTATTATATTCTATATTTTATTACATCATATAATTTTATATCATAGTTCAGTCTGGTTCTTGAATCTGATTGGTTGATAGCCGTGCAATATTCTGCCAGTAACAGCACTTGTACCGCCTCTTCGCCCTTCTCCTTTGTGTATTACTCCGCCCACATACAGCAACAAGCCGAGGACACTCTACAGTTTGACAAATATTGCAGCTGTTGGACAACATAATGTATTTCTTTAGTTGTTTAGATTGCAACTATTCAGTTAATTTATAAGGATAGTGCCTATTTTAAAATATTTATAATTTCTGAGAGACAGCGAGTCGGCGGCCTTTAGCCTGTCATACTGAGCAAAGATGGTCGACGTTGTCCATCCACAAGATGGCGACAGAGACAGCATAATAAGCCATTAGAGGAGGAAAAATACGGCGTAATTTCTAACTACAGCTGATCAAATCATTATTAAACAGGTAAGTGATATTCTAAGTCGATCTCTCTCTTTTGTATGTTGTAGTGCTGTATTTATACCATAGTAATTGTAGTGTACTGAGTGTGAGATGGGACTCGCATATCAGGAATGTGTGTTGTGTTGGCAGAAAGAAAGAAGAAATGCCCGCATGTGTTTTGCGTTTTTCCTTATCGCAAACACACCAGCAATCTGGTAGTGATTTTTTTTCAGGGTGAATTATCGTGATATCCCGATTGCAACTGAGAAATACTGTACACTGTAATACTGTTGGGAGATATCTCTGTAGACTGATGGCATTTAAATTTCTTTATATAATATAGACAATATATCCAGGGCCGTAGCAAGCTGAACTGGCACTCTAGACAAATGACGATCACGCCGCCCACAACCCAAAAGTGAAAACGGAAGTGCCGCGAAGTGAAAGTTAGCAGTGTCTCGGATGAAGGGGGGGGGGGGGGGTCACGGATGAAAGTGAGGACCAGAGGCGGAGGGGAGGAGGGGGTGGTGTCGCAGATGCCAGCCTCACTTTTCTAGGTCGCCTCTATGGACGCGCCAGCCCTGAACCTCCAAAATTAACCGCCCTCACAGACCTAGACACAACGAGCGATTGCGTGCTCTCTGGAGAAAGTGAAATCACTCTCGCTTTTTTTAGACGCCCTCGTAAACAACAGGACCCACAGCAGATTTTGCTTGTCTTCTTGGCTTTGTGGCTATTCATGAAGACAAAAACAAGGTTTGTTTGAGTTTGGATTTTGGACTCACTGCTCAATGTTTATTAGTTTACAGAGAATCATGACTTATGTACAAGAAGAGGAACGACAACACAAGAAGCACCATTTTTAAATACTGTTAAAACAAGTCAATCACACATCCGTGAACTCAAACTGCCCACTTTGGTAGTGCAGCTCATCCAGGATGGCACATCAATGCAGGCTGTGGCAAGGTGTCCAGAACATGAAGGCACTACCAGGAGACAGACCAGTACATTAGGAGACTTGGAGGAGGGCAACAACTCAGAAGCAGGGCTGCTTCCTTCGCCTTTGTGCTAGGAGGATGAGCACTGCCAGAGCCCTGCAAAAAGACCTCCAGCAGGCCACAAATGTGCATGTGTCTGCTCAAAACGGTCAGAAACAGACTCCATGAGGGTGGTATGAGGGCCCGACGTCCACAGGTGGCGGTTGTGCTTACAGCCCAACAACATGCAGGACATTTGCCAGAAACTGGCAAATTCACCAATGGCACCCTGTGCTCTTCACAGATAAAGGGATGGCATCCAGGTTCTCACTGAGCACATGTGACAGACGTGACAGAGTCTGGAGACACCGGGGAGAACGTTCTGCTGCCTGCAACATCCTCCAGCATGACTGGTGTGTCAGTGGGTCAATAATGGTGTGAGACAGCATTTCTTTGGAGGGCCGCAGATCCCTCCATGCACACGCCAGAGATAGCCACATTACCCCCATGTGAGACCATATGCAAGTGCAGTTGACCTTGGGTTTATCCTAATGCAAGACAATGCTAGATCTCATGTGGGTGGAATGTGTCAGCAGTTCCTGCAAGATGAAGGCACTGATGCTCTGGAGTGGCCCGCCCGTTCCCCAAACCTGAATCCAACTGAGCACATGTGGGACATCATGTCTCGCTCTATCCACCATGCGCACGCCAGAGGTAGCCACACTACCATTAGGTACTGAGATGAGATCCTCAGACCCCTTGTGAGGCCATATGCAGGTGCAGTTGACCTTGGGTTCATCCTAATGCAAGACAATGCTAGATCTCACAGGGCTGGAATGTGTCAGCAGTTCCTGCAAGATGAAGGCATTGATGCTATGGACTGGCCCGCCCGTTCCCCACACCTGAATCCAACTAAGCACATGTGGGACATCATGTCTCGCTCTATCCACCATGCGCACGCCAGAGGTAGCCACACTACCATTAGGTACTGAGATGAGATCCTCAGACCCCTTGTGAGGCCATATGCAGGTGCAGTTGACCTTAGGTTCATCCTAATGCAAGACAATGCTAGATCTCATGTGGCTGGAATGTGTCAGCAGTTCCTGCAAGATGAAGGCATTGATGCTCTGGAGTGGCCCGCCCGTTCCCCAAACCTGAATCCAACTGAGCACATGTGGGACATCATGTCTCGCTCTATCCACCATGCGCACGCCAGAGGTAGCCACACTACCATTAGGTACTGAGATGAGATCCTCAGACCCCTTGTGAGGCCATATGCAGGTGCAGTTGACCTTGGGTTCATCCTAATGCAAGACAATGCTAGATCTCACAGGGCTGGAATGTGTCAGCAGTTCCTGCAAGATGAAGGCATTGATGCTATGGACTGGCCCACCCGTTCCCCAAACCTGAATCCAACTGAGCACATGTGGGACATCATGTCTCGCTCTATCCACCATGTGCATGCCAGAGGTAGCCACTCTACCATTAGGTACTGAGATGAGATCCTCAGACCACTCGTGAGGCCATATGCAGGTGCAGTTGACCTTGGGTTCATCCTAATGCAAGACAATGTTAGACCTCATGTGGCTGGAGTGTGTCAGCAGTTCCTGCAAGATGAAGGCATTGATGCTATGGACTGACCCGCCCGTTCCTCAGACCTGAATCCAACTGAGCACATGTGGGACATCATGTCTCGCTCTATCCACCATGCGCACGCCAGAGGTAGCCACACTACCATTAGGTACCGAGATGAGATCCTCAGATCCCGTGTAAGACCATATGCAGGTGCAGTTGACCTTGGGTTCATCCTAATGCAAGAGAATGCTAGATCTCACAGGGCTGGAGTGTGTCAGCAGTTCCTGCAAGATGAAGGCATTGATGGCATTGACTGGCTTGCCCGTTCCCCAAACCTGAATCCAACTGAGCACATGTGGGACACCATGTTTCGCTCATCCACTAACGCCAGTTGCACCACATACTGTCCAGAAGTTGGTGGATGCTTTAGTCCAGGTCTGGGAGGAGATCCCTCAGGAGACCATCAGCCACCTCATCAGGAGCATTCCCAGGTGTTGTAGGGAGGCCACACACACTACTGAGCCTCATTTTGATCAGTTTAAAGGACATTAAATTAAAGTTGGATCAGCCTGTAGTGTGTTTATCCACTTCAATTTTGAGTGTGACTCTAAATCCAGACCTCCATGGGTTAATAAATTTGATTTCCATTGATTATTTTTCTGCGATTTTGTTGTCAGAACATTCAATTATTTAAAAGTATTTAATAAGAATTTTTAATTAATTCAGATCTAGAATGTTAAGTGTTCCCTTTATTTGTTTGAGCAGTCTGTATATATATATATATATATATATATATATATAGGAAAAATGATTAGGAAATCCTTGTGGGGGACTGATCAAGTTTCTGATGGAGCTAAAGAACATGATTTCTCCTTTGTAAGATGTTTCTTAAGCTGTGAAAGCCTCAAAAATGTTTTGTCGCATTGATCACATTTGTGCATTATCTCTCGCGTGTGGATCATCCTGTGTTGACGAAAATGTGATGATTGTTTGAAACTCTTTCCACACTGAGTACAAGTGTACGGTTTCTCTCCAGTGTGAATCCTCTTATGTGATTTCAGAGTGTGTAACTGACTGAATCTCTTGTCGCAGTGTGAACACTTGTAGGGTTTTTCTCCAGTGTGAGTCCTTTGATGTGATTTCAGGTTTTGTAACTGATTGAATGTCTTGTCGCAGTGTGAACACTTGTAAGGTTTCTCTCCAGTGTGGATTCTCTGGTGTATTTTCAGTACTTGAGCTCTATTAAAACTCTTCCCACACTCTAAGCACATATGCTCTTTAACCCCAGTGTGGATCTTCTGATGGTCTTTTAAATTTGACAGACGACTAAAACTCTTTTCACACTCAGAGCATGAATGAGGCTTCTCTTTTGTATGAATTCTAAGATGTCTCTTCAGCTCTGAAGGCCTTGAAAATGTTTTGCCGCATTGATCACATTTGTGTTGTTTCTCTCCAGTGTGGATCTTCATGTGTTGATTAAGAGTTGATGATTGATTGAAACTCTTCCCACACCGATCACATGTGTACGGTCTCTCTCCAGTGTGAATCCTCTGGTGTTGTTTTAAATGCGACAGCTGTTTATAACTCTTTCCACACAACGTGCATGAATTTGGCTTGACTTCTGTATGAACGCTACGATGGACCTTCTTGTCTACACTCAGTTCTTCACTTTCCTCTTTCTTCACCATCAGGTCTGAAAATTAAGTACAGAAACAAAGTTTCATCTTCAGAGAGAAATGTGCAAATGATTAATCAATGATTGATTAATTGTCAGTGACACTTTTAATCAATGGTCAATTATTTGATTTTTTCCTAGTCTTTTTGAGTCATTCTCTATACATCACATGCTACGATGAGGATTTCTTGCAACCAAAAACGAGTATTGATTTCTTGTGGTGGTGATTGGCCGATAAAAGCTTTATTAAGCCACCAGTTGGCGTTCAGTTTCCATTGGTGACCCCCTATTTCTGTGTATACCCCATCCCCCCCCCCCATATGTTTTAATACTTTTGACAATATTTGTAAAGTAGACATCAGATTCTGAGGTAGTATGGGCAGTTTGGTGGTTTTTGACTTGAATTTATCCCCTAAAAATCTAATGCGTTTTTTACATGTGGATTGCTGTAGCAAAGTAATGCTTTACAACTCTAAGTATCCTTGTCACAAATTAAGTACATATTGCTCAGTAATATCTATATCCACCAGATATGAAAACTAGAAAAAAAATTTTCTTCTTTTTGAGTCGTTCTCTATACATCACATGCTCCGATCATTTTTTGCAGCCAAAAAACGAGTATTTATTTATCGTCGTGGTGATTGGCTAATAAAAGCTTTACAAAAGTGCCATTGCATAAAGTTAGGGCTGGGCGATATGGCAAAAAAAATTAAAAATCTAGATTTTTTCATAAAGTTTGACTGATTCACGATTTCAATTTTTTATTTATTTTTTTATAAAAACATTTTTTACTGTGTAACTACCTTACCAGCTTACCTTGTTCATTTAAATTTAAATAAATGCCGAAACTAGTTTTTTTCATGCTCACTTGTAAAAGAAAAGCAACCGTGTGACTAAACGTGGTTATGGCACTCTTTCATATAGGGGTGCTAAACATAGCAACAATAGAAGTCACAGCACCCGTATTTATGTAGAGGTCATATGTTGTGCAGCTTTGGGCAAATTTTATTTGGAGAGAAAATGACCAAAATATAACGTGAAGATTGAAAGTGAGCGGGCACTTTCACTAATAAAAAATATAGCACTTAAATTATTTCATAACAATCAATAAAAGTTGGTAATGATATAAAATATACTAATTTTGATGGTAAAATATAACCATTTAAACGATTTCAGTATTTAAACATTAAATAACGAATGCATCAAGTTAAATATAAAAAAACGAATGAAACAACACAGCATATCAGGATATAAAGGACTATATTTAGTAAAATGCTGCTCTTTTTATCTTTGTAATTTTATAGTTTTATTTTTGTTATTTTAATTATTTTTTGTCTTCATAAATAACTAACGAGCTATAGACAAATATCTGCTTGACGTTTTAGAAAATATTTGTGCGTAGCTCCACCACCCAGTGTATATTAAAGATCACCGTGAACAAAAAAAAAAACCCCACAGAAACCTGTGACATATCTATCTATATTTAAATGTCTTATATTTAACTGAGTCGTATAATGGCCTATAGCTGAAATGTTGAAAATTGCTCAATTTATTTTTTAAAAACATTTGTCGATATGTATTGATATTTTTTGGAGTACAAACTACCAACATTTAAGAATCCATATTTATTTTATTCATTCATTAATTTTACTTGTTTATTGGTGCATATATGGGTTATGATTTAATTCATACAGTACCTTGGACAGCTACTGTGCCACTCCGTAATTCAAGCAAAAGTCCAAATTAAAGAAAGATTTGACTTTCTGCGGTGACCGACATTTACAACACGCCGTAACCGTCCTTCAGGTGGTGCGCGGGTATAATAAACAAAACCAGCCGTCTTGGCTTTGAATTAGGTGCAATTATTTCCTCGTGTGTGTGTGTGTGTGGAGCGATGGGTGAGCAGGCCAAAGTGACTGAAAGCGATCTAGAAAGTTAAGTTGGTTGCCCACACCTCCGCCTGTCGAGCCTTCTCTCCTCGCGCGGGAGAGACAGACGGCTGCGGGGACACAAACAACAGCACGACGCGCGTGGAAACATTAGCGAAGCTGGCTGGCTGACAGCGGTTGCCCTGGCAGCGGGGCTGTTGTTGATCTAGCGGGAAAATGTCCCGGTGTTCCCAATGGCCAGTCCGCCCTGGTGCGCTTCCGCTAAACCAGCTGTGGTAGCTCATCAACAGTCGCGACGTCAACACACAGAATCAGCACAATTCAGCACGGTTGTCTAACAGTTTACAACGGTTTGGCACGATAGTGGAAAAGCGGCTTTAATATTTTTACTAAAAAAAAAAATCGCGATTCCTTGATTTTGTAAAAAATAAAATCGTTTTAAGACGTAAATTCGAATTAATCGAAAAAAATCGCCCAGGCCTACATAAAGTATTAAAAACATGTCTTACAGTACAGTTACGATCTTATTGCCACATTACATCGTTATGATAACATGATATATGCCTTCAGTGATTTCCTGAAGATAAATGTCAATAAAAATAACGCAACTTGAAAAACTACAGCAGTCGCGATCGTCAATCTCATATAAACAAGAGATCATGATAACATATGATGACGTGTGCAGGTGTTGTCCCATTTCTCAGGGGTACATTTTAAAGCCCTTTTACCTTCACACTCTGTTTTAAGGGCCAAAGGGAAGGGGTACAAATTAGAATTGGGACTAAAAAGTAAAGGGCCCAATACGGATCCCTGGGGAACACCAGAGCGAACCACAGCAACCTCAGAGCTGCAAGCACCCATCACCACAAACTTGCTTGAGCTCATAAACTTAAGATTTAAAACATTTCAATGCAGAACCGGTAACTCCAAAAATAGTTTCTACTCTAGAGATTAAAATAGTTCAAATGTGGTCTAGAGCGGCAAAAGCGGCACTAAGATAGAGAAATGTCTGTACAGACAGATGTCCAGAATTGGAGGCCATTAGCAGGTCATTAGTGACTTTAACTAATGCAGTTTCAGTGCTGTGGAATTTACGCAATCCAGATTCAAGTGGCTTAAAAATATTATTGGAAAAAAGACGAGAAAGCAACTGAGAAGAGACAATTGAATTCCACAATTATCCTAAATAATATGACCTGAAGGGCTGGATCTTAAAATGTCCTACTTACTGTGATTGTTGTTTGTTGTTTGTGGAGAAGATAAATGTTCAGGCTCTGATTGAGTTTCTTCTTCACTTTTGACCTGATGTTTCTCCTCATCTTCACTCAGTTCTTCTTTCTCCTTCTTCAAATCTGAAAATTAAGCAAATAAGTTCATTTTAAGAGACAAGCTTTTAATCATTTGCTAACTTAAAATGTTGACTACTAAACAAATGGTATTACGAAAGAGTAACGAATAAACACAAACCTATTAGTTCTTCAGTCTCTTCCTGTTTAATTCTGCAGGGTTCTGGATCACTCATCTTCTCACTGTCCTTCAATAAACTCTGTCTTTGCAGATTTCTCTTCTTCCTGATGGTCTGATGCTCGTCTTCACTTGTAGACTGATGGGAATATTCCAGTATTTACAGTTAAAACTGGAGGACGAGCTGCAAAGGAGGAAACAGAAAAATCTGATTAATTTACACTGATTGATGAAATAAAGCATATTATAATAACCTTTATTTAACCAGGTAAGTCAATTGAGAACCAGTTCTCATTTACAATGAAGACAAAACAAAAACAAAGCAGATAGCGTACAAAGCAGCAGGGACACAATACAATAACAATTTCACAAATGCAGATAATAACATATAAAACCAAGGAAAAACTAAATACAAGCACAGTGATCTTGTAATATTGACTGGATTGAATTTTTAAAGGATGATAGTGGAATGAAAGTGTTGAGCTTTAAGGTCTGCTGCAGATTATTCCAAGCATCAGCAGCAGAAAACTGAAAAGAGCAGCGACCAAATGAAGTGTGAACTTTGGGTATGCAAAGGTAAATAAAACTACCAGAGCGCAGATTTACACAATTTGTAAATAGTGACTGTAAATATAGTGGAGTTTTCCTAATAAGAGTTTTGTAAATGAACAGAAACCAATGAATGTGTCAACGTGACTGAAGAGAAGGCCAATTTAATAAAGAATACAGGTGACAGTGGTGAGTATTGAATGGCGCACCAGTAACAAAATTAATTGCTGCATGGTAAATAATATCCAGTGTGCTAATATTATCTTTCAGGTAATACAATAGGTGATCACATAATTTGCTCTGTTGACACTAAGAAAATTAACTTAATTTGTAGATTTTTATATATTCATCGCAAAAAAAAAAACATCATACCATAAATAAACAAGACAGTTTAGATAAGATCATTAATGTTAATAAATGAAGAGTTCAGATGCAAAAACCTCCAAGTGCAGTCTGACACTTCACTTGAAAATGAACATTTTGAACAGCCGGCAGCTAGCTCTCTGCAACTCTCACATGGTCGCCCACTGAAGCTAACATGGGAAAGCAAGGCTGCTGCCGGAAGTGGTGTTAGCGAGACCAACTGGGAGCACCCAACCTGTTGTCTGTGTGGGTCCTAATGCCCCAATATAGTGAAGGGGACTCTCAGTGAGCAGTTCGGATGAGACGTTAAACCTCCCAGGTCGTTAAAAAACCCAGGTCCTTCCAAAAAAAAAAAAAAGAGTAGGGGTTTAACCCCGGCATCCTGGCCAAATCTGCCCACTGGCCTCTGTCTATCATGGCCATCCCCATACCATAACTGCCTTCATCACTCTGTCTCCTCTCCACCAATCAGCTGGTGCAATACGGCTGCCGTCATGTCATCCAGGTGGATGCTGCACACTGGTGGTGGATGAGGAGATCCCTCCAATGTGTAAAGTGCTTTGAGTGCCCAGAAAAGCGCTATATATATGTAAGGAATTATTATTGTTATTAACATTTTTCTCAGCCTCCTTTGTTTTGTTTTTTTCAGCTTCTTCTACTGCAGTAAATTGTGTTTTTACTGTTGATATTTGGCGCCAGTTAATGAGGAAGTGACAATTTTGTTCTCTTTGATTCATTGGATGGAAACGCTGCTTTACTCGCACATCTTTTATGCGATAGTCCAGTTTTGCACATACATTAATTTGCATTTTTGGATGGAAACATAGCTAATACATTTCAGTCACACAAAGAACAAAGTTATGTACGAGAATAGCTTGTCATTTTTTAATAATTAATTAGCTTAAATTCACTTACCTTCCACTGGCACATGTAACGTTACTAACTAGATTAATGGGATTATTACTCCTTCTAAAGACTATTTTATTTAGTTCTGCTTACATTATAAATGTCATATCATCCTCTACCACTTGAACTATAAAAAGGCAGACACACAAGTGCACTTTTAAATCTCTTAAAACTGATCAATGTGTGTAAAAGTGAGAACCTTAAATTAAACATTTCCACTAAATATTAAGCTAAGGTTATCTGCATTCTTGTTTTGTCAAATTTGTTGTAGAAATGCACTAGCCTATTTTATGTAATTTCATGCAATTACATCTGATCTGAAATAACTTCAAAATTACGGCCAATTCCTTACTTTTTCCAAGTAAAAATTTGATAAACGTCACATATTACATAACTGATTTTATTATACTTATTTTAATACTTCAAATGTAAACTTGCGCATTAACTTGAGCAGCTATGTTTTCCCATGCTAACGGTCTCCGTTTCACTGATGCAGTGGTGTTGCTTTTTTAAATATTAGCTCATATTTGCTATAACTTTGCATGAACACATCAAGTTTAGTTGGAGAACTCGTAATATCTGCGCTCCATTGCCTTTTTATAGTCGCGGTGTGCGCGCTTAACTCTGAGTTGGTCTACTCAAAGTTGATTGACCCAACTCAGATCAGCTATTCTGAAACCGAAAACTCTTGAGTTTTTAATCTCTCGGTAAATCAACTCAGACTTCAAGATTAAACCTCAAAACAGTCAGTTCATATAAAGATGCATGACTGTCAGCTGATGCGCTCCATAGTGATAATAGACGCTGTTTCCCAAGCGGATTCTGTACGTACGCAATTTGATGCTGAGCTCAAGTGGACACTGGGTTTTGGGTGCATGTTTAAACAGACATATACACATCATCATAATAATAATAATAATGATAATAATAATAATGTCGGTTCATTCCGCTGTGGCGACCCCAGATTAATAAAGGGACTAAGCCGAAAATAAAATGAATGAATAATATTAATAATAATAACAACATCTAGACATGTCGATCTTGGTGGGTTTTCTTTTAAACACAACAAATTTTGTCTTAAATGAGCATAAACAGTTAGGGAAACAGTCAAATGCTTTCATTATAGATCTGTGCAGTTTTAAAGTGACAGTTCTGTTATTTAATGTGATCAAACCAAAAAAATCTAAAAGAGAGATTCATTCGCTGCTCTTCAATCAATTATACAGTGAAGAAAAGATGAGATGTGATAACTTGATTCCATTTCTTTATAATAGCTAATAGTTTAAATGAGTTGAACTGTTTGCTAAATTACTTGCAGCTTTTTCTAATGTATACTAATTATTATATCCTTTGTAAATAATAATAAAAACGTATTACTGACCGTTTCAGCAGTTTAATTACAATGAAACAGCTCTAGATGAACAAATTTATTTTTTTTGGGGGGGGGGGGGGGGGGGGGGTAATTGGGGGGTGAGTATCCCTTATTTTCACATCCCAATGTTGACAGGTATGGATTAAACTTCGAGTTGGTTGAACCTCCTTACTGAAACAGGCCCCAGGAAAATGACTTATTCTTTGTCATAAAAGTGATGTTACTGAACATATACACAGGAGCCTGATAAAAATGCTCATTTTAGAGGAAAATTTCTGACGGATTTTAGAGGTTTTTGCATCTAAACTCTTCAAATATAAAAATGTTATGGTGAATATCTCTTTAAAAGTGTTAACTTCATAAATAAATGAAATTATTTCTAGCCATTTTTTTTAAAGTTATGCTTTTTTATTTAATAAGTGAAAGGTATTTCATATTGAGGTTTAGCTCATAAACCTTTCGTTTGTTTACGTTTAGAAATCAACTTATTTTTATTAAATGTTTGGTAAACAGGTATATATGGTGTAAAAGCGTACACACCATAAAACACCTTTACACGACGAGCAAACACAAACCAGTAAATTAATGATTTCAGTGTTAAGCTTAATATATCTGCCACACTAAATTCCCAAATACATTCAACATGTTTTGTGACAAAGGTTGAAAATCAGTTCACAAAGAAAAACACAAACTCACTCATATTGTCCTCTCAGAGCTCCTCTCTGCCTGCTGTATTGTTTTGGTCAGCAGACACACAAATAGAGGTGAACTCAATGCAGAAACTAGTCGCAGATTGTCGCTTTAATAAACTGTAAAGTGTGTTTTATTGTTGTGGAAACACGAGAAAAAGCGTCAACGACTCACCTCAGCTCTGAAGACTCGACGCTGAATGAACGCGTCAGTGCTGACGTCATCACGGCGTGGCGGGAGCAACGGAGGATCAACCAAACGCGCCAAATTAAAATACCAAAACAAAAATTATTACTAACGTCGATAAAAAGCCATCTTAATCCCGATCGTTTTAGAGTTAAAATACTGTTTATTAGATGCTTAATACGGCACTTATTGCAATCATTTTTCTTCCTGGTTAATTGAGTTAAAATATGGGACATTCTACCAGAAACCTACATTATCTGTCCCTAAAATAAAAACATAAATACAGCGAATAAAAAGTGTTTAATCCCAAAGATTTCTTAAGTGAACTGATGTTGATTTCTGTGAGTTGTTCTGTAAAGGAATTAGTCATTCATTTGGTTCGCAGATTTTTGTTCTTTATTAAAAACACTTTATACTGTACAAACTCTGTCGTTGTTCTCAGCCCAGTTGAACTTACAGCTTTAATACAATTGTTATGCTAAAAACTGCTATTTAGAAAACAAAAATACTTCTGAAATATCAAGTTTAAGTTGTTATTATTCACAACAATTGAATAAAAACATGAAATTATAAATAAATTCTACAACACTAGAAATGTATAATACAAACAAATTAACAATTGTACCCGTGTTTCTGTCAGTCCTGCCACATTTGCATTAAATTTATCATAAAAAGTGTGCAATACACATTTAAAGCTATGACTCAAAAGTGACATCACTTGATATTACATTATTTACGGTCATAAATGAATTATGAAACCTATCTTTGCGATCTGCCAAAAACAACACCTCAGAACAAATGACAGGTTCAAAAGTCCAAAGACTGACTGTTAGGTACACCAAAGATTAATTATAGACCACGTTTTTACAACAGAGATGCAAGAGATAAGATCCAGCAGCAGATCCTGAGATGGTCTGGCCAATATAAAGCTTCTTATAAACGTTTAAAGACGCACTATCCTTATACATAAACTGCCGATTTGACTTTTAAATAATTATATTCTCGCTTGTAAATAGTCTTAAAATTTGATTTTGAGAGATTTTTGAAGCGCAACTTTTTTGAACTTGCTTTGAGTAGAATAACGTTACGATTAGGGATGCTCAAAATAATCGATTAACCGTTAACCGAAAGGGTGTGTTTGTTAAACCATTAACTATATATATATATATATATATATATATATATATATATATATATATATTCATTCATTCATTCATTTTCTTTTCGGCTTAGTACCTTTATTAATCCGAGGTCGCCACAGCGGAATGAACCACTAACTTATCCAGCACATTTTTACACATGCCCTTCCAGCTGCAACCCATCTCTGAGAAACATCCGTACACACTCATTCACACTCATACACTACGTACAATTTAGCTTACCCAATTTACCTGTACCGTACGTCTTTGGACTGTGGGGGAAACCAGAGCACCCGGAGGAAACCCACGCGAACGCATGGAGAACATGCAAACTCCACACAGAAAGGCCAACTGACCCAGCTGATGCTCGAACCACCGACCTTCTTGCTGTGAGGCGACAGCATTACCTACTGCGCCACTGCATCGCCATATATATATATACAGTATATATGCCAATTGAAATGAGGCTATGTATGAGAAATTCTTATCTTTGATTTATATTTGGTGATGTCCATGTCTGTGGGTGTCACCATTTAAAATTAAAGTGCGCCTTTTTGGTAATAATGTCTGATTTCTCATTGTCATAAATTAAAATAACGATGTATGACAGCTGAGCAGAATCCAGGAATATAAACCAAACTGAGCAATGTAAAGAGAGTTTACTCATATATATTTTTGGTCCATTTAGAAACTTTGCCGTGTAAAAGCAAACCGCACCAAGAACAAAGAGCAACATTGCAACATCTTTAATCCTGGTTTCCATACAAAACAATTGATGTACAGGTGTGAAAGCACCTTAGGAAACTAAGGCCCCGTTTACACTAATGCGTTTTCGTTTTAAAACGGCGTTTTTTATCAAAAACGATCCGCGTCCACACTAGCGTTTCATCTAGCGTTTCTAAACTTATCTCCGTCCACACCACTCCACCAAAAACGTATATCACGTGACCATTCGCGCACTCTGGGCATGTGAGTTCAAGTATAAACAGGAAGCATGTGTCTCGCTCGGCATTTGGTGATTGTTAGTCAACAAACGCTGGTTGAACGATGAACGCGAGCGATTAGCGAGTGCTCGAACAATAGCTTGCCTCTTGTGAATATATGCAGCTGCTGTAGTAAAAAAGGCAGAGTTTAACTGCACAATGGCGCCTGAAACGGACAATAGTGCAAACAACGCTCCCATTTCTGTGTCCATGTTGTTGTTTAGTGAAGGCTGGTCTGCCGTCTTCCGGTAGCGTTATAGTCATGTGATAGGGGCTTGACAAATAAGGGAAGGATACGCAATGACCCAAAAGCCCCAATCAGGTAGCGAATCTCAGCAGCCACGCCTCCGTTTTCAGATGTCTCCGTTTTCCCCCATCCACACAGAGACGGAGCAGCAGCGTTTCAGTATTAAAACTGGCTCTTCACCGTTTTCAAAACGCTCTGTTTTCGGGGCTCGAAACTCCGGCGTAGTGTGGACGGATGGCGTAACCGTAGCAAAACTTATGCGTTTTAAAACGAAAACGCATTAGTGTAAACGGGGCCTAAGAAATCTGCTAGCGTTTCAGCAGTATTATTGCCCCTTCACTGACTCTAGTCAAATGTAGAATTCAGTACAAGTTGTTGATATTTGTTTTTAAAGGTTTGAATGGTCTGGAACCTAATGTTGCTTTCACAGTAGCACTTTTGGTCCACACCCGGGTTCATTTGATGTCCGAGTGTAGCTAGTGTGAATATGTCTTCTGAACTCGGATGCACACCCGTGAACCGTACCCGAGTCCACCTAAAAGAGGTTGGTCTTGGGTACGGTTCACGCGAACTATAGTCCAGTTCAATTCTGGTATGAATGCAATTGTACCAAATAACGGAAGTGAACCGCCAACAGTACAACAAACTATCGTTTTTGTAACGTTCATTCGTGTGTGTGTGTCTGTGTATCACGTACTGTACCTTGGTGACAAACGGGACAGAGTAAACACAGTGATAATGTCTGCTTGTCTTCACCAAAAACAGCTTCTGCAGACATCTCGTTATGTTCTGAACGTTTAGAATATTTTTGCAGCAGTTGGACGCGAGTCGCTTTCTGTATGTCCAAAACAAAAAGATTCAGTAAAGCAGAACGATCGCGATGTGCAAACGTTTTTCCATTTTGGCTCTTTGCTTTCGTGGCCGTCACCTAGCAACAGCCGTACACAACAGCAGCTGGATGACGCAAGCGTACCGGGGTTCAGAAGGAAAAAAGAACAGAGAAGGTGGCAAGGGGGGACAATCGAACTTGGGTGAAAGTGTGAAAACATCCTAAGTTATTGGTGAGCTTCTTCCTTGGCATACTTCATCTAGGCCTCTTCAGTCAGCGCAACAGTTTTGCCAGTTGTTCCCAAGTCTTGATTAAAATTAAAAGGAAATAAGACTTTGTCTGTTGCAGCCCCTCGTCTGTGGAATGGTTTACCTTTCTACATCAGATCTCGACACACTCTTCCCTTGGTGCTTTTAAACATAATATTTTAAAAAAATCTTCTTTTGCTAAAAAGGTTTAGGAGCCAAAATTAAGTCACACAAAATTTCGCTTCGGTGATCTGATTCGAACTTGCACTACAGAACCAAAAACTTAGTTTGAGATGGATTTTTCAGTTTGTTCTTCAGTTTTGTTTAAAGTATGCCGAGGATTTACTGGTTTAGGGTTTTACACAGAAACTGATTGTTTTTGCAGTTATCTAAAGAAAGGAAACAGGAAAAATTATTAGAAAATCCTTGTGGGGGGCTGAGCAAGATTCTGATGGAGCTAAAGAACATGATTTCTCCTTTGTATGAACTGTAAGATGTTTCTTGAGCACTGAAGGCCTCAAAAATATTTTGTCGCATTGATCACATTTGTGTGTTTTCTCTCCAGTATGGACCTTCATGTGTTGACGAAGGTGTGATGATTGTTTGAAACTCTTTCCACACTGAGTACAAGTGTACGGTTTTTCTCCAGTGTGAATCCTCTCATGTGATTTCAGAGAGTGTACTAGACTGAATCTCTTGTCGCAGTGTAAACACTTGTAAGGTTTTTCTCCAGTGTGAGTCCTCTGATGTGATTTCAGGTTTTGTAACTGACTGAATGTCTTATCGCACTGTGAACACTTGTAAGGTTTCTCTCCAGTGTGGATCATCTGGTGTAGTTTCAGTACTTGAGCTCTATTAAAACTCTTCCCACAGTCTAAGCACACATGCTCTTTAACACCAGTGTGGATCTTCTGATGTTCTTTTAAATTTGACTGCTGTCTAAAACTCTTTCCACACTCAGAGCATGAATAAGGCTTTTCATTTGTATGAATTCTAAGATGTTTCTTCAGCTCTGTAGCCCTCAGAAAAGTTTTGCTGCATTGATCACATTTGTGTTGTTTCTCTCCAGTGTGGATCTTCATGTGTTGATTAAGGGTTGATGATTGATTGAAACTCTTCCCACATTGATCACATGTGTACGGTCTCTCTCCAGTGTGAATCCTCTGGTGTTGTTTTAAATGCGACAGCTGTTTAAAACTCTTTCCACACAAAGAGCATGTATTTGGTATGACTTCTGTATGAACACTACGATGGACCTTCTTGTCTACACTCAGTTCCCCACTTTCCTCTTTCTTCACCATCAGGTCTGAAAATTAAGTACAGAAACAAAGTTTCATCTTAAGTTGACAGGAAGTGTGTTATGGGCATCACCATATTGGTGCAGACATTCCATAAAAACAAACAATAAAAACAATGCAAAATACAGTAGTTACAATAATTATAATGCTAATTAAGATAAACTCTTGTTAAGTAAACCCACTGAAACTGGTACAAAGGATCTCTTCTATCGGTTCAACCTACACTATCTTAAAAGAGAAATGTGAAGTTGGGACACAAATGATTAATCAATGATTGTTAGTGACCCTTTTAATCGATGGTCAATTATTTTATATTATTTTTTCCCCTCTTTTTGAGTAGTTCTCTATATATCACATCCTCGGATGAGGTTTTTTGCAGCCAAAAACGAGCATTTATTTCTTGTCGTGGTGATTGGCCGATAAAAGCTTTATAAAAGTGCCATTACATAAAGGCCCTTTCCCAATTCAAATTTTGTACCCCTTCCCCTTTCCCCTTACAACCGAGGGTTAAGGGGAAGGGCTTCAAAATTTACCCCTAAGAATTGGGACAGCACTACAGCACCTGAACACATCATCACGATCTCTTGCTTCATATGAGATCAGACGATCGCGACTGCTGTAGTGATTCCAGTTGTGTTATTTTTTGGTATTTATCTTCAGGAAATCACTGAAAGTATATATTATGTTATCATAATGATTTAATGTGGCAATAAGATCATAACTATACTGTGCATTTACACAGTGGCCATATTCATCTATGTAAACACACTAAAAACAACATTAACATTATAGCAGACACTGTAAAAAGCCCATTTCCAGCCACTAGACTGCTCTGACAGGGTATTCGAGTGTCAGAATGTTGTGGGACTGATATACAAGAGTTATTATTATGGATTATAGATCACGAAATTTAGCGGTTTTTATTTTAGAACATGTGTTTGTTTGTTGTAAAAATTCGTAATAATGACAAAAAATACTAATTTGTGGATCTCCTTACTTTCGGGTGCAGCTGTGGCTGGTGTATTCTGGGAAATTTTCTTCCCCTTGGTTTCGAGTGTGGTCCTGAAAAATCTTTGTTTGAAGGGGTGTATACCCCTTGCCCTTAGCCCTACGCCTTCAAGCTAAAGAGAATTGGGACACCACTACCTCTTCACGGGAACGCGCAAAACGAGGGGTAAGGGGAAGGGCTAAGGAGTAGAATTGGGATTGGGCTAAAGTATGAAAAAGATGTCTTGCAGTAGTTACGATCTTATTGCCACATTACATCATTATGATAACATGATATATGCCTTCAGTGATTTCCTGAAGATAAACAAAAATATCGCAACCGGAATAACTACAGCAGTCGCCATCGTCAATCATATAAACAAGAGATCTTGATAACATATGATGACGTGTGCAGCTGTTGTAGTGCTGTTTGAAGCCCTTTACACTCTGTTTCAAGAGCCAAGGGGAAGGGGTACAAAAATAGAATTGGGATTGGGCCTAAAAAGTAAAGGGCCCATTACTGATCCCTGGGGTACACCAGAGCGAACCACAGCGACCTCAGAGCTGCAAGCACCCATCACCACAAACTGCTTGAGCTTATAAACATAAGACTTAAAGAGCCCCTTTTATACATTAAAAGAGGTCATATTTCGGTTTTAAGGGTCTCCAACAACATGCTGATATGCATTGTAGTAACTCAGCCACGTTTTTAAACGGAGCTAAAATTCTGCAGTCAAACGAGACTCTTGCTCCCCCCTCGTCTCCCTCTTAATTAAGTATCGCCCGAAGCTTAATTCCAATACACATGTCTTCCCCTCTCACAACAAAGACGTGTTGTAAAACTCAGCTCACATGACAGTGATAACTGAATTATCAAAACCAATGAAAGAAAGACCCTCTGTCTGCCTTGGGGTTTTTGGCTCACCCGCCTCATTTCCTGCCCGAGGAGGATAACCCAGTATTATCCTTTGAAACAAAGGCTCAACCGATTTTCGGACATTTTGCATGTAGAAGTGTGTTTTTGCTTTAATGTTTTATTGCGAATAGTTTTGTATATTTTACTATGTATGTAAGCAAGGGTTTTTCACTATAATATGGCATGTAAATGAAACAATGCAGCGTGTGACACGCTCGTAATTAACTGTATTTGATAAAGTTCCTTGGTGTTTGATGTCTAACTGTAGATTTTATAACTCAGGAAACATTGGTGCAAACGATAAAACTGTATCTGCAAATAGTAGTCTATTACAAAGTTTCATTTAATTTTTGATAACAGTAAAATAAAGTTCTGCTGCCAGCGCGTGACAACGCGACCCCTCCCTGGGCGTGAACGACCAGGAAAAAGAGAGGCTTGGCCTCGCTCAGTAGCCACAGCTATTGGTCAACCATGGAGTAGGCTGGCTTAAGTCCTGCCCACTATAAAGCCCTCAGCTTTTGAATTTTTATTGCTTTCGTTTGGTTTTCACAAAGGGGACTCCACGCACAAACTTTGCGTTGCACGCTTCCCGCCTTTACAACGCGCTGCCGGACATCGCTCTCGGAAGAGTCATCCCGTAAGACCTGCGTCTGCCTGCCTTAACATCACCACGGCAACGAGACCCGTTCACAGGAGCCCACGCTGCTTCTGTGTACGTTCGCAACTCGCATGAACTCAGTCTGACCCTGTACTGCTCGCATAACTGCCTTCCCGTGAACACGCGGACCGCCGTCCCATCCAGCAGTACGGTCAGTCATTCAACCTCTCTGAACTTTGATTTACGAAGTCATTCAAGGAGCAAGCCACTGTGGAGGAATTCCCTTTCAGCGAACTTCCTGCTTGCTGACGTCAAACTCCCGTTACCGGGACAACGAGTCCCGCGCTCCAGAAGACGGAGGAAACCCCCTCTCCAACAAAGGACATCCCAACACGCAAACGCGCTGCAACCAATCGCCGGGCCTCCCTTCAACCAGCTGACGAGCGGAACTGATCGTCTAAAACGCAAGTAAACACAAACCAAACTTTCGTTCCTGGCTGAAGCTGGTGTTAATTAAGTTTAACAGTAAATCCTAGTCAGATTCTCTGCTTGGTGGTTCTCTAAGGTTGCAATGCTAAGAACTTATCACGTGCGAGACGTTTGGGACTCTTAGTTGGTCATTCTCAGTAACTCAACCCATTCCAGAACTGTGTGTGTGTGTGTATCGTTGTGTTTGTTTGTTTTACATTAGAGTAGCTTAATGCGTGTGTAGCTTAATAAACTTGTGTTTCATTTTAAGATCCTTGTCGGAGTTTTTATGTGTTTTTAAGTTACTGCCTCAGCTATATGGTCTTGCTACCTTGCTTGTGAAACTGTTTATATTGTTATTTTGGCCAAATAATAATGTAACATAGATTTACTAAAAATAAAGTTACGTTGCTTACTTCTATTAGGGTGGACCAATAGATGACGTAAGCGTGGTAACCTAATTTTCACTGTGAACCAGTCGTTTGAATCTCTTGATTCGATCCCCGAGAATTAATATAAATTAATTCGAACTTATGAGCTAATTCTTAAAGTACCGGACATATTAGATGGTCCAGGCACTACAGCATGCAAGGTCAATATGCATAATAATATGCATTTATTTCTACCTAATTATGCCAGCGATTCCCACGTGATTCGTTCAGCGATTCATTTGTTCCCAAATCCCTCCTTACCGCGAAGCTGATTGGACCGATGACAGCCTGTTGAGATTGGTCGACAGCGTTCAGCGCGAGACAGACTGACATGCCCAGCACGGCTCATCAACAATATTGAAGTAGGCAGAGTGCAGAGTGTATGTGTGAGCATACCTGCCAACACTCCTGTTTTTCCTGGGAGTCGGCCGTATTTCAGACCCATCTCCCGCCTCCCTCCCGTTTTGTTATTTATCCCGGAAAACTCCCATAATTTGATTATTAGACATTAGGCGCGATATGAGAATATAAAGAGTTAACCAGATACAGTACAAGTGGTTACAAGTAACAAAACACAATTAAATAAATAGTTTGCAAGCTAGAGAAACAAAGAGGCAGCCATGGTAATGCACTTACTTACACTTGTGAAATGGAGGAAGAAACTGATCCATGATCCACTGATCCATGTACTGACAAAGTCCCTTAATAGTCTTTTCTGATCCTTCCTTTAACTATTGGCCGACGAATGCCCTGTTGTAAGCTTGTAGGTTCCAGAAGCACTCAAACAGCACAAGGCTGGGCTATAATGCGGAGGTATTTTTGCAAAAATAAACCTTAACCACTGACTCTTCACAGTTTCACCTTTGGGTAGAGAAAATAACACTAACTTTCCCCTCACACTTCCAATAATATCAAGCTGAGCACAGCGTCTTCATGACTTGATTCGACCGGCGTCTGCTACAGTGTTTGTCTTCCTCTTTATCTTTGCTACTGTGTTAGTGGGTGGGGCTGCAGGTCCCAATTTTCCCGGGTTTGCATGCGCAACAATTGGGCCGGGCTTAAGTTTCATATTGACGTCACACCAAAACAGCTAAAGACTTGTTATCAAGATGATTCATTTGAAGCACTATGAGTCGACTCTTTTATAGATGAATCAATAGTTTTAAACACTGTTCACTTTCAGATTTAAGCCTTAGCTGGATATTTCACTTCACTTAGAGCTGTGTTACACACTACATGGAAGGTAATTAAAAAAAAAAAACATAATAGGGGCGCTTTAAAACAATTCAATGCAGAACCGGTAACTCTACTCTAGAAATTAAAATAAATGTGGTCTATAGTGGTGAAAGAGGCACTAAGATAGAGAAGTGTCTGTACAGATAGATGCCCAGAATTGGAGGCCATTAGTGACTTTAACTAATGCAGTTTCAGTGCTGTGGAGTTTACACAATCCAGATTCAAGTGGCTTGAAAATATTGTTGGAAGAAAGACGAGAAAGCAACTGAGAAGAGACAATTGAATTCCACAATTATCCTAAATAATATGACCTGAAAGGCTGGATCTTAAAATGTCCTACTTACTGTGATTGTTGTTTGTTTGTAGAGAAGATAAATGTTCAGGCTCTGATTGAGTTTCTTCTTCACTTTTGACATGATGTTTCTCCTCATCTTCACTCAGTTCTTCTTTCTCCTTCTTCACATCTGAAATTTAAGTAAATAAGTTCATTTTATGAGGCTAGTTTTTAATCGTTTGCTAACTTAAAATGTTGACTACTATATATATGGCGCTTGCACCAAAAGAGTAATGAATAAACACAAACCTATTAGCTCTTCAGTCTCTTCCTGTTTAATTCTGCAGGGTTCTGGATCACTCATCTTCTCACTGTCCTTCAATAAACTCTGTCTTTGCAGATTTCTCTTCTTCCTGATGGTCTGATGCTCGTCTTCACTTGTAGACTGATGGGAATATTCCAGTATTTACAGCTGAACTGAAGGAGGGCGAGCTGCAAAAGAAGAAACAGAAAAATCTGCTTAATTTACACTGATTGATGAAATAAAGCATGTTATAATAACCTTTATTTAACTAGGTAAGTCAATTAAGAACCAGTTCTCGTTTACAATGACGACCTGGCCAAGAGTCAACATAAAAAAGCAGATACAGTACAAAGCAGCAGGGACACAATACAATAACAATTTCACAAATGCAGATAATAACATATAAAACCAAGGAAAAACTAAATACAAGCACAGTGATCTTGTACTATTAACTGGATTGAATATTTAAAGGATGATAGTGGAATGAAAGTGTTAAGCTTTAAGGTCTGCTGCAGATTATTCCAAGCATCAGCAGCAGAAAACTGAAAAGAGCAGCGACCAAATGAAGTGTGAACTTTGGGTATGCAAAGGTTAATAAATCTACTAGAGCGCAGATTTACACGTTTTGTAAATAGTGACTGCAAACGTGGAGTTTTCCCAATAAAAGACTGTAAATGAACTAAAACCAATGAATGTGTCGACGTGACTGAAGAGAAGGCTAATTTAATAAAGAATACAGGTGACAGTGATGAGTATTAAATGGCGCACGAGTAACAAAACCAACTGCTGCATGGTAAATAACATCCAGTGTGCTAATATTATCTTTCAGGTAATACAATAGGTGATCACATAATTTGCTCAAGTTAAACTAAACTACACTGATAAAATTAACTTAATTTGTAGATTTTTATATATTCATTGCAAAAAAAAAAGACCATACCATTAATAAACAAGAGAATTTAGATAAGATCATTAATGTTAATAAATGAAGAGTTCAGATGCGAAAACCTCTAAGTGCCGTCTGAATTTTTGATTGAAAATGAACACTTTGAACAGCCGGCAGCTAGCTCTCTGCAACTCTCACATGATCTAGGTTGCTGCCAGAAGTAGTGTTAGCGAGACCAGCAGGGGGCGCCAAACCTGTGGTCTGTGTGGGTCCTAACACCCCAGTATAGTGAAGGGGACGCTATACTGCTCAGTGAGCGCTGTCTTTCGGATGAGATGTTAATCAAAGGTCTCGACTCTCTGTGGTTGTTAAAAATCCCAGGATGTCCTTAAAAAAAAGAAGAAGAGGTCCTGACTGTGGTTGTTAAAAATCCCAGGACGTTCTTTGAAAAAGAGTAGGGGTTTAACCCTAACCTTCAATATGGCTGCCGTCACCTCATCTAGGTGGATGCTGCACACTGGTGGTGGATGAGGAGATTCCTCCCAATGTGTAAAGCGCTTTGAGTGCCCAGAAAAGCGCTATATAAATGTAAGGAATTATTATTATAAACATCTTTCTCAGCCTCTTTTGTTTATTTTAAGATATTTCACTTTAAAGACCAGAAAAGGACTTATTCTTTTCAGAAGGCGTTTGCATCTGAGCTCTTCAAATATAAAACGTTTTATGGTGAATGTCTCTGAAATAAAGTAAGTGTCCATGAAATAAGTGAAAGGTATTTCATAGTGTGGTTTTGCTCATAAACTTTTCATTTGTTTACTTTTAGAAATAAACTTATTTTTACTACATGATTGGTAAACAGGTATATATGGTGTAAAAAGTACAAACCATAAAACACCTTTAAATAATGAGCAAACACAAATCAATAATTTAATGGTTTCAGTGTTAAGCTTAATATATCTGCAACACTAAATTCCCAAATACATTCAACAGGTTTTTGTGACAAAAGTTGACAATCAGAAAAACACAAACTCACTCATATTGTCCTCTCAGAGCTCCTCTCTGCCTGCTGTATTGTTTTGGTCAGCAGACACACACATAGAGGTGAACTCAATGCAGAAACTAGTCGCAGATTGTCGCTTTAATAAACTGTAAAGTGTGTTTTATTGTTGTGTAAACACGAGAAAAAGCGTCAACGACTCACCTCAGCTCTGAAGACTCGACGCTGAATGAACGCGTCAGGGCTGACGTCATCACGGCGAGGCGGGAGCAACAAAAACGCGGCAAATTAAAATACCAAAACAAAACAATTGTAACGTTGACAAAAAGCCATCTTAATCGCGATAGTTTTAGAGTTAAAATACTGTTTATTAGATGCTTAAAAAGGTAAAAGAGCTCTTATATCAATAATTTTTCTTCTTGGTTGAGTTATAATATGGGACGTTTTACTAAAAACCTACATTATCTGTCCGTGAAATAAAAACATAAATACAGCGAATAAAAAGTATTTCTTCCCTTGGTGCTTTTAAATCTCATTTTTATTTTTCCTTTTGATTGTAAATAATCTTATTTTGCTCATAAGCAAGTGTAGATTTGTGTTGTTTGATTTGTAAAGCACTTTGGTCAATATGTGTTGTTTTTAAATGTGCCATATAAATAACACACAAAACAAACACTCTCCAGTGTATTCATGTGGCTAGTGTTGTGGTTTTGGATGTTGTTCTTCTGACTGACGCTCATGGATTAAGAAATTAATTTGAGGGAAGAAACCGCAAGTCAAAAAAGCCGGAGCTCCAGAACAGACTCAATCACCACAGACCAACGGCAGCTCAAAGGGGTTTAGGAGCCTGTTACAACCTCTTTGATGTTAGTCTAGGGTAAAAGGAATAACATTTAAAAGGTGTGGTAATTTCACAATGTGAGGATGTAAGCAAAAGACACTGACAACAGAGCTGCCAACAAAGTGATTTAATGTACAACAGTGAAACCAGAATTTTATAAATATATATATATATATATATATATATATATATATATACACAAAAAAACAAGAAATATTTACAATAACTAAAATAATATAAAGTTCAAAGAAAAATTAGTTCAACTCAAGAGTAAGAGGACGATAGTGAAGCTAAATCAAAGAAAGAAATATAACAAAACAATTCTAACTCATGAAAAACCCCTTACCTCGCTAGAAACAGATGAAAAGAAAAGTCTTCAGCGCCGTACGCCATATTCTTCCCTATACTGAACTGTAGAATAAAACAAATACAAAGATGACGTTCACCTCTTACCTGATGTCTTTAACAATACATTTTCTACGTGTTTGCAAAATGAAAGTCGTACGACATCTTCCCTATCCACCTAAAGGTTGATTTATACTTCTGCGTCAAGTGGACGAGTATGCTATGGTATAGCCTACGCGTGGACGCATAGCCCCTCGCCGTGGCGGTCGGCGACGTTGACGCGCACCTCTCAAAAAATGTAACACGTACGCGTAGCGCAAGCTCTGTGATTGGTCGGCTTGGTAGCGCTGACAAGTGTGGGGGGAGGTGAGAGCCGCGCAAGCGTGATGCAACGAGTGTTTACAAGTGTGGAGTCCTGTGAAGGAGCTCTGGATGGAGACTGTTGTTTTGTGTTTACCTTATGATTTAAGTTGCTGCACGTCCGCCGGTTCCCGCCTCAAAATGAGCAATTTTGAGCCACTTGAACATTAAGGAAGTGTTCAGAAAAAACAAAACACCAGCGAAGAAACTCGACACAGAGAAACATAAACACCTACTGCCAGCTAGCATCTCGGAAGTGTTATTGCAGAGCAACACAAACAGCGCGCAGAAGTATAAATGCACGGCTACGCGCAAGGCTTGCACCATGGGTCACGCCGATCACTTGACGCAGAAGTATAAACCAGGCATTACACTGAAAATAGAGTGAGCTTGAGGAGATATAGCTCAATATAGGAGCTGGGCCAAAAAGTAACAAACAAATCAATCGAAATAAAAATGTACAAAAACCACAGAGTTCTCAAAGTGGGCAAAAATAATGCAAAATAATTTTACCCAAATGTAAGTTAATCAAAAACAATAAAAATCAAAATAATGTCAGCAAAAACACACAAAAACGAGCTCGAAGGAAAAAGCGATCTCCTCCACTCTTCCTGGCATCCTTTTTATATGACCGCGCCACGTCGCCCAATGATAATAGACTGGTCTCCTGACCAATCAGATGTCGCGAAGGCGGGCCTAACAGAAATGACAGGCACAGAGAAAGCGAGAGAGAGAGATAACGGGAGGCAAAAATACAACCTAGATACGGCTACAACCGTAACAGAGCCGAAATGAATTTCAATTTGGTGATCTGATACGAACTTCTACAACAAACCCCAAATTAACTCAGTTTCAGATGGATTTTTCAGATAGTTCTTCAGTTTTGTCTAAAACATATGATGGGGACTTACTGGTTAAGGATTTTACACAGAAACTGATTGTTTTTTGCATGAGTTATCTAATGAAAGGAAACAGGAAAAATGATTAGGAAATCCTTGTGGGGGGGCTGAGCAAGATTCTGATGGAGCTAAAGAACATGATTTCTCCTTTGTATGAATTTTAAGATGTCTCTTTAGATCTGAAGGCCTCAAAAATATTTTGTCGCATTGATTACATTTGTGTGTTTTCTCTCCAGTATGGATCAGCATGTGTTCACGAAGTTGTGATGATAGGTTGAAACTCTTTCCACACTGAGTACACGTGTGCGGTTTCTCTCCAGTGTGAATCCTCTGATGTGATTTCAGGATATGTGACTGACTGAATCTCTTGTCGCAGTGTGAACACTTGTAAGGTTTCTCTCCAGTGTGGATCATCTGGTGTAGTTTCAGTACTTGAGCTCTATTAAAACTCTTCCCACACTCTAAGCACACATGCTCTTTAAGCCCAGTGTGGATCTTCTGATGGTCTTTTAAATTTGACAGACGACTAAAACTCTTTCCACAGTCTGAGCATGAATAAGGCTTTTCATTTGTATGAATTCTAAGATGTCTCTTCAGCTCTGTAGCCCTCAAAAATGTTTTGCCGCATTGATCACATTTGTGTGTTTTCTCTCCAGTGTGGATCTTCATGTGTTGATTAAAAGTTGATAATTGACTAAAATTCTTCCCACATTGATCACATGTGTACGGTCTCTCTCCAGTGTGAATCTTCTGGTGTTGTTTTAAATGCGACATATGTTTATAACTCTTTCCACACAAAGAGCATGTACTTGGCTTGACTTTTGTATGAACGATACAATAGACCGTCTTGTCTACACTCAGTTCTTCACTTTCCTCTTTCTTCACCATCAAGTCTGAAAATTAAGTGCAGAAACAAAGTTACATCTTAAGTAGTAAGTAGTAGTAAGTAGTAGTAAAACTTCATTGTCCTTGACAGGAAGTGTATTATGGGCATCACCATATTGCATCAGACATTCTATAAAAACAAACAATAAAAACAATACAAAATACAGTAGTTACAATAATTATAATGCTAATTAAGATAAACTCTTGTTAAGTAAACCCACTGAAACTGGTACAAAGGATCTCTTCTATCGGTTCAACCTGCACTATCTTAAAAGAGAAATGTGAAGTTGGGACACAAATGATTAATCAATGATTGTTAGTGACCCTTTTAATCGATGGTCAATTATTTTATATTATTTTTTCCCCTCTTTTTGAGTAGTTCTCTATATATCACATGCTCCGATGAGGTTTTTTGCAGCCAAAAACGAGCATTTATTTCTTGTCGTGGTGATTGGCCGATAAAAGCTTTATAAAAGTGCCATTACATAAAGGCCCAATCCCAATTCTAATTTTGTACCCGTTCCCCTTTCCCCTTACAACCGAGGGTTAAGGGGAAGGGCTTCAAAATTTACCCCTAAGAATTGGGACAGCACTACAGCACCTGCACACATCATCGCGATGAGATCAGACGATTGCGACTGCTGTAGTTATTCCAGTTGGGTTATTTTTTGGTGTTTATCTTCAGGAAATCACTGAAGGCATATATTATGATATCATAATGATCTAATGTGGCAATAAGATCATAATTTTACTGCGCATTTACATAGTGGCCATATTCATCTCTGAAAACACACGAAAACAACATTAACATTATAGCAGACACTGTAAAAAGCTCATTCCCAGCCACTAGACTGCTCTGACAGGGTATTCGGGTGTCAGAATGTTGTGGGACTGATATACAAGAGTTATTATTATGGATTATAGATCACGAAATTTAGCGGTATTTATTTTAGCGCTTTTTTTTTAAAAAGCATGACGCAAAACATGAACGCGGTTATGAATATATTAAAACATGTGTTTGTTTGTTGTAAAAATTTCGTAATAATGACAAAAAAATACTAATTTGTGGATCTCCTTACTTTCGGGTGCAGCTGTGGTTGGTGTATTCTGGGAAATTTTCTTACCCCTTGGTTTCGAGTGTGGTCCTGAAAAATCTTCATTTGAAGGGGTGTATACCCCTTGCCCTTAGCCCTACGCCTTCAAGCTAAAGAGAATTGGGACACCACTACCTCTTCACTAGAACGCGCAAAACGAAGGGTAAGGGGAAGGGCTAAGGAGTAGAATTGGGATTTGGCTAAAGTATTAAAAAGATGTCTTGCAGTAGTTACGATCTTATTGCCACATTAGATCATTATGATAACATGATATATGCCTTCAGTGATTTCCTGAAGATAAACAAAAATATCGCAACTGGAATAACTACAGCAGTCGCCATCGTCAATCATATAAACAAGAGATCTTGATAACATATGATGTAGGGGTGTCAAAATTAATCGTTTCTTCGGTGCACCGCGATGCAGATGGGGACAATTCGATATCGGTTCAGTAATAGATCATAACTGGTTATTATGCACTGACGTCATTTATCCCCTATGCGCGATGTCGCGGTAGAATACTATGGCGAGGGTGAGTAAATAAAACACTCCCACTACTTAAAAAGCAGATCTTTCACTGAAACTGAGGAATGGTAAAGCACGAGCCGCTATTTCACTACTAGGGAGAAATGCTGTAAAACTCTCTCTCTCACACACACACTTTGGGCATTTGACCCGCTGGCATGTTCGTGAGGTAAATTTCCCTCTTCTCGGCTGATTGTGGATCGAGACACAAGCGTGTCTGTGGTGCCAGTTTATTGTATTGTATTTATTCTATTACGGATTACCTGATAACCGCATATTATGCGCAAATAGACTGACCCGCGGCTGTTTTTCCCGCGTCACTCATGGGTGAACGGCGCTTTCGTTTCTATAGCCAAGCGCAGCCCTTTCTGTTGAGTGGGTGAAGACAATGACCAATCATAGGGGTGTAAGAACTTGCCAGTGCTTAAAAAGCAAGCGGGATAATATTTACATTAGTTTATTTGTTATGAAACTTTTATGAATTGCTCGTGCTGTCTTCTGAGCATGTATTGGAGTTTTCATTCACAAAGAGTGTTTTTTTGTTGAGCAGGTTAAATTAAAGGAACAGTTCATATATCTGACTGCTTGTATTAAAGGACAAAATTGTATCACAAGTAATATATAAATATAAACATATTTATAGATTTTAATACAATTTTTTTTCTTGTGTTGTAAAGAATAAAATCTAATTATGTATGGAAATAATCGTCAATGCACCGTGATGCACCGAGATATCGAATTGAACCGAATCGATGGCATGATAATCGTAACCGAACCGAACCGTGAGACCAGTGTAGGTTCACACCCCTTATATGATGACGTGTGCAGCTGTTGTAGTGCTGTCCCATTTCTCATTGGTAAAATTTGAAGCTCTTTACACTCTGTTTCAAGAGCCAAGGGGAAGGGGTACAAAAATAGAATTGGGATTGGGCCTAAAATGTAAAGGGCCCATTACTGATCCCTGGGGTACACCAGAGCGAACCACAGCGACCTCAGAGCTGCAAGCACCCATCACCACAAACTGCTTGAGCTTATAAACATAAGACTTAAAGAGCCCCTTTTATACATTAAAAGAGGTCATATTTCGGTTTTAAGGGTCTCCAACAACATGCTGATATGCATGCAAGGTCAATATGCATAATAATATGTATTTATTTTTACCTAATTATCCCAGCGATTCCCACATGATTTGTTCAGCTATATATTTGTTCCCAAACCTCTTCTTAGCGCGAAGCTAATCTGCGCTGATTGGACCGATGACAGCCTGTTGAGATTGGTCGACAGCGTTCAGCGCGAGACAGAGTGAAATGCCCAGCACGGCTTATCAACAATATTAAAGTAGGCAGAGTGCAGAGTGTATGTGTGAGCGTATGTGTGGGTGTATTTTTCACGGGAGTCTCCCGTATTTCAGACCCATCTCCAGCCACCCACCCACCCATTTTGTTATTTATCCCCGTAATTTCAACATGGCATTAGACGCGATATGAGAATATAAAGAGTTAACCAGATACAGTACAAGTGGTTACAAGTAACAAAACACAATTTGCAAGCTAGAGAAAACAAGGAGGCAGCCATGGTAATGCACTTACTTATATACGTTCATCCTCGCCAGCGTTTACATTCCTCCGCACGCGCATGCGTGCCTGTCGATACAGAAACTAGCTGATCAGATCACGGTGATAGAGCAACAACACCCGGACTCTGTTTTAATCATTTTTGGGGATTTTAACAAAGCAAAACTATCCAGTGAACTGCCAAAATATAGACAGCATGTTACATGTCCCACAAGAGACAGTAACCTATTTGATCACTGCTATACCACAATAAAGGATGCATACAGCTCTGTCCAACGAGCAGCTTTGGGGCACTCTGACCACTGTTTGATTCATCTCATACCAACCTACAGGCAGAAACTGAAAACAGCCAAACCTGTATTAAGATCTGTGAAAAGATGGACTAATGAAACAGAGCGGGAACTACAAGCCTGTTTCCATCTCACAGACTGGAGTGTCTTTGAAGCTGCTGCAAATGATTTGGATGAGCTCACAGAGACTGTAACATCTTATATCAGTTTCTGTGAAGATGTGTGCATTCCAACCAGATCTCAACTCACGTACAACAATGACAAACCATGGTTTACTGTAAAACTCAGACAGCTACGCCAGGCCAAGGAGGCTGCTTACAGGAATGGGGAGAGGGCCTTGTATAAGCAGGCCAAATACACACTGGAAAAGGAGATCAGAGTCGCAAAAAGGAACTATTCTTAGAAACTAAGGAGTCAGTTCTCTTCCAGCGACTCAGCATCCGTGTGGAAAAGTTTGAAAACCATTACAGACTATAAAACACCATCCCCCAGCACTGTAGACAACCAACGACTTGCAAACGACCTGAATGAGTTTTACTGCCGGTTTGAGAAAACCCCCCACACCCACTCAGAACTGCTGTTTACATCACCATTATCACCTCCACCACCCCCCGCCTCCCCCATACCTGCACTTCAGTTCAGTAAAGATGAAGTGCGCCAGGTCTTCCGGAAACAAAAGAGGAAAAAAGCTCCAGGCCCAGATCTTATAACACCAGCCTGTTTAAAATCATGTGCTGACCAACTGGCCCCCATCTTCACCCTGATATTCAACAGATCACGAGCTGTGTGAAGTGCCCTCCTGCTTCAAACGCTCCATCATCATTCCCATACCAAAGAAACCCAAACTCAGAGGACTAAATGACTACAGACCGGGGGCGCTGACATCTGTGGTCATGAAGTCTTTTAAAAAACTGGTGCTGGCCCACCTGAAGGACATCACTGAACCCTCACTGGACTCTCTTCAGTTTGCCTACAGAGCAAACAGGTCTGTGGATGATGCAGTCAATATGGGACTGCATTATGTTCTGCAACACCTAGACAGACCGGGGACCTATGTGAGAATCTTGTTTGTTGACTTCAGCTCAGCTTTTAACACTATCATCCCAAAACTTCTCCTGCCTAAATTAACTGAGCTCTCCGTGCCCACCTCTGTCTGTCAGTGAATTAACAGCTTCCTAACGGACAGGCAACAGCTGGTGAAGCTGGGGAAAATTCTCATCCAGTACCCGCACAATCAGCACTGGTGCCCCCCAGGGGTGTGTCCTCTCCCCACTGCTCTTCTCTCTGTACACGAATGACTGCACTTCGAAAGACTCCTCTGTCAAGCTCCTAAAGTTTGCAGACGACACCACATTTATCGGCCTCATTCAGGAAAGTGACGAGTCTGCTTACAGACAGGAGGTTAAGGAGTTGGCTGTCTGTTGCAGCCACAACAACCTGGAGTTGAACACGCTCAAAACAGTGGAGATGATAGTGGACTTCAGGAGAAACTCCCCTGCTCTCCCCCCACTGAGCATCATGGACAGCATTGTGGCAGCAGTGGAGTCATTCAGGTTCCTGGGCACCACCATCTCTCAGGACCTGAAGTGGGACACTCACATTGACTCCATTGTCAAAAAAGCTTAACAGAGGCTGTACTTTCTTCGTCAGCTGGGGAAGTTCAACCTCCCAAAGGAGCTGCTGAAACAGTTCTACACCTCCATCATTGAATCAGTCATCTGCACATCAATAACTGTCTGGTTTAGCTCAGCTACCAAATCCGACCTCCGAAGACTACGTCGAATAGTTCGGACTGCTGAGCAAATCATTGGTACAACCCTCCCTACTCTCCAAGAACTGTACTTATCCAGAGCGAGCAGAAGGGCTGCCAAAATCACTCTGGACCCCTCACACCCAGCACACTGCCTGTTTGAACTGTTACCATCTGGTCGACGCTATAGAGCACTGCGCACCAGAACAGCCCGACACAGAAACAGTTTCTTCCCTCAGGCAATCCATCTCATGAACACTTGATGATAATAATTGTGGAACCAACATCACTACCTGCTATACACTTTTATACACACATACACTTATTTAACAACACACTTTACATGCCAATTTGCACATAACAGCTGCACATATAATGTTGTATATAGTAATATAGCTGTACATACACCTGTCAATTTGTATATTTTTTAAAATATATTTATTGTCTGTTTTTTAGTCCTGTCTGTAATTCTGTTGCACTGTAGAAGCTCTGTCACGAAAACAAATTCCTCGTATGTGTGAACATACCTGGCAATAAAGCTCTTTCTGATTCTGATTACACTTGTGAAATGGAGGAAGAAACTGATCCATGATCCACTGATCCATGTACTGACATAGTCGCTTACATCAATAGTCTTTTGTGATCCTTCCTTTAACTGACGGCCGACGAATGCCCTGTTGTAAGCTTGTAGGTTCCAGAAGCACTCGAACAGCACAAGGCTGGGCTATAATGCTGAGGTATTTTTGCAAAAATAAACCTCAACCACTGACTCTTCACAGTTTCATCTTTAGGTAGAGAAAATAACACTAACTTTCCCCTCACACTTCCAATAATATCAAGCTGAGCACAGCGTCTTCATGACTTGATTCGACCGGCGTCTGCTACAGTGTTTGTCTTCCTCTTTATCTTTGCTACTGTGTTAGTGGGCGGGGCCGCAGGTCTCAATTTTCCCGGGTTTGCATGCGCAACAATTGGGCGGGGCTTAAGTTTCATATTGACGTCACACCAAAACAGCTAAAGACTCGTTATCAAGATGATTCATTTGAAGCACTATGAGTCGACTCTTTTATAGATGAATCAATAGTTTTGAACACTGTTCACTTTCAGATTTAAGCCTTAGCTGGATATTTCACTTCACTTAGAGCTGTGTTTCACACTACATGGAAGGTAATAAAAAAAAAAAAAACATAATAGGGGCTGTTTAAAACAATTCAATGCAGAACCGGTAACTCTACTCTAGAGATTAAAATAGTTCAAATGTGGTCTATAGTGGCGAAAGAGGCACTAAGAGCGAGAAGTGTCTGTATAGATAGATGCCCAGAATTGGAGGCCATTAGCAGGTCATTAGTGACTTTAACTAATGCAGTTTCAGTGCTGTGGAGTTTACACAATCCAGATTCAAGTGGCTTAAAAATATTATTGGAAGAAAGACGAGAAAGCAACTGAGAATTCCACAGTTATCCTAAATAATATGACCTGAAAGGCTGGATCTTAAAATGTCCTACTTACTGTGATTGTTGTTTGTTTGTAGAGAAGATAAATGTTCAGTCTCTAAATGAGTTTCTTGTTCACTTTTGACATGATGTTTCTCCTCATCTTCACTCAGTTCTTCGCTCTCCTTCTTCAAATCTGAAATTTAAGTAAATAAGTTCATTTTAAGAGGCTAGTTTTTAATCGTTTGCTAACTTAAAATGTTGACTACAATATATATGGCGCTTGCACCAAAAGAGTAATGAATGAACACAAACCTATTAGTTCTTCAGTCTCTTCCCGTTTAATTCTGCAGGGTTCTGGATCACTCATCTTCTCACTGTCCTTCAATAAACTCTGTCTTTGCAGATTTCTCTTCTTCCTGATGGTCTGATGCTCGTCTTCACTTGTAGACTGATGGGAATATTCCAGTATTTACAGCTGAACTGAAGGAGGACGAGCTGCAAAAGAAGAAACAGAAAACTCTGGTTCATTTACCCTCATAAAATAAACAATATTATGACAGTTATCTTGCAGATAATACAATAAGTAATTACATAATTTGCTCAAGTTGCTCTGAAACTAATAAAATTACCCTAACTTGTAGATCTCAAGACAAATATTGTTTTTATTTAATGCCATGTCAGAAACAAAGACTTCATTAAAAATAAATACAACAAACCACAAATAAACAAGACAGTTTAAATAAGATTTTTTAACACTAATATATGATAAATATTATATAATAATATAAATTTTTCATGGTAAAACTTTGAATGGGTTTAAGTCATATAAAAAATAACGGAATTATATCTAGCAATAATTTAGGTAATGTGTGTTTATTTTATTATTATTATTCTGTGTGGAGTTTGCATGTGGGTTTCCTCCGGGTGCTCCGGTTTCCCCCACAGTCCAAACACATGTGGTACAGGTGAATTGGGTAGGCTAAATTGGAGGTAGTGTATGTGTGTGAATGAAAGTGTATGGGTGTTTCCCAGTACTGGGTTGCAGCTGGAAGGGCATCCGCTGCGTAAAACATATGCTGGATAAGTTGGTAGTTAATTCCGCTGTGGAATTGTGTGATCCCAAATTAATAAAGGGACTAAGCCGAAAAGAAAATGAAAGGTATGCCATATTGTGGTTTAGCTTATTAACTTGTTTACTAATGAAATCTATATAGTGTACATACAGTTGCAATCAGAATTATTATCCCCCTTTGAATTTTTTTTTCTTTTTTAAATATTTTCCAAATGATGTTTAACAGAGCAAGGAAATTTTCACAGTATGTCTGATAATATTTTTTCTTCTGGGGAAAGTCTTATTTGTTTTATTTCGGCAAGAATAAAAGCAGTTTTTAATTTTTTAAAACCCATTTTAAGGTCAAAATTATTAGCCCCTTTAAGCTCTATATTTTTTCAATAGTCTACAGAACAAACCATCATTATACAATAACTTTGAATGTCACTTTAAGCTGTATAGAAGTGTCTTGAAAAATATCTAGTCAAATATTATTTACTGTCATCATGGCAAAGATAAAATAAATCAGTTATTAGAGATGAGTTATTAAAACTATTATGATTAGAAATGTGCTGAAAGAATTTTCTCTCCGTTAAACAGAAATTGGGGAAAAAAATAAACAGGGGCGTTAATAAATCAGGGGGTTGAATAATTCTGATTGCAACTGTACTTAGTATTTACTACACCTTTGCCAACACAATAAAACGTACAAACCATATAAACCTTTCAGTAATACAAGAAAATAATTTTATGTTTTCAGTGTCAAACTTGTCACACTAAATTCCAAAATGCCTTCACGGAATATGTTGTGACATTACAGTTAGAAAACGCTTACAAAAAACAAACACAAACTCACTCATATTGTCCTCTCAGAGCTCCTCTCTGCCTGCTGTATTGTTTTGGTCAGCAGACACACAGATAGAGGTGAACTCGATGCAGAAACTAGTCGCAGATTGTCGCTTTAATAAACTGTAAAGTGTGTTTTATTGTTGTGGAAACACGAGAAAAAGCGTCAACGACTCACCTCAGCTCTGAAGACTCGACGCTGAATGAACACGTCAGCGCTGACGTCATCACGGCGAGGCGGGTGCAACGGAGTATCAAAAAAACGCGCCAATATAATTCTTCCTCACTTTACTTTTATTAAATCTTCAAATAACAAACATGCTAATCTTCCATTGGTAAACATATCAATCATGTATGAGGTGAAATACTGTATATAGGCATATATAACGTTGTTAAAAGAGCACTTAAACTTGGCGGACAAATTTAACAAGCATTACCTAACTACACTCAGTAAACAAAAGTCAGCGAAATATAAATATGATTAATAAAAAATGACCAAAAAAACGACTGCTATAATATTGAGGTAAAGTTGGTTTTATATTCACACATTCAGACTTTCTCCTTAATATAATTTCAGAAAAGTATTGTTTACAAATTCTGAATAGGGAAATCATATTGTAAGCCAATGACTCTCAAAGTACAACATTGTTCACAGTCAAATAAATAGTGCTAATGTTGTTTTTAAGTAATTTTTACATGCGAGAATATTCAAAGTAGCGGTAAACAATATAGAAACTGTGTCAGTTAATAGCTTAGACTGACTTGAGGTAAAGTTGGTTTTATATTCGCACATTCGTTCAGTGTGTGTTCAAAATGTTGTTTTTACTCTCTGATAGTCAAAGCAAGTTTAAAAAAAAGAGAATTCTGTTAAATATGCACAAAAGAAAATTCAGGAAAAAGTGTTTAATGTAAATTTGGACCACGAGTCCACATATATATAATTTTTCTCTAAAAGTACATCATATCAAAAGATTATACTTGGATTTTTATTCTAATTAGGTTCCAATAAGTTCAAATAGCAACGAGAAATAAAAAATGGATGTAAAAAAACACCTTGGGCCTTAAGAGGTTAATACTTGTTTGCAGAAAAAAATGGGGCAAAATTACACCTGAAACACTTCATCACTTGGTGTCTTCACTCCTAAAAAGTCTTTGTGTGGTTTATTTATAAAATAATTTCGAGAGGATCACGTGCTTATAATCAACAAGGCTGGCACCTTATTAGCTCCGTAATCTGCCCTATTAGATGATTACAGACACATTATAAATAACCCGAGCTTTCACTCCAGTTATCTTCGTCTTGAAGTTCCCCCCTTCCACCCCTACTTCCACCCTTTTTCCTAAAGGGCGACACGGCGGCCCAGTGACTAGCACTGTTGCCTCACAGCAAGAACGCCGCTGGTTCAACCTCCTATTGGGCCGGTTGGCGTTTCTGTGCAGAGTTTGCATGTTCTCCCCGTGGGTTTCCCTCCCACCGTCCAAAAACATACACCATAGCCCAGGGGTGCTCAACCCTGTTCCTGGCGATCGACCTTCCTGAAGTTTTCAGTTGCAGCCCATATCAAACCCACCTGCCTGTAATTATCAAGTGCTCCTCAGATTCTAATTAATTGGTTCAGGTGTGTTTGATATGGGCTGCAACTGAAAACTGCAGGAAGGTCGATCGCCAGGAATAGGGTTGAGCACCCCTGCCATAGCCAATCGCCTAAACCAAATTATTACCCAAGACAACCTTAGTTTACACTTCTCACACGGCGACAGCAAGGGAGTTCTCGAGACCTTCCTGAGCTTGAACTCCCCTCTCACCCTTTTAACAGGAGGGAGCTCCGGGCTCGAGGATATTCTGAGCTCAGGGCTCTCTCCCGGGACAGCATGCCAATTACGCTTTATTGATCATCAGCTAAGTGGCACTCTTGAATAAGTGTTGTGAAAAGGAATGGCAGCATTACAAAGTGGTAAATGCTTTACTGGTCTAACTTTTTTGAAATGTGTTGCAAGAATCAAAATTGGAATAAAAATCATAGGGAACACATCAAATAATGTTGGTTGTGTCTGTGCAATGTTGCCAGACGTACGATAATTATCGTATTTGTACGATAATTTCGACCTCTGTACGATGTACGATCAATAATGAAAAAAATCCTATAATGTACGATAATTTCAAAAATTTATGGCATTTAAAATGAGTTTCATTGTAATCTTAGGGCTTCTATACTCATTGATAGCTGCATCTTGTGTCTGCTGTCTGTGACAGGAGAAGGTGGAGTTAGACACGTTTTCTATCTCATCTTACGTTACATCTTCTCAGCCAATCAACGTGGAGAATGGCTCTTTCTCACGAGTTAGCGTTCCTGCTGGGCGCAGTGTTGCCAGATTTTTTGCATTTCGGCGGGTTTTGGATAGTTTTTGGGCTGGAATCAGTCAGCTACATCTGGCAACACTGGCTGAGCGCGGCCGTGCTTCAGTTGTTTGTAAAGTTTTAAAAAGTAGTGCTGAAAAGGAAGGTGAGAAGGACAGGGGAGTTTGCCCTTCTTCTCTTTTTTCCCCATTCACATGCATCATGTGAACGTGTTTTTTCAAAGTTAATCTCATCAAAACAAAGTCACGAGATCGGCTCATTACAGATCCTCTGGATGGGCTCATGGTGCACACCTCAGCCTAGTGTGTTAAAAATTCGGGAGGGTGCATTGCTTTCAAGCCAACCAGCACTATGCTGCGCTCCATGTAGGCATCCAATTTGTACCTCAAAATGAATCCCTCAACATCTGACAACACACGCAGTTATTCGATGACAGAGACTCGGAGGTGGAGCTTGAGCCTTCCCACTAAGGTACACCTTTTTTACGTATTGTGGTGATTTGCACGTTGTGTCAAAACACTATTTGTCTAGATAATATCTGTATACTCTCCTTTTGACTAGTGTACGATAATTGTCCTCCAAATACGATAATTTTGAGGTTTTGGTACGATACTTTCACATTTCCAACCTGGCAACACTGTGTCTGTGCCAATAGCCTAGTGGTTAAGTGCGCTGACTTATAGCACCAAGGTGCTCCAACGACCCGAGTTTGATTCCTGGCTTGAGGTCCTGTGCCAGTCCTTGCCCTCTCTCTACTTCCACTGCTTTCCTGTCTGTCCTTAACTGTCCTAGCACAATAAAGGCGAAAACCCCTAAAAAAAATGTTTGTTGTATCGTCTGCAATAAAATACAAGTCAATTCATAAATCACGACTTTCCGTTTTTATTTGAGCCTGAATCAGACAGAAAATGGCACAGAGGACACAGCTGAACCTCATGCCTGCTCTCTAAAATAAAATCTGACAAGTATCTTTTATATATATATTCAGGTTATAGGCATATGTCAGCAATATGAAATGTTTACATATCTTTTGTGAGTTTGTTATTTGAGATGTAGAACGCAGGGAAAGCGGCTGCATAGATAGACACTGCAGCGCTGCTGAAAATTTCGGCTGTTTACAGTGGTTTGATAGAGAAATATGAATTTGTAGCTAAATTGTTAGCGGTACCAAACAGCATTTGCTGTTGTTTACATCCCTGCTACAACATACCATTAATGCTAGAAACTGTGCATACAATAGATCAATTTTAACAAATAAAAACACTTACAGGTTGTGGCTCACAATCCACAGCTTCATCTAATATGGTTGAAAGGAGTTTTAGCCAAATCCAGCACTGAGCTGAGAGAGATTCTAGAAGTTCTCCTTTGTCAAATGCTAGCTATATCTTTATTATAATTATCAGGAACATAATTAAGATTAAACTGTAAGCACTTCTCTCTTTGTGTCGTGTCCTTTGGAAGCCCAAATACAGAAACAGAAGATGTTCTGTGGAAATAGCAGCGTTTGGACGACATTTTAGCTTTCTCTATAACATTATAGCACCTCTGGCCACACCCCTTCGCTGCACAGGTGTGTGCACCTAACCTGAAGTGTTTGTAATCTAAATAACCTGGATGTACTTTTTTGTAGTCCCCGAACTTAGTTAGCTTAGCAAAGCTGACAACGAACGCTGTAAAAGCCAATGTCTCCATTTGCATTGAACTTTGAGCGTCTTAAATTCAGAGATGTTGTTTATGTTTACACAGCTACATCACACATGAACTAAAGTTTAAAATATGATATCGTAGTGGACCACTCCCTTAAAGTATGCCGGGGACTTAAGGCTGGGTAATGCTTCTACATGAAAACTGATTGTTTTTGCATGAGTTATCTCATGAAAAAAAAGGAAAATCATTAGGAAATCCTTGGGTGACTGAGCAAGATTCTGATGGAGCTAAAGAACATGGATAAGGCTTCTCCTTTGTATGAACTCTAAGAAGTTTCTTCAGCGCTGAAGCCTTCAAAAATATTTTGCCACATTAATCACATTTGTGTTTTCATTCCAGTGTGGATCCTCATGTGCTGACGAAGGTGTGACGATTGTGTGAAACTGCTTCCACACTGAGTACATGCGTACGGTTTCTCGCCAGTGTGAATCCTCTCATGTGATTTCAGAGTGTGTAACAGACCGAATCTCTTGTCGCAGTGTGAACACATGAAAGGCTTCTCTCCAGTGTGAATCCTTTGGTGTTGTTTCAAGTGTCGAGCTCTAATGAAACTCTTCCCACACTCTAAGCACACATGCTCTTTAACACCAGTGTGGATCTTCTGATGGTCTTTTAAATTTGACAGATGTCTATAACTCTTTCCACACTCGGAACATGAATAAGGCTTCTCGTTTGTGTGAACTCTGAGATGTCTCTTCAGCTCTGAAGGCCTTAGAAATGTTCTGCCGCATTGATCGCATTTGTGTGTTTTCTCTCCAGTGTGGACCAGCATGTGTTCCTTAAGACGTGCTGATTGCGTGAAACTCTTCCCACACTCAGCACATTTGAATGGTCTCTCTCCACTGTGAATCTTCAGGTGCCTTTTCAAGCCTGAAGCTGTATTAAAAGTGTTCCCACACTCAAAACAGACATGCTCTGCACCAGTGTGGTTTTGTTGATGTGATTTTAATTCTGCCTGTTGTGTAAAACTCTCTCCACATGCAGAGCATGAATAAGGCTTCTCCTTTGTATGAACTCTAAGATCTGAAGTCCTTAAAAATAAATTTGGCTTCACTTCTGTATGAACACTATGACAGACCTTCTTGTCTTCACTCAGTTCTTCACTTTCCTCTTTCTTCACCATCAGGTCTGAAAATTAAATACAGAAAAAAAGAGAAAAATGTCAAGTTGGGATGCAAATGACTAATCAATGATTGTCAGTGACTTTTAATAAACGGTCAATTCATTCATTCATTTTCTTTAGGCTTAGTTCCTTTATTCATCGGGGGTTGCCACAGTGGAATGAACCGCCAACTTATCCAGCATATGTTTTACACAGCAGATGCCCTTCCAGCTGCAACCCAGCACTGCGAAACACACATACACATATTCACACTCATACACTACAGCCAATTTAGCTTACCATCTTTAAAAACACCTCTCGGGCAGTATGCTCGGACATTCTGTCTGAATGGGGAAACATCAAATTCTCCAAAAACCGCTTGCCAAGCTTACCACTGAATTTCATATTAGGATTCAACAAAAAAATTAAACAACTGCCACCTTAGTTTCATTTCTAAACGTCCAAATCAGACAAAATCAGCAGAAACTCACATCTGGTTCGAGCCACACCCCCAGAGTATCGTCAGTTTATAGGGATCCATGATTGGCACCTGTACTATAAGGCGGGCTTTATTCGCCATATTGACCGTTACACATTTCCCTATTCAAATAGACATGAGTGACACGTCTTGTGAATTCTATAGTCTTTGAATACACACATCGGCCACTTTATTATTTTTTCAATGACTGTAATTTATTTATTTATTTATTGCCACATCAGCAACTTATGGCTATTTCATGGCAAGATGAATATACATAAAATATTACATGATAAAAACAAGTTCGTAATTTAATAAAAAGTTACTTAGATAAATATATAAAATATAAATACATAAAATTCATACAAAAATATATTCAAAGTTAAATTAGATTTTTCATTTCAATTTTTGATAAATAATTTAAGATTCTTCCTGGTGGTACCATATTAAAAATGTCCATCAAAGTACTCTCCTTATAAAAATTCTGTCTAATTGCATTCAAACTTTCACATTCCAACAAAACATGTTTGGTAGTAAGAGCAGCCTGGCAGTAATTACATTTAGGTGGGTCTTCATTATTTAGCAAATATAAATGTGTCAACCTAGTATGTCCAATTCGACATCTAGTGTAGACCGTTTGATCGTGTCTGGTCTCAAAATTATAATTTGCTAAATGTCTTTCATTTATTTTTGGGTTAATTTCATGTAATTTATTATTAATGCAGTTGTTCCATTCCCTTTGCCATGCTTCATTCAAGTACAAATTAATTGTGGGTTTTAAGTCCTCCGGAGGAATTAAACATTCTGTCACTTTCAAGGAGATAGCGGAGGAATTAAACATTCTGTCACTTTCAAGGAGATAGCCTGTTTTGCTGCTTCATCTGCCAGTTCATTTCCATGTAGTCAATGACGGTAATTTATTCAAATTTCAATGACAGCAGGCAGCAATTAAATTCCATAATTATTCTAAATTATATGACCTGAAGGGCTGGATCTTAAAGACTGGTTTATACTTCTATGTCAAGTGACACACGGTGCAAGCCTCGCGTAACCGTGCATTTATACTTGTGCACATTTGCCTGCAGTGTGAATGTAGCCTTATACTTCTGTGCGCTGTTTCTGTTTCTCTGCAATACACTTCCGAAGCGCTAGCTGGCAGTAGGTGTTTATGTTCCTCTTTGTCGAGTTTCTTCGCTGGTGTTTTGTTTTTTCTGAACACTTCCTTAATGTACAAGTGTGCACACAATGTACAAGGTGGAACTGGAGGACGTGCAACAACTTTATTCATAAGGTAAATACAAAACAACAGTCTCCATCCGGAGCTCCTTCACGGGACTCCACACTTGTAAACACTCGCTGCATCGGGCGCCCGGCTCTCACCTCCACCCACACCCGTCAGCGCTACCAAGCTGACCAATCACAGAGCTTGCGCTACGCATACGCGGTACATTTTTTGAGAGGTGCGCGTCAACGTCACCGACGGCCCTCGGCGAGGGGCTATGCGTCCACGCGTAGGCTGTGCCGTAGCATACACGTGCGCTTGACGCAGAAGTATAAATCAGCCTTAAGATGAAGCTACTTACTGTGATTGTTGTTTGTTTGTAGAGAAGATATATCTTCAGTCTCTGATTGAGTTTCTTCTTCACTTTTGACATGTTTCTCCTCATCTTCATTCAGTTCTTCACTCTCCTTCTTCACAATCACATCTGAAAATTAAGCAAATAGGTTACATTAAAACAGGCTAGTTTGTAACAGTTTGATAACAGCAGATGGTGCTCTAGCAAGGATCAAAACAAAAAATAGGATTAGCAACAAAAAATAGATGTGCAAACTGTAAAATGTCATTTAAAACCATGTGTGCAAATAAAACGTTTATTATTTTAAATAAAAAAAAATATATATAAACAAATGTATTTCAACGGATGAACACAAACCTATTAGTTCTTCAGTCTCTTCCTGTTTAATTCTGCAGGGTTCTGGATCACTCATCTTCTCACTGTCCTTCAATAAACTCTGTCTTTGCAGATTTCTCTTCTTCCTGATGGTCTGATGCTCGTCTTCACTTGTAGACTGATGGGAATATTCCAGTATTTACAGCTGAACTGAAGGAGGGCGAGCTGCAAAAGAAGATTAAGAAAAATCAGATTAATTTACACTGATTGATGAAATAAAGCATTTTATAATAACCTTTATTTAACCAGGTAAGTCAATTGAGAACCAGTTCTCGTTTACAATGACGACATGGCCAAGAGGCAACATAAAAAGCAGATACAGTACAAAGCAGCAGGGACACAACACAATAACAATTTCACAAATGCAGATAATAACATATAAAACCAAGGAAAAATTAAATACAAGCACAGTGATCTTGTAATATTAACTGGATTGAATATTTAAAGGATGATAGTGGAATGAAAGTGTTGAGCTTTAAGGTCTGCTGCAGATTATTCCAAGCAACAGCAGCAGAAAACTGAAAAGAGCAGCGACCAAATGTAGAACAAACTTTGGGTATGCAAAGGTAAATAAATCTACCAGAGCACAGATTTCCACGTTTTGTAAATAGTGACTGCAAATATAGTGGAGTTTTCCCAATAAAAGAATGTAAATGAACTGAAACCAATGAATGTGTCGACGTGATTAAAGAGAAGGCCATTTTAATAAAGAATACAGGTGACAGTGATGAGTTTTAAATGGCGCACCAGTGACAAAACCAATTGCTGCATGGTAAATAACATCCAGTGTGCTAATATTATCTTTCAGGTAGGGCTGGGCGATTAATCGAAAAAGTAATCGAAATCGACATTCACCTATAATCGATCAAATTTTCCAGGTCAGTTTTTTCAATTATTTTCCCTACTGCGTGTGGAGTCACGTGACCCCGCTCACCTGATCTCTGGTCAAGTAGGAAGATGGACCCATTCTTGAGACTTACTTTGCACTACACTTCGTTTCAGGCAATGCATGTTTTAATTTCAGTTGTTCAACATTGATGTTCAATAACCATAGATAGTAGATCGTGTGTTTACTTCAGTTATTTTAAAATCAAGTAATGAACCCTTCATTCAAAAATCTCTCACTTGTAATATGTGAGCATATTTACTGTACAAAACCTGTTAGTGAACTATGAGGACAAGAAAAATAAATAAATAAATGAAATTATCGTTCATTAATCGTAATCAAGTTAAAATGTTCAATTAATCGAGGTTTTGATTTTAAGCCAAATCGCCCAGCCCTACTTTCAGGTAATACAATAGGTGATCACATAATTTGCTCAAGTTGCTCTGTTGACACTAATTAAATTAACTTAATTTGTAGATTTTTATATATTCATCACAAAAAAAAAAAAAACAGTTCATACCATAAATAAACAAGATAGTTTAGATAATATCATTAATGTTAATTTGATAATAAATATAAAACGTTTATGGTAAAACATTGCTGAATGTCTCTTTAAATGTGTTTACTTCATAAATAAATGAAATTATATCTAACCATGAGCAATTCCATGCGAATGTCAACTTTGCCATGAAAAAATTTACGAATTTGTCAAAATAGCGAAACCGTTTCTGCGTTTTTTGTGTAAGCAAGTATTTTACAGTGCTTTAAAAATACTCAAAAATATCTCTGTCAATGTTTTCAAACAATTATATTGATTTAAAAAAGTCACACAAGTGGCAATTTCACATCTGTCACATCCATAACTGAGAGATGTCACGAGATTTTACTGCAAATGTCCCATCCATAACGCTGGAATTGCTCCCATATTTTTGAGTTATGTTTTTATTTAATAAGTGAAAGGTATGTCATATTGAGGTGTAGCTCATAAACCTTTCGTCTGCCTAATTTCAGAAATCAACTTATTTTTACAACATTTTGGTAAACAGGTTTGTATGGTGTATAAACATACACACCATAAAAAAACTTTACATAAAGCGCAAACCAAATCATTTAATGCTTTCAGTGTTGAGCTTAATATATCTCCCACACTAAATTCCCCAAACACATTCATCATATTTTGTGACAGAAGTTGAAAATCAGTTCACAAAGAAAAACACAAACTCACTCATATTGTCCTCAGAGCTCCTCTCTGCTGCTGTATTGTTTTGGTCAGCAGACACACAGATAGAGGTGAACTCAATGCAGAAACTAGTCGCAGATTGTCGCTTTAATAAACTGTAAAGTGTGTTTTATTGTTGTGGAATCACGAGAAAAAGCGTCAACGACTCACCTCAGCTCTGAAGACTCGACGCTGAATGAACGCGTCAGCGCTGACGTCATCACGGCGAGGCGGGAGCAACGGAGGATCGAAAAAAAAAACGGAGAAACGAAACGCACCAATTTAACTTTTCCTCACTTTACTTTTATTAAATCTTCAAGTAACAAACATTCTCATCTTCCATTAGTAAACATCTCAATCATGTATGAGGTGAAATACTGTTTATTAGGCATTTATAACGTTGTTAAAAGGGCACTTAGCAAACTTAATAACCACATTTTCATGGCGGACAAATTTAACAAGCATTACGTAACTACAATCAGTAAACAAAAGTCAGCAAAATATAAATATGATTAATTAAAAAAAGGACCAAAAAATGACTGCTTTAATGGGAGAAACAATATATCAGAGAGCTGGAGAAACTTATTCAACAATGTAGTAGGCATGGTCCGGTAGAAGATTCTGACGGTATAATAACCTTTAAATAAAAATATCACGGTTTCACAGTGGTGTGATTACTGCTCTTAAATACGTTCTTATGTACAATATGTATAAAATCTTTTTTTCCCCTTTGAACACAATATATTTTATTTTGGCAATCATTTAAAATATTTTTGAACAGTAAACATTCATTCATTCATTCATTTTCTTGTCGGCTTTGTCCCTTGCGGGGTCGCCACAGCGGAATGACCCGCCAACTTATCCAGCACGATTTTTACGCAGCGGATGCCCGTCCAGCCGCAACCCATCTCTGGGAACTTCCACACACACATTCACACTCATACACTATGGACAATTTAGCTTACCCAATTCACCTGTACTGCATGTCTTTGGACTGTGGGGGAACCCGGAGCACCCGGAGGAAACCCACGCAAACGCAGGGAGAACATGCAAACTCCACACAGAAACGCCAACTGACCCAGCCCAGCCGAGGTTCAAACCTGCGACCCAGCGACGTTCTTGCTGTGAGGCAACAGCACTACCTACTGCGCCACTGCGTTGCCCAACAGTAAACATATCAAGCTAAATAATTCAAATAAATTATTGACTTTTCCTGTCTTTGTGTGTTTCACAAACACAGATTCCTTTACAATTTCCAGCACTGCTGGAGACACTGTTGTCCTAAAATAAATAAAAAAATAATCTAAATAAAAAATCATACCTTAGGAACGGTATTACCGAAAATCTTGGCAGTTTTAAAACCTTGACTTTTCCAAACCGCGGTATACCTTGAAAATGGTTATCGTCCCATGCCTACAATGTATACTTTATGAAAACCTTTTTAATGGAAGACTAAACATGATTACAGGTGATGAAGATGTATAAGAGAATTCAACATTATACAACACAAAACAAGCATAATTACATAAATTGTATCATGGGGAAAAATGATTAATCCCTACATTAATAAAACCTCCAGACAGTAATCTTTGGTGAGGAACTCCATCTATGAGCTGATCTGAATGTGACTACCCATACTGTTGTAGATTTTAGGCTTGATTCTAAAAATAAATATGACTATATTCAGATATTTTGGGGAAAAATGGACGCTGTGTTCTCCAGACCAAAGAAGAAAAAGATCATCCAAACTGTTACCAACAAATCTAAAAGCCAAGGTCTGTCATGGTATGGGGTTGTGTCAGTGCCCTTGGCAAAGGTAACTTGCTCTTCTGTGATGCACCATTAACGCTGAAAAGTACATAGAGGTTTTGGAGCACAACATGCTGCTTTCTTTTCCAGGGACACCCATGCGTATTTCAACAAGACAACGGAAAACCACATTCTGCACACATTACAGAGTCCTGGCTGTGGAGGAAGAGGATGCAGGTACTTGACTGGCCTGCCTGCAGTCCCGACCTGTCTCTCATAGAGAATGTGAGGCGCATTTTTAAGCACAAAATGCAACAACGAAGACCTCGTACTGTTGGCCACCTTAAGACTTGTTTGCAGGAAGAAAGGGACAAAATTACACCTGAAGCACTTCATCACTCGTTGTGAAAAGGAATGGCAGCATTACAAAGTGGTAAATGCTTTAATGGTCCGACTTTTTTGAAATGTGTTTCAAGAATCAAAATTGGAATAAACATCATGAGAACATTACATTAAATAATGTTGTTGTATTGTCTGCAATGATATACAAGTCAAAGTAAATTTAGAAGTCACTATTTTTTATTAGCATTTCCCATACTGTCCCAACTTCTGATTTAGGGTTGTACTTTTCTGGCCATTTTTGCGGTGTATTTTATTATTCTGTTGCTCGATCACAACAAAACATACATACAATACAATGTTGGTTGGTGAATTTAATAAATAATTAGGTTACTTTAATGAACACGAGGAATAAAATGTTTGAAAGCCAACATTTATTATCACACACAGATATGAGTAAAACATAATTCAAGAGTTCACGCTTAGCTCATGATTTATCATATAGCTTGTTTGGCGTGCTGTCCCGGGAGAGAGCCCTGAGCTCAAGGGATCCTTGGGCCCAGGGCTCCCCCCTTTCACATGGCGAGGGGAAATTGAGCTCAGGTCGATCTCAAACTCCCCCGCTGCTGAGGACAAGGTGAACTTCTTGAGAGCAAGACCTAGGCTTATTTTGGACGGTGGGAAGAAACCGGGGAACCCGGGGGAAACCCACGCAGACACGGGGAGAATATGCAAACTCCGCACAGAAATACCAGATGGCCCAGCAAGGACCTGACACCATTGGTATTCTTGCTGTGAGGCAACAGTGCTAGTCACTAGGCCACCGTGCTGTTCATTCTGGATAAAGATGGAAGAAGGGGAGGAGGGGGTTTCTTTCAGACAAAGATAGTTGTAGAAAGGAAATGAGTATATATATATATATATATAGTGACTTGGGATTCTTTGATTGGAAGATCATGATTAGCTAAGGTGGGCCAGCTGGGTCAATCATGAGCACGAGCTCCTCTCGAAATTAGTTTAAAATTAAACTTCACTTTTCAAAAAATTGTCAAAATTGGTGTTCAGAAGGCTGGTCCAAATGTCAGGGTGGGCCACAGTTTGGGGACCCCTGCGTTAGATGACGTTTCTTTGTCCTTGAGGCCACAGTTTTCTTCCGATTAAGTTTTTTCGTCCTTCATTTTAGAAACAAAATAAGTTTGAAAAGGTCGGCGCAATGGCCTAGCGGTTAGCACGCTGACATATGGTGCAATAGCACTTCAGGGTGTCCCGAGTTCGAATCCCGGCTCAAGAACATTTCCCGTTCCTACCCTCTCTCTCTTTCCCACGTCGCGTCCTGTCTGAATACTGTCCTACCAAAAATAAATCTTTAAAAATAATAAAATAAGTTTGAAAAGAATGAGTGATGGTACTTTTTGGAACACTCCGACACCCCGTGTGCAGTGGGTGTGGTTGGAAGTGTGTCCCGCTTCTTGTGTTGCACAAAACACAACATTGGCACAAGAACAATTTTATAAACAAAGCAAACAGTCTTCTCCACGAGAATCACATTGTTTTCTATTTGCCATGGACAGACACAGAATCGCACAGTCTAGGTATCCGACCATGCTAGGTATTTTTCCTTCACTGGCTCCAGTAAAATGTACTGCACCTGGATGTATTTTTTTTTGTAGTCGCCAAACTTTGTTCGTTGTCGGCTTTGCTAAGCTAACTCTGTAAAAGCCAATGTCTCCCTTTGCATTGAACATTTAGCGTCTCACATTCAAAGAAGTTATGTTCACACAGCTACATCACACATCAACTAAAGTTTAAAATATGATATCGTAGTGGACCACCCCTTTAAAGTATGCCGGGGACTTAAGGCTGGTTAATGCTTTTACATGAAAACTGATTGTTTTTCATGAGTTATCTCATAAAAAAAATAAGAAAATCATTAGGAAATCCTTGGGGGGCTGAGCAAGATTCTGATGGAGCTTAAGAACATGGATAAGGCTTCTCCTTTGTATGAACTCTAAGAAGTTTCTTCAGCGCTGAAGCCTTCAAAAACATTTTGCCGCATTGATCACATTTTGTGTTTTCTTTCCAGTGTGGATCCTCATGTGTTTATGAAGGTGTGACAATTGTGTGTAACTGCTTCCACACTGAACACATGCGTACGGTTTCTCGCCAGTGTGAATCCGCTCATGGTATTTCCGAGTGTGTAACATACTGAATCTCTTGTCGCAGTGTGAACACTTGAAAGGTTTCTCTCCAGTGTGAGCCCTCTGATGTGATTTCAGGCTTTGTAAATGACTGAATCTCTTGTCGCAGTGTGAACACTTGTAAGGTTTCTCTCCAGTGTGGGTCCTCTGATGTGTTTTCATGTTGTGTAACAGACCGAATCTCTTGTCGCAGTGTGAACACTTGTAAGGTTTCTCTCCCGTGTGAATCATCTGGTGAAGTCTCAAGTGTCGAGCTCTATTAAAACTCTTCCCACACTCTAAGCACACATGCTCTTTAACACCAGTGTGGATCTTCTCATGTGCTTTTAAATTTGACAGACGTCTAAAACTGTTTCCACACTCAGAACACGAAAAAGGCTTCTCGCTTGTGTGAACCCTAAGATGGCTCTTCAGCTCTGAAGGCCTCAGAAATGTTTTGCAGCATTGATCACATTTGTTTGGTTTATCTCCAGTGTGGATCTTCATGTGTTGATGAAGGTGTGGTGATTTTGTGAAACTATTTTCAGATTTAGTATACGGTTTCTCTCTAGTGTGAATCCTCTCATGGTATTTCAGAGTGTGTAAATGACTAAATCTCTTGTCGCAGTGTGAACACTTGTAAGGTTTCTCTCCAGTGTGAGTCCTCTGATGTGATTTCAGGTTTTGTAACTGACTGAATCTCTTGTCGCAGTGTGAACACTTGTACGGTTTCTCTCCAGTGTGAGTCCTCTGATGTGATTTCAGGTTTTGTAACTGACTGAATCTCTTGTCGCAGTGTGAACACTTGTAAGGTCTCTCTCCAGTGTGAGTCCTCTGATGTGATTTCAGGTTTTGTAACTGACTGAATCTCTTGTCGCAGTGCGAACACTTGTACAGTTTCTCTCCACTGTGGATCATCTGGTGTTGTTTCAAGTGTCGAGCTCTAAGAAAACTCTTCCCACACTCTAAGCACACATGCACTTTAACCCCAGTGTGGATCTTCTCATGGTCTTTTAAATTTGACAGATGTCTAAAACTCTTTCCACACTCAGAACATGAATAAGGCTTCTCGTTTGTATGAACTCTAAGATGGATCTTCAGCTCTGAAGCCGTCAGAAATGTTCTGCCACATTGATCACATTTGTGTGTTTTCTCTCCAGTGTGGATCTTCATGTGTTTATTAAGAGTTGATGATTGATTGAAACTCTTCCCACATTGACCACAAGTGTATGGTCTCTTTCCAGTGTGAATCCCCTGGTGTTGTTTTAAATGCGACCGCTGTTTAAAACTCTTTCCACACAAAGAGCATGAATTTGGCTTCACTTCTGTATGAACACTATGATAGACCTTCTTGTCTTCAATCAGTTCTTCACTTTCCTCTTTCTTCACCATCAGGTCTGAAAATTAAATAACAAAAAAAGAGAAAAAATGTCAAGTTGTGATGCAAATGAATAATCAATGAATAATGATTGTCAGCCTTTTAATCAATGGTCAATTCAGTCATTCATTTTCTTTAGGCTTAGTTCCTTTGTTCATCACGGGTTGCCACAGCGGAATGAACTGCCATCTTATCCAGCATATGTTTTACACAGCTGATGCCCTTCCAGCTGCAACCCAGCACTGCGAAACACACATACACATATTCACACTCATACACTACAGCCAATTTAGTTTATTCAATTTACCTACAGCACATGTCTTTGGACTGTGGGGGAAACCGGAGCACCCAGAGGAAACCCACAACAAGACGGGAAGAGCATGCAAACTCCACACAGAAGTGCCAACTGACCCAGCCAGGACTCGAACCAGTGACCTTGCTGTGAGGTGACAGAGCTAACCACTGAGCCACCATGTCAATACTGATCCCTGGGGTACATCAGAATGAACCACTCCGACTTCAGACCAGCAAGCACCCATCACCACAAACTGCTTGAGCTCAGAAAAATAAGACTTAAAACATTGCAATGCAGAACAGGTAACTCCAAAAACTCTAATCTGGAGATTAAAATAGTTGAAATGTGGTCTATAGTGTCGAAAGTGGCACTAACATGGAGAAATGTCCATACAGACGAGGCGAGGCAAGTTTAGTTATAGAGCATATTTGGTAATCAGTGGTGGAAAGAGTACTGAAAAATCATACTCAAGTAAAAGTACCATTACTTGCCTAAAAATGTAGTGCAAGTAGAGTAAAAGCATCTGTTGTAAATATTACTCAAAGTATGAGTAAAAAGTAGCCCTTTTAAAAGTACTCAAGAGTAGTGAGTATTACGCTGTGAAAAGCGGATATGTTTACATGTAATTTGTGCATGTGTGTGTAAACGTAACATTCTGTAGTGCATTTAGTTATTGCCCAGAAGACACACAACATCATGAGACATTAATATGAGGTTAGATTTAGGCTGTAATGTCAGGTGACCAAAATTAATTGTCAAGCCAGCAGCCAAGAACAACGTTATTTTGATGTCCAGTAATGACATCAAATGACGTTGATATTTGGTTGGTTTAAGGTTGTTAGAAAGTGACCAAAATCCATCGTCGAGCCAACATCTTAAACCAACGTCATATATGTGGTCAAATACTGACATTTATTCATCAGGTACGGCAACCAAAATCCAACGTCTGATAGATGTTATAGAGGTAACATCCACACAACGTCAAGCTGTAACATCATTAGACGTTGATATTTGATTGGACATTGGACAGTGACATTGGCCTGATGTTGAGTTCTGACGTCAACCCGATTTTCATTTTCAAACAAAATGCCCATGACCCCAGGGTCCAATGTTAGGGTTCAACGTCAATCAGACGTCAGTGTGGCTGCTGGGTGTTTAAGGCCATTTCGGTCATCATACAGGTCATCTAAACAGTCTTTGGGTCAATGCGCGTAAAGATTTTGAACATCTTCATGGACACTTTTAACCTGTTAGGCTTCACTCAATTTTAAGGATTTACACCTACCTAACTTTAAACAGTAACAGTTCCTGACTCCAGTAAGCTACAAACACAAACTGGGTATCATTGGAAAAAAGACACTTTGAGCTTTACTGTGGTAAAAGGGGGAGTTATATGTTAAAAAATATAAAAAGTTATACATTATGAAGTTATGAGAAAAAAAAATTGTATTGTGTTCAATATTTGTTTTTCCATTTACAAACACAGGAAAACATTAATGTAATGTCCTATAAAAAATATGACTTGAATGCCAAGTGTCTCATGAGTTTATATTTCAAATTTGTTGAAGATAGCATGCAAAATGAGATTTCTGTAAAATGTTTCTGAGACTATATCGGTGTCCTCCTTTCCCTCACCGTCAGAGGCACTTTCTCAAAAACAATCATCCCAAACTGAAACCTTTACAGTTGCTGAATAATTTGGTCTACATTCACAGTTTATGTATCTTTGAAAAGAAGACACTCTGGGCTTTATTTTCCATCATCTAGAGTTTATAATGCTAAAAATAAAAAAAAGTTAGAGATGCTTAAGTAATGTAAAAAAAATTGCACCGTACTAAACATTTTATTATTTTATAAACAAATGTGTGAAATCAATCCTGGAGCAACACATAAAAGTAATGGGTCAAAAGCTACACATCTCCTGAGTATATGTTTTGAATTTTATGTCAAAATCATGCTAAATGAAATTTCTGGAATTATTTTTCTGAGACAATGTCTTGTGATTGTCTCCCTCTCCTTGTTGGTGGAGAAGCAGTCTGATGTACTGGGGTTTCTAACACAACTCTTTTAGTCTTTTCACATACCACAAATTTTTAATTGTAAAACAATAGACAGAAACGTATATTATGAATGATTTATTTGAGCACAAGAAGTACATTGTGTGAAATATGTCCAGTGCATATGCAACAAAAAAGTCTTAGAAGAGTTGTTGTTATGCTCTCTCACTTTGCTCCTGTCTGCTGCACGTAATCCACTCCAGCAGATTCAGCTACGTGACAAAACAAAAACAAAAACAGAATTAGGATTCTATTGTAAACAACTGTATTCCCCCCCTTGAGTAGCAAACACGATTTACTCTGATGCCCTTTTATTGATAGGATAATTATTACAGATAGCTTAGCTTACAGCAGCCATTCAGATAAATGGCAAACATATGATAATGCCAAACATTACTGAAAGATTATCGCTACCGGAGAGACATTCACACATACAAGCAAGCTTCACAGAAGAACTGAGAGACGTAAACAAAGTAATAAAAACTCACCGTTAGAAAATACCAGAGTACTCTTCATCCAGGTCATGTAAGTATCAGTTCTCCTCAGACATATTCTCCTCTTCGCTTCAAACTAACTCTCAAAACTCTCCTTAGCAGAACAAAACTTTGACGATCTATTTTCATTGTTTACCAGCAGCTCTGCCGTTAGATCAAACTGCTAACAGATGTGCAGTGTGCAGCAGGGGGCAGGCAGGTGCGTCGCGTGATGATTGACAGATCGCTGAGCCAGTGACAGCAAAGAGCGTGCAAACATACAACCCACAACCAATAGGTGTTCATATATTGAATATATGATACAGCCATTGGCTAAACTGTCTATCAGTCAAACTAAGTAGGAAGTAGGAAGTATTATAATCGGATAACAGGCTATGCAGGTCAAAACATGCGGCTTTGTTTAGATTTTAGTAACTATAACTTTGACTTTTTATTCAGTTTTTGGTCTTATTTTATCTGTAACACTGTAAGCTATGACATCGACTTGCCTTTTACTACAAAGACGCCGTTTTCGCGTGTAAGTAACATGGTAAAGCATGGTAAAACAGGTCTCGGGCAGAAATGGTGACATAAACAAATGAATAACCACCCAAAATTCAACACTATTGTGTCGGTGGACTAAAAATGCTTGATGGGATGTTTTTCTGTGGACTCTTACCTTTCAAAATAAACTGTGATGTACAACAAAGAATGCGTGTGTGTGTTGTTATTACTATTGATAAACATTGACGTGGAAAAACAGCGCCCCAGGATGCTTCAGGGCGTCCGCGTCGGGTTGAAGGCTAAAGGGTTTAATACTTCCAAACTTTACTGCAATTATAAAGTGCACCAGCTTGAGGTAGTTCATTGTGATGCGATTTACCTTCTACGGTATGTACGATTTGATTGGACAGGAATCTCAGGATGGATTTTTCTAATGCCCATGGACAAGAAAAATAAAGTAGTGACTGCAGGTTGAAAGAAAGTAGCGGAGTAAAAGTACAGATACTGCACTAAAAATGTACTTAAGGAAAAGTAAAAGTACACATTTATAAAACTACTCAGTAAATTACAATTTCTGAGAAAAACTACTTAATTACAGTAATTTGAGTATTTGTAATTAGTTACTTTACACCACTGTTGGTAATACACAATGGTAATTCAAAGTGCTTTACATAAACAGGAATGAAAGTTAGGTGTGATGTGCTCTGATTTTCTGCTTCTGATCAGAATCCTGGCCGCAACATTCTGGATGAGCTGCAACTGTCTGACTGTCTTTTTGGGAAGGCCAGCGATGAAGCCGTTACAGTAATCCACCCTGCTGCTGATAAAAGCATGAACAAGTTTCTTTAAGTCTTCACTGGAAACAAAGCATCTGATTCTTGCAATGTTTTTGAGATGACAGTATGCTGATTTACTAACTGCTTTGACATGACTATTGAAACTCAGATCTGACTCCAGAGTAACACCAAGAGTCTTGACCTTATTCTTTGTTGTTTGACTTTCAGAGCCAAGGTACGCATTCACCTTGAGAACCTCATCTCTGTTCCCAAACGCAATAACTTCAGTTTTCTCTTTGTTTAACTGAAGAAAGTTTAGCAACATCCAATTCTTCATTTCATCAATGCACTGACAGAGAAGGTCAATGGGGCTGTAGTCGTTAGGCAGTAAGGCTAAGTAGATCTGAGTGTCATCAGCATAGCTGTGGTAGGAGGTTTGGTTCTTTCTCATTATCTGGCTTAGTGGGAGCATACAGAGGGTGAACAGGAGAGGAGCCAGAATTGAGCCTTGTGGGACTCCACATGTCATGGGTGTCCACCTCGACCTATGGTCACCTATACGGACATAGTAACCTCTCCCTTCAAGGTAAGATCTGAACCATTTGAGGACCGTCCCAGACAGCCCAACCCAGTTTTTCAGCCTATCTAAAAGTTTGCTGTGATCGACATTGTCAAATGCAGCACTGAGATCAAGCAATACCAGCACTGTTAGTTTACCTGAGTCTGTATTTAGGCGTATATCATTGATTATCTTTATAAGAGCGCTCTCTGTACTATGATGCGCTCGGAAATCAGGTTGTCTAAACATCCCTTGGAGCTTAAGAATGTGTTAACCTGGTTTTTCAATGATTTTGCCAATGAAAGGGAGATTTGAGATTGGCATGTAATTGCTCAATAGGGTGTTATCCAGGCTGCTCTTTTTCAAGAGAGGTTTAACAACTGCAGTTTAAAGTGAGTTTGGAAAAGTCCCTGAGAGAAGTGAAACATTTACCACATTTTTAGGAGATCCAGTTCTAGACGGTTTTGAAAAATGATGTGGGGAGTGTGTAAAGACTGCAGGTTGATGTTTTCATAATACGCACAATCTCTTCCAAGATTTTAGCATCAATTGCCTTGAAATCAGACATAGTGTCTTATTTATTAAGGTGTGGTTGAGCCTGTCTGACGTGGGCACAACTTGGCTGATTGGATGAGCTGATTGCTTTTCTGAAATTATTGATCTCATCCGTTAAGGAATGAGCAAACTTATTGCATTTGCTTTCAGTGAGAAGCTTAATGGGAATCCTACTGGGTGGTTGAGTCTCTCTACTGTTGCAAAGAGGGTGCAGATGTTATTTAAGTTGCTGTTTATAAGGTTTGGAAAGAAAGTCTGCCTAGCAATACACCAAAGTCCCTTTAGGGCAAGTCATTTCACTCAGTGGCCATCTTTGAAACACCTCTCGGGCAGTTTGCTCGGGCATTCTGTATGAATGGGGAAACATCAAATTCTCCAAAACAGTTTGTCAAGTTTACAATTGAATTTCATATTAGGATTCACCAATAAAATGAACTAAAAACTGTAACTGTTAGTTTCATTTCTAAATGTCCAAATCACACAAATCTGCAGAAACTCACATTTGGTCTGAGCCCCTCCCCCGGAGTATTGTCAGTTTATAGCGATCATAGATTGGCTCCTGTACTAGCAGGCGGGGCTTTATTCACCATATTGCCGTTTCACATGTTCCCCTTCAAACAGACACAAGTGACACGTCTTGTGTATCCCTATAGTCTTTGAATACACTCATCGACCACTTTATTATTTTTCAAGGATGGAAATGCATTCAAATTTCAATGACAGCAGGCAGCAATTGAATTCCATAATTATCCTAAATTATATGACCTGAAGTGCTGGATCTTAAGATGGAGCTACTTACTGTGATTGTTGTTTGTGTTTGTTTGTAGAGAAGATAAATCTTCAGTCTCTGATTGGGTTTCTTCTTCATTTTTGACCTGATGTTTCTCCTCATCTTCATTCAGTTCTTCACTCTCCTTCTTCACAATCACATCTGAAAATTAAGCCAATAAGTTCCATGAAAAGAGGCTAGTTTGTAACAGTTTGCTAAAAGCAGATGGTGCTCTAGCAAGGATCAAAACCATGAGCATTAGCAACAAAAAATAGATGTGCAAACTGTAAAATGCCATTTAAAAGCATGTGTGCAAATAAAACGTTTAGTATCTATAATCAGGGCTTTACATTAACACCCGCCAAATGCGGGTAGATTTCAGCTCTGGTGGGTTAGGCAGACACCTCCACTAGCCACGTTGGCTAGTTGGAAATCATTTTTAAATTGTAGTTTTAGCAGGGTTTGAAAATAAGCGTGGCCCAATATTCGTGCAAATGTGATCTTAGAATCAAGAAGCAGCACGACTGACAAAAATAACTGTACGCGCGAGCAGAAAGCAGGTAAATACCGAACAAGACGAAGATCACTCACTCGCGTGCACAGCTGATGTAATGCGCTCGACTGTTAATAAGCGCGCGCGCTCCTGTTTACTCCCGTCACCGTGCCTAGAGCAAGCGCAACTGGTGCGATCGGTTCCCTTTGAAATAGACTGGACAAAGAGCGATGATGGTGCACCCACAGTCCTGCGGCTTTCAAGAGCTCAAGATTAAAACAAAAATACGCATATTCTTTTGTAAGCAGCAGCAGCGGTCACTGCTTTCATTTACAGGCCTATATTAACCGTGCGCGTGATTATCCTTTCATTATCAAACACGGTATGTTTCACCTGCTTTCTTTTGCTTACAGTTATTTTTGTTAATATGGTTTAATTATCTTTCTTTATAATAACATTGCTTTAATGGGAGATTAACTCCCCGTTTATGTTAACTGCTGATCTGGGACTTTTAGCCAGGACAGATTACTGTGCTTATTTTAGATACATGACAATAATGATTTTTTTTAAATGTAATGTTTTTTTAAAGAAAAGTTTTATTGAATTAAAGTGTGCAGCTACACAGCTATATTTTCCTTGTTTTGACACATTAAAAAATTGTGACTAAGAAATACTTCTTTGGTGTGGTCAGAGATAAATTTGGTATATCCTTAATTTTGAGCCCTGAAAAGTCATGTGAAATAAAAACTGATTGCATTGCGACACAACCCATTTGCTCATGCACACTGAGCAAGCTAATACACAATACACACAAGAAGTTAAATGAATGAGGAGGCATGTGGACATAACACATCTAAATCAAGTCATTTTAGCATGTCAAAGTCAAATTTATGCATATAAAATATATTTTCCCAACAAGAAAATTGTGGCTAGTGAAAATGCTGAGTGGCTAGTAATGTTGGAAATCTACTAGCCACAGTGGCTGGTGATCAAAAAAGTTAATGTTAAGCCCCGTCTATAATAAAAAAAACATATATAAACTAATGTATTTCAATGAATAAACACAAACCTATTAGTTCTTCAGTCTCTTCCTGTTTAATTCTGCAGGGTTCTGGATCACTCATCTTCTCACTGTCCTTCAATAAACTCTGTCTTTGCAGATTTCTCTTCTTTCTGATGGTCTGATGCTCGTCTTCACTTATAGACTGATGGGAATATTCCAGTGTTTACAGCTGAACTGAAAGAGGACGAGCTGCAAAAGAGTAAACCGAAAACCGATTCATTTACTCTCATAAAATAAACATCATTATGACAGTTATCTTGTTCATAGATATATATCTTGTAGGTAATACAATAGACGATCACATAATTTTCTCAAGTTGCTCTGAAACTAATAAAATTAACCTAATTTGTAGATCTTATGACAAACAGGGCATATTTTTTATTTAACGCCATGCCAGAAACAAAGACCATTTAATTAAGGAGTTCATTAAAAATACATACGATTAAACCCCAAATAAACAAGCCAGTTTAGATTTTTAACATTAATATTTCATAAATATTATATAATAATATAAACTTTTCATGGCAATACTTGATGAATAGCTCTTTAAATGTGTTTACTTCATATATAAAAAATAATGGAATTATATCAAGCCATATTTTTAAGTAATGTGTGTTTAATTAATAAGTTAACGGTATTTTATATTGGGGTTTAGCTTATTAACTTTTTTTAGTAATCTATATATAGTTTAAATACTTAGCATCTACAGCATCTTTGCTTAACAAGTTTATGGTATGTAAAAACGAACAAACCATAAAAAACTTTAAATAACGAGCAAACAAAATCAATAACTGAATATTTTTAATGTCAAACAATATATCTGCCACAGTAAATTCCCAAATACATTCACAACATAATATTTTGTGACATTACAAAACTTAAAAAAAAAACGGTTCACAAAGTAAAACACAAACACTGAGCTCATCTTTCCCTCTCAGAGCTCCTCTCTGCCTGCTGTATTGTTTTGGTCAGCAGACACACAGATAGAGGTGAACTCAATGCAGAAACTAGTCGCAGATTGTCGCTTTAATAAACTGTAAAGTGTGTTTTATTGTTGTGGAAACACGAGAAAAAGCGTCAACGACTCACCTCAGCTCTGAAGACTCGACGCTGAATTAACGCGTCAGTGCTGACGTCATCACGCTGAAGCGAGCGCATTAAAGGATCGTAAAAAACGCGCCAATTGTTGACAATATTGCAAGCTGTTTTGACTTTATATGTACACACATGTATACATATATGTGTGAGTGTGAGGGAAATTCTTACAACATTTATCTATAAATGTATTAGTTTTATTTAAGATAATTTCTTTATCATTTATAATTGTATTTATGCACTCCAGAATCTGACAGATTGATTGGCTGTAGGCAGGGGCGTAGCGGACATTTTAAAAGTTGGGGGGACAGCTGTATGAGATCCAAAAGTTTATGTTCATATTATTATTAATCCCGTTTCTAAATGGTCTGCCTCTAAAAGTGAACCACATATTTTTCTAATATGACTCTTCAGTAAAAAACACTGTATTTTCTATGATTTTAGCAGGCTATTATTAATACATGAAACCGTAATATGATATGAAAAGTGAGCACAGTGATACATCAGGACATGTAGAACAATATTCTGGTGGAGTTGGCAGAAAACAATTTGAATTAATTTTTTTATGATTTTTCTAAAATGACTCTTCAGCAAAAAAACACTGTTTTTTTCATGAATTTAGCACACTATTATTAAAATATGAAACAGTAATATGATATGAAAAGTGAGCACAGTGGTACATCAGGACATGTAGAACAATAATCTTGTGGAGTTGGCAGAAAACAATTATATTTTATTTTTTAATGATTTTTATAAAATGACTTAAGCAAAAAAACACTGTATTTTTCATGATTTTAGGGTGCTATTATTAATATATGAAACAGTAATATGATATGAAAAGTGAGCACAGTGGTACCATAAGAATTGTACAACATTTTTTTTAAATATTTAGCAACATTTCACATGAATAAGGCAAAATATTGACCGAAAAACCCAAATAAACCATTAAAACAATCCTAATAATACAGTAAACACCTAAATAGTAGGTTGTAAATATGAAAACGAATGTGAATAGTTATGACAGCCGGGTAATGACTTTTAAATGCTATTAATTTTGTTTTTAAAGTCGCAAATAAAACACAATTACAGCAAAACAAAGAAAAAATAGCATAGCCTACATGCAAAGTCATGATTATAATATATCCAAACAGGAATAAAAGTGACCATTTATGACTATCTCTCATTTGAATTCATACGCGAATAAAAGTGAAACAAGATTAAAACTGCAGCGCATTAAACACGTGCGTCTTTAATCTACCGCGCAACACCGAGTAGACGCGCACTGCAATTTGAAGCACAGATAGCGTGACCGTCTCTCTCGGAACCGCAGATGGCGTGACCGCAGTAAAAGTGAGGGGGACCTATCCCCCCCGGGTGCTACGCCCCTGGCTGTAGGCTATAGAACAGTCGTCTGAAGCGTTGTCATATACAGTGTAATGTCTGGATTTCATAAATGACTCTGCATTTACTAACACAGACTATATTAGTAGTATTTGGAAGTTATTAGTGTTTTCCTCCTGAAGAAAAACATCATAAGAACAATGCTTAGTAGAGCTGAAAATCTTTGGCTGAACCCGAAGGAACCCGATGGGTTCGGGCTTAATTTCTATCATTTTTGGCAGGCTCAGGCATGCGCTCCGGCTTGCGCGGTGAATGAACAGTCATGTGATGCATTTCGATTAGCGTGAGAAAGTAATCAAATCGTTTGTTACAACATTAAATCCCATCCCTGCAAAGGTGAAACAAATGATGACGGAGAAGTCAAAAAGAGTGAGTTTTGCGGAGTGGGAAAACGTACAGCAAGCTGACAGGGAAGATGACGAGGTCACTCGCTACATTGAAACTGCTTTCATGGAAAATGAAATGGATGTTCTTGGCTGGTGGAAGATGAACAAACAATCCTACCCAAAACATGCAAAATCAGCCAGATCAGTAGTACTACTGTATTCATGACGGCCAGCAGCAGTGAAAGGGTGTTCAATAATTCAATAATGTTCCTCCACAAAAACACGTAGCCTAATCTTGGTGAGTACAGAATTTTCTAATTAAAACTAAATAAGAATTAAATCAAAAATGTATGACATAGTCAGAGTATATAGGCTAATGTTGGCATTATTCTTTTATTATTCAGCTTCACTGTCGCTGGATTGTGTAGAACAGTGGCGAAACAAATCCCGCAGAGCCTTTATCTTAATTTCATTATTGCCAAATACCAGTCATAATTTAGAATTTATTTTAATTTGTTAGGAATGACTTATTTTTATTGGTGTCAGCCAATTTAAAGGCTAAGTGTATGTACTTAGGCCTATTTAGAGTATTGAGATGTTACGATGTTACAGAGGACTTACTTTATTTCTTTGTTCCAACTTCTAAGTGACCTACATGTTTGTTATGAATAAATAAGTAAAAAAAAAAAAAAAAAAAAAAAAGGCAAAAGAGCTGTGTGCGTGTGCAGTTTGAATAATATTAGGCGGGTTCGGGGCTTTTAAAAAGCTGTCAAACAAAATGTACTTGTCGGGCTCGGGACGAATACTGTCGGGCCATGGCCCGATTCCACTGAGTGGTACGGTACGGTACGCTTTTATGGCCGTTTCCACTGTCAAAAGGCGTACCGTACCAAACCAGACCCCTTTTTTGGCATCCTTTCGAAAGGGTACCAAAGGGCGGAGCTAGATGCGCAGCTAAACGCTATTGGTTTACAGAGATAATAATAATAATAATACCTTTTATTTATAGGCCTTTCAAAGCACTCAAAGACACCTTACAGCAGATCACAAGCACATCATAAAAATACAAGCAGTAAAAAATAAGAAGCAGCATAAAATTAAACCAGCAAATCATTAAAAGCTATCCTAAATAAAAACGTTTTTATCTGAGATTTAAAATTGGAAATAGAGTCCATCTGGCGAATGTGCAAAGGCAGGGCGTTCCATAACTTTGGTGCTGTACAACTAAAAGCCCTGCCACCAAATGACTTCATCTTAAAGTTTGGGACAGATAGGAGTTCAGCAGAAGATGTTCTCAGTGAGCGCGAAGGAGTGTACAAATGAAGAAGATCAGAAAGATAGTGAGGGGCCAGGTTATGAAGAGCTTTGTATGTTAAGAGGAGGATTTTGTATTGTATACGATAGTGAACAGGGAGCCAGTGCAGGTGAAAAGAATTGGAGTTGTGTGATCAGAAGTACGCGAGCAGGTAACTATCCTAGCCGCTGAATTCTGATTTAACTGTAATCTATGAAGTTGTTTATCAGGGATGCCAGATAGGAGCGAGTTACAATAATCAATCCGTGATGTAATCAGTGCATGAACAAGCACTTCAGTACTTTGTTGAGATAGTGAAGAGTGAAGTCTTGCAATGTTACGCAAATGAAAAAAGGCAGAACGTGAGATATTACTAATATGAGAACCAAACGAGAGCATGCCATCCAGTATAACCCCAAGACTTTTCACGTGGGTTGAGAAATTGACTGAGGAGTTATCAATAAACGGGGTAAAAGATTGAGCTTTGGATAAGACAGATTTAGAGCCAACCAGAAGGGCTTCAGTTTTACTGGCATTTAACTTTAAGAAATTATTAGTCATCCATATATTAATCTCATGTAAACATTTAGTAAGATCAGGAGGGGGGTGAGATGTTGTGGGTTTTGTGGAGATATAAACTTGGGTATCGTCTGCATAACAATGAAAATGTATGCCAAAAGAACGAAATATATGACCTAGTGGTAAGATATAAATAATAAATAAGAGTGGCCCCAATACTGACCCTTGAGGAACACCATGAAGGACTGAAACAGGATCAGAGCGTCTATTCTTTATCTGCACAAACTCTTTTCTGTCACTTAAATAGGAAGAAAACCAGCTAAGCGCATTGTCAGCTATTCCTACAGAAGCCAGTCGTTCCAATAACAGTGAATGACTAATAGTATCAAAAGCCGCAGTAATATCTAAAAGAATAAGTATAGACAGATAACCAGAATCAGCAGCTAAGAGAAGATCGTTTACAACCTTAGTGAGGGCTGTTTCTGTGCTGTGTTTGGGGCGAAACCCAGATTGAAAGTGCTCATAGATGTTATTACTTTGAAGATGTGAATGAAGTTGAGCTGCTACTGTTCTTTCAAGTATTTTTGAAACAAATGGAAGGTTGGAAATTGGCCTAAAATTGTTTAGGTCATTAGGATCAGCACCAGTCTTTTTAAGTATTGGAGTGATAGAAGCCATTTTTAAAGATGAAGGAACAGTAGCAGTTGTTAGTGAATTAGCATTATGCAACAAGCCAGAATGAAAACAAAGAAGCCGCCATGTTTTAATACACAGCCGGGAGATTACAGCGTAATGATATATACATATAATAATGAGCCATGGTCGACCCGGACTCAAACGAACCTTGTCGTCGTCTTAAACAGCCACAAAGCCAAAAAGAAGAGCAGATTTTACCCTGTGCCCTGTAGTTTTTTACGAGCCAGTGTGAAGCACGAGCGGTTTTGTTTTCTTGCTTGCGCTCGCCGCGCGTCTATATTTGAAATATCAAACTTCTTGAGCTCATGATAATAGCTAACACTTGACTATTGATGTGCTTTTGAAACCTGATCCTGTCAGAAACTGACAAACGCGAGAGTGACGCGCGAAAAAAACAAAAGCTGGAAAAAAAAGGAGCACATTATTTCAGCAAACGTGAACAAACTGCCATGTTTAACTATTATCATCACCTTTTAGACTATTATGAACTCGAGATGATGCAATTACTTTCTAACAAGAGGCTACACGTGCTGCTGAAATTACAGACACTTTTAATCATGAGAGGTTTGCACTGACTGTGGGCTATATTTCGTGTTGTTTTGAACCTAAATGTCTGCTGTGTGTAGTTTTTCTGTAAGTGGTAACATATCGGAGACTGTAAGGGTCTGTATGTGTTCATATATGTTGCATTTATTTATTTATTTTATATAATCACAGACGTTACTGTAGGCTATTTCGCACTGTCATTGATCTGCAGTTACAATCAACTCATGTACATAGAAAAGTTAGTAATAAACATTTATACACAAGTATTTGTGTATAAAGCATCTGTTTTGTGAGAAGTGCTTCTCATATGATATGTGAGCGACCCGTACAGCTTTACTGTAGACATTTTCTCGAGCGAAAATGACGTTGACTGCAACTTTCCGTCGTACACCACGCCCACCAAAAGAGTACCTTTGGTACCCTTTTAGCAGTGGAAACGCAAGCCTGATAAAAGTGACCCGTACCGTACCGTACCAGTCAGTGGAAACGAGCCATAAATTTTTTAGCCCGATTACAGCTCTAATGCATAGGGGCTCAATGTATTACAACAGTGTTTTTAAAAGGCCAAACACAATAAACACTTTATGATATTCAACCAAGCACAAGTGGTCAGAACACTAGTATTAAGTGTTTCTCCCTAAGAAAAACCCATCAAAGCAAAATGCTATCAGGCATCTCTAGCTTCACCTTTTTGTTTGGATACCCGCGGTCGGAGCATATGCGCCAAGAAAACGGCGTTGGTTGGCCACGCCCACTTGGAGCTTCATTTGCCCTCTTCAGAAACCTACGGTTGATGTCGCAGACACTACGACCATATGAAAATAACCTTGCTGAGAAATGAAGAATGTTTTGAAAAATGTTCTCCAGTCCTGAGTGCCTTGAAAATGTTGTGCCGCATTGATCACATTTGTGTGTTCTCTCCAGTGTGAATCCTCTCATGTGCTTTCAGCATATAGAACACTCTGAATCTCCTGTCGCAGTGTGAACACTTGTAAGGTTTCTCTCCAGAGTGAATCTTCTGGTGCTTTTTCAAGCCTAAAGCTGTATCATGAGTCTTCCCGCACTCAAAACAGACATGCTCTATCTCACCAGTGTGCTTCTTTTGATGTGATTTTAATTCTGCCTGTTGTGTAAAACTCTTTCCACACTCAGAGCATGAATGAGGCTTCTCCTTTGTATGAACTCTAAGATGTCTCTTCAAATCTGAAGTCCTCAGAAATGTTTTGCCGCATTGATCACATTTGTGTGTTTTTTCTCCAGTGTGTGTCAGCATGTGTTGATTAAGGGTTGATGATTGGTTGAAGCTCTTCCCACATTGCTCACATGTGTACGGTCTCTCTCCAGTGTGAATCCTCTGGTGTTGGTTTAAATGCGACCGCTGAGTAAAACTCTTTCCACACAAAGAGCATGAAATTGGCTTCACTTCTGTATGAACGCTACGATGGACCTTCTTGTCTTCACTCAGTTCTTTTCTTTCTACTTTCTTCACCATCAAGTCTGAAAATTAAGAACAGAAACAAAGTTACATCTCAGGGAAAAATTTGAAATAGGGTTTCAAATGATTGATCAATGATTGATTAATTATCAGTGACCCTTTTAATCAATTAATTTATGCAATTTCCTCCGGTTTTTTGAGTCGTTCTCTAGATGTCACCAACCAAAACCAAAAACGAGTATTGATTTCTTGTCGAGGTGATTGGCCGATACAAGTTTTATAACTGTGCCATTGCATAAAACATCAAAAAAAGATGTATTGACTGTGTTGCGAACATAAGGCATAAATGTAGCGATGGCGCCAATTACCACATCCAGATTATTCGGCTTATTTTGAAACTGTAAAACAGAGACTTTCATACTTAAAGCAGGTCGCACACCAGAAGCACCGCTCGGCGACGCGCCACGCATTTCAGAATTCTAAAAATAGGTTTCAATTAGAGTACACACACCAGTGCCGCAAGTCGGCGGCTGTCCGCGGCGCCCAGCCACAACTCAGGACACTGTTCATAATTCTGCCGCGCCACAGAGCGCCATCTGATTAGTTTCGTTTTAAACAGCCTGCAAATGTGCGTTTCTGGTGTGCGATACTTTCAACTGTCATGTGCGCGCCGTGTCGCGGCGCATCTGGTGTGCGAAGGCCTTAAGGGAGTGGGCTATCCTTCGCGAACCAATAAGCATTACTTCTATCTTGTTATTGTTTAGACATAAATCCATCCAAAGAAAGAGGACAGCCTGGTTTTGTGTGTATAGTGGGGCAAAGAAGTATTTAGTCAGCCACCAAGTGTGCAAGTTCTCCCACTTAAAAAGATGAGGCCTGTAATTTTCATCATAGGTATACCTCAACTATGCGAAACCAAATGAGAAAAAAAAAAAAATCACATTGTAGGATTTTTTTTATGAATTTATCGTCAAATTCCTCAGTAAAATAAGTATTTGGTCACCTACAAACAAGCAAGATTTCTGGCTCTCACTGACCTGTAACTTCTTCTTGAAATTGCTTCTCTGTCCTCCCCTCTAAACCTGTCATAATGGCATCTGTTTGAACTCGTTACCAGTATAAAAGACATTGATCCACAACCTCAAACAGTCACACTCCAAACTCCACTATGGCCAAGACCAAAGAGCTGTCAAAGTACACCAGAATCAAAATTGTAGACCTGGGAAAACTGAATCTGCAACAGCAAAGCAGCTTGGTGTGAAGAAATCCACTGTGGAAGCAATTATTAGAAAATGGAAAGACACACAAGGCCAATGACAATCTCCCTCGATCTGGAGTGTCACGCAAGATCTTACGTCGTGGGGTTAAAATGATCCCAAGAACTGTGAGCAAAAATCCCAGAACCACACAGGGGTCCTAGTGAATGACCTGCAGAGAGCTGGGACCAAAGTAACAAAGGCTACCAGTATCAGTAACACACAGCGCCACCAGAGACTCTAATCCTGCAGTGGCAGACGTGTCCGCCTGCTTCAGCCAATACATGTCAAGGACCATCTAGAGAGCATTTAGATGATGCAGAAAAGGATTTGGAGGATGTCAGACGAAACCAAAATAGAGCTTTTTGGTGAAAACTCCACTTGTTGTGTTTGGAGGAGAAGGAATGCTGAGTTGCATCCAAAGAACACTTATCTACTGTGAAGCATGGGGGTGGAAACATCATGCTTTGGAGCTGTTTTTCTGCAAAGGGACTAGGACGACTGATCCATGTAAAGGAAAGAATAAATGGGGCCATGTATCTTGAGATTTTGAGTGAAAACCTCCTTCCATCAGCAAGGGCACTGAAGACGAAACATGGCTGGGTCTTTCAGCATGACAATGGTCCCAAACACACCACCCGGGCAATGAAAAAGCGGTTTCGTAAGAAGCATTTCAAGGTCTTAGAGTGGCCTTATGTCTCCATGAAAAAAAAAATAGTTTACCCTATGTAAAATCTTTGGAGGGAGTTGAAAGTCTGTGTTTCCCAAAACATCACTGCTCTAGAGGAGATCTGCATAGAGCAGAAGTGTCCACACTCAGTCCTGGAGGGCCGGTGTCCTGGAGAGTTTAGCTCCAACCCTAATCAAACACACCTGAACCAGCTAATCAAGCTCTAACTAGGTATACTAGAAACTTTCAGGCAGGTGTGTTGAAGCAAGTTGGAGCTAAAGTCAACAGGACACCGGCCCTCCAGGACTGACTTTGGACACCCCTGGCATAGAGGAATGGGCCAAAAATACCAGCAACAGTGTGTGAAAACCTTATGAAGACTAACATAAACTGTTTGATCTCTGTTACTGCCAACAAATGGGTTATAACAAAGTATTTAGATCAAATTTTGTTATTGACTAAATACTTATTTTCCACCATAATTTCCAAATAAATTGATAAAAAAAATCCTACAATGTGATTTTCTGGATTTTCTATCTCATAGTTGAGGTATACCTATGATGAAAATTACAGGACTCTCATCTTTTTCAGTGGGAGAACTTGCACAATTGGGGGCTGACGAAACACTTTTTGCCCCACTGAAAATCTGGTTTCATCTGCATAAAAGTAAAAGTGTTCTTCAAAGCTGGCCAAGAGGGAAAATCAAAATACTAAAAAATAAAGGGCCCAATACTGATGCCTGGGGTACACCAGAGTGAACCACAGCGAGCTCGAACCTGTAAAGACAGAACGCAGAAAAATAAATCAGGTTTACTTTCCTTTTGCCTTGGGGCTTCATGTTGAGGCTGTTCAACATTTTGGTCACGTCCATTAAAAAGGTTACATTTAAATTCTGCATCAACCAGTTCTGGGACAATTTTGCTCGTTGTATAAAGTAGGGTTGCACAATATTTTTTCTCCTTCACTTTTGTCAATTGGTGAAGTTTGTTCTTCACCACTGGCTTGCATGGTTTTGGACTTGTGGAGCTGCGTATCGATGGATTTGCTCTTCAGTGTTGTGTTATTCGATAGCCCCAGTGACATTCTATACAACAGACAGAAACGATCATTGACATACTCTGAAATTCCAATACTCAAGAGAACAACTCTTAATGATGAAGCAAGGCGTAAGCGCAAGGACAGACGTCTCCGGCAGAGGGCGCGCCGAGCCAACAAACCAGCTGGACGAACTCTAGTTGACCTGACTGCTCAACTCACGCACATGAGCCTTTAAACATACCGACTCACATACGCTAGCCATGCTTGATGATTAAACTGCTTAAAAGATTCATGTTTGAATATACTCTGTTGACTATATATCTGTTTGACCAGAAGTCTATAACTGACAAACATGATATGCAATGAAAGAGTTAGAAGGTTATATATCTAATGTGCTTCTCTTGCAAGGAACAAGTATAAATCTGTTCGCATAAGCTTTGATCTCTAATGCACATACCTATGTAGATGTTGATTCATGTTCTAGTGATATTTAGGAACAAGTTTAAATCTGTTCGCATAAAACATGATCTATATTACTGGAATTTTTTGGTTAGAAGTTTTGGCCACATTATATGGTTGGTCCCTAATGATTTATAAACTGTTGGCAAATGTAATGGGGAAACCCAAAGTGCAGATGTGCATGTGCACACATGAGTATAATCCAATATGTCAAATCCTCAATGATGTATGAGGTATATTTATGTGCATGACTTTATTGTACGAGTATAAAAAGCTGAGCCACACAGATCAGCTTTGCGTGTTCTCCAATCTCTTTATACTGAAGGTTGGTTTAACCCGTTATCCTCAACGGAGGATAAAGTAAGGATTTTTGTTTTCTGTTATTTGTCTTTTTGTTTATTCTACTTTTTCACTGGATTTCATTTTGTTAATAAAAGTATATTTTATTAATTTACTTCGCTGGAGTGGACATTGAATTCATTTGCCAGAGCCCATCAAGTTACCCCGTGTGGTAAAGTATAATCTAATGTATTCTTTTTGCAAAACATTTAAAAGATGATCCTTTAACTAAACTCTAGCTAAGAAATATAGTCAAGAGAGGATTCTGGTTTATCTTTGTTTAATTAAGGTGATTAAATAAAGGCGATCCAGTACAGTGTTTGGACTTTCAGCAGTGAAAATTAAACCACACTGAACTGAACTGAACTTCAACTCTGAAAACTGGACTGACACAGTTTCAATCTACTATAATCTTCTATGTTAAGCTGCTTTGACACAATTTACATTGTGAAAGCGCTAGAGAAATAAAGATGAATTGAATATTGGAAAAATCCAACATTGCAACATTTTTATACTCTCTGATATAGTTACAAACGGTACAATTTTGTATGCTTTTAAAACCCTTACACAGTTATACTCCTCAGAAAACACTTGTGAAATGATTAACTATAATCCAGACTTAACATTGCGTGTATTCACGAAGTGACTAATGCGAATGATCACATTGCGGTAACGATGCAGAAACGATATATTGTGCAGCCCTAACCAGATGTATAAATGCACATATACATGCAAGGTTTGAGTGACGGTATGCTGTTTTCAAACACTCCGGCACCCCTTGTGCAGTGGGTGTGGTTGTATATGTGTCGTCTTCTTGATGGCAGCATATTGTGCTCCAAAATCTCTTTGTACTTTTCAGCATTAATGGTGCCATCACAGAAGTGCAAGTGAAATTTGCCACGGGCAATGACACAACCCCATACCATGACAGTGTGGGGTTTTCGGACTTGTAGCTGGTAACAGTCTGGATGATCCTTTTCTTGTTTAGTCCGGAGCACACAGCGACAATTTCTCCCACAAAATACCTAAAACACTGATTCATCTGACTACAGTACACATTTACACTGTGTGATGGTCCATCCCAGACACCTCAGAGACCAAAAAAAGGTCAACGGCAATTGTGGACACTGTTAACATAGGGCTTCCCAATTGGCACAGTACAGTTTTAACTGGCATTTGTGGATGTAACTATATATTGTGGTATTGACAAAGGTTTGCCAAAGTAGTCCAGAGCCCATGTGGTGATATCGCTTATAGATGAATGAAGATTCTTAATGCAGTGACGCCTGAGGGATCGGAGATCACAGTTGTTCAGCTTTACGCACTGAAATTTCTCCAGATTGCACTTTGAAACCAATTTATTATAATGGTCTGTGCCACACAAGACTGGCGTGCTGCTACACAGACCAAACACAAGAGCAGCATCATATGATCATCATATATATTTTATCAATGGCACAATTATCTTAAATAATAAAACCTGGAAGGTCTGGATCTTTAGATGATCTACTTACCTTGACATTTTTTTCTGTGCTTTCGTAGAACGGATGATTGTTTGAATCTCTTCCCACAATCAGTGCAGTGATACGGTTTCTCTCCAGTGTGAGTCCTCTCGTGTGCTTTCAGGTGTTCTGAATTATTGAATCTCTTTTCGCAGTGTGAACACCAGTAAGGTTTCTCTCCCGTGTGGATCATCATGTGACGCTTGAGATTGTATTTGCACTTGAAACTCTTTCCACACTGAGTGCAGGTGAAACATTTTACGGCTGTTGTTTTCGCTGAAATACTATGTTCAATCTTTGTGAGAGTTTCTTCTTCACTCTTGACATGATGTTTCTCCTCATCTTCACTCTCCTCCTTCACCATCACATCTGAAAATGAAGCAAATAGGTTTAACAAGTGTTTGTTTTTAGAAATGTGCTTGTAGCATCTAATTAAACAAACAAAGTTCTAAACTGAAAGCCCTTTCAATGATTTGAACTTGCAATCATACTCTTTTATGAGCAAACGTCCTTACATGACATCTTTGCTTCAGTATATTAGGCGAGCATTCAGTTTGTTTGTTAATTCGTTATTATAATTATTAAATTTTGATTTTTAGTTTGGTCAAGGGCAGGCAGGAATTTCTATATAGCCTATAAATGAAATATGCAAAACACTTTTAGCTGAACTTCAGCTGTGATATTGTGAACCGTCTGATACACACAGCATGAGTGCTTATAAACGTCAATGTGATAAAAGTGCTGGATCTGTTTAGAGATATATTGTGACAGGGCTTTGAGTCAGAGATTCTTAAAATAATTTTAAAAACAATGTTAATGAAACAGTTTAAACCTTTGTAATACTTTCAGTCAATTTTAAATTAATTTTAGAACTACTTTTGACTTTAAAACTTAAAAAAGATATAGAAATTATGAAAATAGAAATATTTGTAATCTATTACTTAGAGAAACTTACCCAACACTATAAAATATACATGTAAATATATATGGCAAGATTTAATACATGAAGGAAATTTGAGGATAAATTGCATTTTTAAACAAATTGTAAACAATGTAAAATAAAAGGTCATAGGATAAAGAACAAAGACTGCTGAAGAGCTAAAAGATTCACAACCTCACTGTTGTTCAGCCTCATTATTGAAGAGTAACGAATAAACACAAACCTATTAGTTCTTCAGTCTCTTCCTGTTTAATTCTGCAGGGTTCTGGATCACTCATCTTCTCACTGTCCTTCAATAAACTCTGTCTTTGCAGATTTCTCTTCTTCCTGATGGTCTGATGCTCGTCTTCACTTGTAAACTGATGGGAATATTTCAGTATTTACAGCTGAACTGAAGGAAGAAACATGGAAATCTGCTTAATTTACACTGGTGAATAAAATAAATTATATTATGATAGTTTTATCGTGTAGACAATACAACAGGTAAATATGCAATTAACTCAAGTCTACTGAAACTAACACAATTAACTTCATTTGTAGATCTGAAGACATTAATATAATGAGGTGAAAACAGGAACTGTTGAGATGAAATAAAGAGGATTTCAGCAGCTCTGATAATATTGATGAGGCTCAGACTATAAACACTCATTAAACAGCAGCAGATCAGCTCAGTTTATACTGAGTGTTTGCAGCATAAATTAATCTTGTTTACCAACTGATATTTCCTTTTCAGAACTCTATACAGATCACATTTTTCATACAATTAATCCAAAAGTTGATAAAGGTACACACTTAACTTACACAGAAAAACATCAACTCACTCATGTTTTCCTCTCAGAGCTTCTCTCTGCCTGCTGTATTGTTTTGGTCAGCAGACACACAGATAGAGATTGTCGCTTTAATAAACTGTAAAGTGTGTTTTATTGTTGTGTAAACACGAGAAAAAGCGTGAGCGACTCACCTCAGCTCTGAAGACTCGACGCTGAAGGATCGCGTCGGCGCTGACGTCATCACGGCGAAAGGAGCGCATTGGAGGATCGTAAAACACGCGCCAAACTGTTGACATATGGCAAGCTGGTTTGACGTTTATTTATTCTGAAGATATGAATTCTTGAAATCAACAATTTTATTGTTGATATCAATAATTGAGTTGTTGATAGCCACCAGTGAAAATGTGAAATTTTAATATATATATATATATATATATATAAAAGTGATAATGTTAGTTTTTGATATAATGAATGTGATTGTTACTAGTAAAATAAACAAGCTGCAACATCCCGCTGTCCCTCGTCAAACCAATACATTCATCGAAATTCCGTTAGGCCTGGCTCCAAAATAGAGCAGATTTCTAGAAATAGATTTCTTTTGACCAAATTTTAAAATGGCCAACTTTACGGTAGAAAAAAAGGTGTACAGGTACATAGTCTGGTAAAAAAAAAAAAAACAAAAAAAAAAAAAAAACCTTTTTGTGTATATGACTAATATTACCCTCCATGACAACTGTGACGGGGTGTGTATTTTGCAACTCACCCGTTTCCAATATATTAACTCTGTATAATTAAGAGTGTGGCCACTTGAGTGACGGCTACACTTCAGCGGATTCTGGCTGATTAGCCGCTGAACTCAGCTCGTGTAGACTGATTTCACGCGGCCGCCATTATTAACAGCGAAAGTGAGGCTGCGGTGGGAAGAAACCCGGAAGCATCGCCTGAGTCACACAGGAATGTTGTGTACCTGGCTGTATATCTTATCGGCGAAGAGAAAGTGACACAAATTTATCATTTCACCGCCTTCCGAGTGACACTAAGGTCCGTTCTGAATGAATAATGAAAATAAAAAGGGATATTGGACCTCATTTTCAGCTAAGTTAAGGGAAATGGCACTACTTAGCTAACGTTTTCGTTCCCAAACACACATTTTAGATGCCATTCATCAAACTCAAGTTAATGAAATGAAGGTAATGAAATAAAAAAAACGCCCATATCTCGTTAACATTTAAGCGCCGTTCATGGAGTTCTTAAACAGCGGCGCTGACTTGCCATTGTGTTCACGTGCTTAACAGAAATGACTATGATTGGCTGTGAAGGTCATCAGTTCACCAAACTCACCGCTGTTTACTGAGTGCAAATACAGACGAGCGATCCGCTGATGAATCGACTGATCTTCTCGGCTTTAAAATGCTCCAATGTCCGACTATGTGTGTTTTGAATCTGTGAAGAGCAGTGAACTGATAACCTTCACAGTCATTCTGTTGAGCACTGGTGAATACTACGGCAAATCAGCGGTGTTTATGAGCGCACTCAGCTGTGCTTAAATGTTAGCGGGAAATGGACGTTTTTAAAACTTCAGTACCGGGACAAAACTATTACAGACAACACGAGGGTGTGCTACAGAGGACTGCACTGTTTTATCACTCACCGGGTTACATAGGCTGAAGCAGAGAAGCGTCCCCATGGTGTTTACCTGGTGCCATGAACTCTAGTCTAGGAGGACACTTAAGCGTATCACTCTTAAAGAGATTGTGATGTTGTTTGATGCCTAATATGCTTTTAATTGTTTAAATTAAACTGATCTGAATGATATTAAAGTGATGTTTACACCATTTCTGCATTTTGAGATCGCAGCAACAGCTGGAGGTTTGTAGTACACAGCATATTGTTGCAATGTTTACAGTGCTGATCCTATATTTCCGGGTTTCTTCCCACCGCAGCCTCACTTTCGTGTTTTCGTTTTTTTCTTGTGGCGGTCGCATGAAATAAAAGTATATCGTACTTTTGTTTTGCTTTATGTGGCTTTACAGAGTCAGTTAACTTGTGGGATTATTTCCTCCATTTATCAGATAATATGACACGCTGTGCACTTAATTGTGCTCATGTAACGATTGTTGACCTCTGCATTGTGTTTTTCGCAATCGTCACCAACTCAAAGCAATGACACCTTCCAAAAGTGGCTCTCAGAGTTTCTTTATTCAGAGAAACAAATCAAAATCACATGAAACTCTGGGCAATATACTGCAGACAAAACCTTAGCAGCATCAGCCATTTTCTGCTGAATTACTTTAACATTGAAACAAAACAAAATGACTTATAAAGAATATAATTTACATACCTGAGAAATCAAATCACATGAAACACAGGGCAATATACTGCAGACAAAACTGAAATAAACAAAAGATGTGAATTAAACAACACTCTCACTTTAGGGATGGTCTTGAGTCATTCCATAATACAATGCCATGATAGCAACAACATGCAATTTTTACTATAACTGTGCATTCACACGAGGATTCCGTGTCAACGCTTGATCGAGGACGTGTCTGAAGTTGGGGATGACGCGATCAACATAACAGCGTCAGCCAATTAAATTAGACCGCAATCGGCTACTGTCTGATCTGAGGTACTTGCATAAAGCGGTCTGATTGGCTGACGCTTCTGTTGGAGCTTGAAAAGTTGAGAAATTCCCAACTTCACTCTTAAAAATAAAGGTGCTTAAAAGGTTCTTTGTTGGTGTAGATGGTTCTTTGAAGAACCTTTAACAGCCATGGAACCTTTTCAACTCACAAAAGGTTCTTTGTAGCCCCAAATGGTTCTTTGCACTATAAAATGGTTCTTTACGTGATAACCTAGACTGTTAAAGATTCACAGAATTTAACCTTATTGTAATTTTTCACAGTAAATTACGTTAGTATCACTTTACAGGATTTAACTGAAAAAATTTACAGGTATATGTTGTATTCAGAATTTTATTGTAAAATTCAAACTCCTGTTATTTTATTCAGCATACAAATTAATGCACATGAACTTTATATGCTAATATATATATATATATATCATTAAATTTTATATAAATTATATATAATAAAATACAATATATAAAAATTATATATATATATATATATATATATATATATATATATACACACACATACAGAATGTTATTGCAGCCCCTATTTGTTTACCAACATCTTCAAAAATAACTTGACATGAATGTTATAGTAAATTTTCAGCTTTATTTAATGTTATATGGTTAACATGGAAATATGGAATAATTTTTAATGACCATAACTTTGTGCTTAGCCAAAACATAATAAACTATAACCAAAGTAATTGATTATGAAACCAAAGACTGTTAAACACACCCAAAATTATTTAAAACTCAGGGAAGGAACGCTTGCTTTACACGGATTGAAGAGTACATGCCGCCTGTCATTACAATGGTTCGGTTCAGCACTGCGTGACATTGAATCAGATTGAACTGTTTGCTCGGGAATTATTTTATCACGTGTTCACAAGCTCACCCATCAACATGCATAGTGTACAATTACTGTATAAAATGCGTGTGACCGGGCAGTATAATTGAATAGTAATGAATCACATTGTTGTGTCTTGCATTATTATATAAAAGGAATCGGTTTTAGGCGGATTCGACTCCTTACTATTCACTTAAGGGAACCGATTCATAGAACCGACTCGACTCAACCGCAAACAAAACAGCGTCACCAGGCAACGCCTGCATTTTGAACTCTACCCGTCGTCGTCTCATCCAACGGCTTCATCATCGGTAAGTGTTTGTGTCAAATTCTGTCAGTTAAATAATGATGTTTATATCTATATTCATGTATAGTGCATGTCATTTAGCAGAATTAACAAGTAACTTGGTTCTTATGTCACGTTATTCGTGAACAGACGGTTTAAGCGCCATTTTTTAAACAACAAATTAACAGACGGTGAGGTAATGTTATTGAGTTATTTTAAGCATAGCTCCTGAAAAAAGAAAAGTCGTTTTCTGTTAACTTTAACTAACTTAATATTAACTGCATTCTCTATTTCAGCACAACACTGAAGTGAATGTTTGCAGTCGAGTCTGACCATGAGGAATAAGTTAAGGTAAGGTGGCCTTCACGAGGTATTATGACCATCAATATCAACCAATACAATTAAGTTGTCATAGATTATGGCAAATGCAAAGTAAATTAACCACATAATAGTGGCCAATTCAAAATGCAGCGAATAATTATTTATCATTTAAATATTAATATTTTAATTTTAAGTCTTTTAAGATTATTTAAATGTTTGTATTGGCAGTGGTGTTTATCACAGTACCAATTGCTTGACAATTTGTTTATTTTCAAACATGAACACTTTTAGATGTTAATCTGCGCTATTACATGCAGGATATATTGATTGAAAATGCTATATTTATTGGCCAGTTGTTCGTTAACGCTGTACAATGATACTAAATTTGTTAACTTTAAGTTAGTTAATCAAACTAAACTCGTGATGAAAGATGTTTTAATAAATGGAGCTGATAATATAATTCAGTTGTATTTTTTTAAAGTTAACATTAGTATAGTAAATATTAATATTCCTTATTTCACTGGTCATTTAAATGCATTACTAACATGTATTGATGAGAACTTATTGAATAGTGTCACTAATTGTACTTTTTTTTTTGGTGTTCAGGTGTACCTGATTGTTATAGCTGGCATGCGTGGTGAGTGTACATTCTAAGTACACAAATATAACCTAAAATCATGATCACATTCTAAACCAACAAATATATATATTGCCTATTCTAAGAGAAATTTATGGGTGCAAGGGATGATTTACGCATAAATTTTTGATTGGTACAGTGGTACCATAGATTTAGTTAAATGTTGAGTCTTATAACACTCTTTTTTTATATTTATCAGTTTTTGCAGCCATGGGCCATGGCCACTGATGTTGGAAAACTGATGCTACCAATCATCCATCGCTTGATTTTTTAAGGTAATGTTGATGTCTTCCTCATTTTGATTAGATTTTTAAATGTCAAGTTCTTCACAGATTTGTTGTGAGCAGTTTCATGTACAACCTCTTTTTCTTTTTTCAGTAGTTCCTACATTCTAAAAAAAATCTATAGATTATTTGGCTACCCAGTGCTGAGTAATTATTAGACAAAGATTTTTTAAACTATAGTCTTTGTTTTTTTATATTTTTTACAATTTTACTGGGAATGTGTGTTTGTTTGCTTGGTTTTCAGTAGATGTATGGTGCAATAGATGCATGGAATGTCAACTTTATTAGTACAAACAAATTTAATTATTCACAAACACTTCTAATTCAGTCTTTTTTTCCTCCAGCAATACAACGTCTTATTTCTCGGAGGGTCAAGTGGTCATGTCTGGTCTGAAATTAAAGTATGCTGATGATGCCTTTTGCACTCTGGAATTCAAGGTAATGTCCACATTTAATGTTGTACCTGAGGGCTTGTTTTGGGGGAATGTATAGAACCACAAGTAGTCATGACTCCCCTTGTCCCCTAATAAGGGGTGTGTTGCAGACTCAATTCGTGTATGTGCTGGAGACCAGAATGGAAGCTGTCTTTAAAAAGATGGAGCTCTTATGCTGCATTGATACGAAATGTGAACCTAAGTATTCAGGTGAGTGGATTACTTACAAGTCATTGCAAATACATAAACAGTGGGGAACTTGTACTGACCAGCACAAATGAAGTTAACTGAAAAATTATTGTCTTATTTTAATCTTGTGCTAACTCTATGTTTTTCTTATTTACAGGTATCCTTCACATGAGTATGTGGATCTGATGAGAACTCTGTTGATGAGCTTTCCATTTCTGAGGGAGAACCATGGACTGGATTTATTAGCTCAGTTTAACTTTTCTGGGTGATTCAGGTGACACATTGAACCGAATTACAGTTGCAATCAGAATTATTGAACCCCCTTTAAATTTTTTTTCCTTTTTAAATATTTCCCAAATGATGTTTAACAGAACAAGGAAATGTTCACAGTATGACTGATAATATTTTTTCTTCTGAAGAAAGTCTTATTTGTTTTATTTCGGCTAGAATAAAAGCAGTTTTTAATTTTTTAAAACCCATTTTAAGGTCAAAATTATTTGCCCCTTTAAGCTATATTTTTTTCAATAGTCTACAGAACAAACCATCATTATACAATAACTTGCCTAATTCCCCTAACCTGCCTAGTTACCCTAATTAACCTAGTTAAGCCTTTAAATGTCACTTTAAGCTGTATAGAAGTGTCTTGAAGAATATCTAGTCTAATATTATTTACTGTCATCATGACAAAGAGAAAATAAATCAGTTATTAGAGATGAGTTATTAAAACTATTATGATTAGAAATGTGTTGAAATTTTTTTCTCTCCGTTAAACAGAAATTGGGGAAAAAATAAACAGGGGGGCTAATAAATCAGGGGGTTGAATAATTCTGATTGCAACTGTAGATGGGTTAGCTACAGTATGTAAATTCAGCTTCACATAGGCTATAACAGCTTCGCATAGTCACAAGTTAACACGAATCCACAACCACAATAAAAAAAACACATTTATTTCAGATTCAAATGCAAAGGATGTTTAAGCAATTTTTTTCAGTTGATTAGCTCACCTTGATAATCCTTCTAGTAAGATTGGAAACTTTTAGGCTTTGTAAGTTTGAACCTTACATAGACAAAGTTTTACTGTTTTATTTTTGGTTAAATGCACCTGTGCTGATAAAAAAAAAGTAACTAATGTTTACAATGATTTCAACATCATGTAATAACAGTGTTTAATCGGTGTGGACATATTGTAGATCTGAAGATTTGATGAATCTGTGAATGTGCAAATCTGATTTGTAACACTGGTATTGGCTCTGGCAATTACCTTTCTCTCTGATACTGCTGTTTTACTTTGAAGTCAACTGTTTTTATGTTTTCTGGTTTATTGTCTTTTTTTATTACATTTTTTGATATTGTGTTAAAAGGTGTATTGTTGTGTAGTTTCCTGTAATTTCATTGTAAATTCTATTTTCACATTCATTTTTTACTGTTTAATGTTTATTTGTAATTCATATGAATTGTAATGAAAACTAAAGTGTTAATGAATTGAGAACCATAAATGTATTAAATATTTTAAAATGTGGAAAAAAATAGAAGTAATGTAAATATATTTAGCATTAGATATAAAATTATCAATTTCTGCAAAAAATGTGTTTTTGAACTGTTTTTGTGTTTTTTCAGTTTAACATTGTAGAATTTGTCTGACTTGTACAAGACAAACTGTTTTAGCAATAAATATTTAAACTCTCTGCCTGGATTTTCTTTATTGACTGCATTTGGATCATGATCTTCATAGATGGTTCTACAAAGAACCAAGCTGTTAGAGGTTCTTTAAAGAACCATTAAAAATGGTTCTTTGCAGTACCAAAAAAGGTTCTTTATAGCACCAAAGAAAGAAAGGTTCTTCAAGGAACCACTTGGTAAAAGGTTCTTTGAAGAACCAAAAAAGGTTCTTCTATGGCATCGCTGTGAAACTCCTGTTTGGTTCTTTGTGGCACCTTTTTTTCTAAGAGTGTTCTGCAGTGAGCAACGCCGCTGAAGCAGCGCCGACAGATCCACAATTGAGTTCGGCAACGCTTGACGTCACATATTCAAAGTGAACGGGAAGCTTTGATGCTGACCCATTCACATGGGGCATAAGAGATGCAAAGCTCCATAATTTTGCATTTCTTAATAAAAGTTCGCTATATAAATACATCAGAAGCATTATACATTATTCACAATTTTTTTTTATTTCTGCTTTTAATGCACTCATAGCAGCATCAGCTATTTTCTGCAGAACTATGGTAGACGTGCAAAGACAAAATAAAAACGCTAATGTTTTAACCACTAGAGGGCACCAAACCATCATGTATATAATTCCAATTTCTCTATTACATCTGTTACACTCACAAACCATTCAAGTCGACTCCATTTCCCTGCTGAACGAAGGTCTTGTTACGTGAATTAACATAAAATTAACTTTTATCAATAAATGTATTTTATATAGATTTTTTTTATGATTTATAAGTGCCCCTTTGCCAAGCCCAGCCGTCCTTAGTTACTGTTGCTACGCCTGTCAAGCTTTCGTGCCTGGCACGACTATTTCAGTATGCGCCGGTGTCAGACATTCCCAGGGATATAATTAGTCATTTTTGGCGAACAGGTGAGATATTTGAGAAAGCCAGACAAAAAAAGGACTGCAGTATGCATTACAGGGGTATATTCTCGACTTGATACGCCACCTATTAGAGAATAATGTAATCAAAATTGAAGCTAGGTTAGCCTAGCCGCCTCATATGCTGACCATTCAAAAGCTTAGTTAATGCACAGCAGGAGAGGTGAAATTTTTAAATAATCTAATACTAATTAATTAAACCATGATTTCTTTTTTTTTTTTTAGCCAAAAAGCCTGATAGACTATTGTTGTACAGTGAAATATAGTGACACTAATGACGAGGAAACACGCATGGACAGTGCTTCTACATAACTCATTCATAGAAAGAACAGCCAGAAAGGAGAAATTGATGTATTTGCGCCGAATATTAGCATCATTGACCCAAAACAATGTACAGTACCCATTACTGTCAGTATGTTTGTGTGCTTTTTATACAGTTTCTATTCTAATTAGCAGTTAAGTGGAAAAAATAAATAAAATGAAATGCAAATCAAAGTATAATCAGCAGAAGTAAACAAATAGATTTTCTCTACCAGCAAATATTAATCCGACACCAAATATAAAAGAAGACACTAAGCCGGTATAACATCGTCACCAATGACTAAATCTCCAAAAGACAGACGAAAACATCAGTGAATTGTAGCTCTGACATGGGCATGAGGGTTATAAATGACTGAAAAACAGCTATTGATCGCAAGTGCTCGGTTTGTGGTCACAGATACTACGTCCATATCTTTTACAGTCTATGAAAACAATCTTGCTGAAAAATGAAGAATGTTTTGATGCTTGTTTCAATGCTGGTTTGGATCGCAGCCCCTTATTTCATATAAACAGGATTCGACTGTGTATTTTGGCACTGCCGATGTGTTCAAGCTCATAGAAAAGACAAAGTGGGATTCTCGTTCAGTGTGAGACCCTTTTCAAAATATCTCCGTGAGCGATCGTACAGGTGCGGATACGTCTGCATCAGCTTTGCTGCTCCACTCTCCAGTGTATTCATGTGGCCAGTGTTGCTGTTTTGGATGTTGTTCTCCTGTCTGAACATCGTGGATTGAGAAATTAATTTGAGGGAAGAAACTGGACGTCAAAGAAGGAGGTCAAAGGAGGTCTAGAACAGACCCACTGACTGCAGAATCACCACAGACCAACGGCAGCTCAAAGAGGTTTAGGAGCCAAAATGAACTCCCTCATCTGACACGAATTTCAACAACAAACTCAAAATTAACTTTGTTGTGTGTACCGTTTCTTCCCAGTGTGGATCATCTCATGTGTTTTCAGGGATTGCGACCAAGAAAACCTCTTGTCGCAGTGCGAACACTTGAACGGTTTTTCTCCAGTGTGAATCATCTCATGTATTTTCAAGCATTGCGACCAACCAAATCTCCTGTCGCAGTGTGAACACTTGTACGGTTTCTCTCCAGTGTGAATCACCTGATGTTGATTCAAGTCTCGAGCTCTAATAAAACTCTTCCCACACTCTAAGCACTCAAACTCTCTCACACCAGTGTGGATCTTCTGATGGTCTTTTAAATTTGACTGATGTCTAAAACTCTTTCCACACACAGAACACGTATGAGGCTTTTCGCTTGTATGAACTATAAGATGTTTCTTCAGAACTGTATGGCTTGAAAATGTTTTGCCGCACTGATCACATCTGTGTGGTTTCTCTTCAGTGTGGATCATCTGGTGCAGTTTTAATTGTCCAGCTGTAAGAAAACTCTTCCCACACTCAAGGCACACAAAGTCTCTCACACCAGTGTGGATCTTCTGATGTTCTCTTAAATAATGTTGATGTGTAAAACTCCACGAACACTCAGAGCACGAATAAGGCCTCTCGTTTGTATGAACCCTAAGATGGTTCTTCAGATCTGAAGGCCTCCAAAATGTTTTGCTGCATTGATCACATTTGTGTGGTTTCTCTCCAGTGTGGATCATCATGTGTTGCCTGAGATAGTATTTACACCTGAATCTCTTTCCACAGTGAGTGCAGGTGATACCTTTTAGAGCTGTATCTTTAGTCTTTGATTGAGTTTTTTTTTCTTCATCTTCACTCAGTACTTCGCTCTCCTCCTTCACCATCACATCTGAAAATAAAGTAAATTAATTATAAGAGGCTAGTTTTTAAGTTTGCTAACAGCAGAGAGCGCTCTAAGAGGGCTCAACAGCGCGATGAGATCCTACATGGTAAACGAAGCACAACAACACACTGTGCAGCTCCATCATGTCTGCTGAACGTCAAACATTTAGTAGTCTACGTTCACTGATGTACTCTGTTGTTTGAATTAAATGTAATGTTTCACAGAACTAGGCTACAATCATACAAATTACTCTTCAGGTCTTCATTTGCTCTGTTTTTTCACACTTCAAGTTCACTTTTGGAGTGCTGGACTATGAAACCAATTTATTTCAATGGTTTATGCCACGCAAGAGTGGTGTGTTGCTACAGCGACCAAAACACTAGTGATGGGAAGTTCGGCTCTTTTCAAAGATTGGGCTCTTATGGCTCGGCTCTCTTAGGGTGCTTTCACACCTGTGAATCGATTCAGTTGTTCCGAAACAGGGATTAAAATTGTTACATTGTTGCTCTTTGTTGTTGGCGCGGTTCGCTTTCACACGGCAAAGTTTCTAAACGGACCAAAAGAGCTAAAACAAGTCACGTGTGAGTAAACTCTCCTCACATTGGTCAGAGTTTCACGGTTTATTTTGCAGAGTCCCGCTCAGCTGTCGGGGGTGGTTTGGTGGTGTTTGACAGCGTGCGCGCGACATGTCTGAAGAGCAAGGAGGGATGCGGTGGGGAGGGGTGATGAGAAGGGTGCGCGACGTATTTTGAGGACCGGGAGGAAGACGCGTGATTTCCGGGAGATTATCACTCGTTTGCGGGCATCCGGGAGTCTCTGTGCATTTGCAGGAGACTCCCAGAACTTCCGGGAGACTTGGGATGTCTGGAATGACTCATAATTCTCTCTTCATATAGCCGTATGCCTATTACATATCCATAAAACACTGTGATATAGGCGGGCTCGGATCGTATCGCTTTCTCACTACAATCGATCCGCTCCAGGGTTCGTTTCAATCGAGCCGAGACCACCTCATTCAGGCGGTCTCGGAGCGATTGCTTTGGCGCGATTCCGAGCGCGATTGCCCTGTTCACATATGCCAAACGAACCGCGCTAACTCGGCAAACGCGCCAGGTTCCGGAACAAAAGTCTAGGTGTGAAAGCACCCTTAAAAGAGCCGGCTCTTACGGCTCCCAAATGGCTCTTTATTTAGTATCACTCAGAGCCTTCTATTTTAGCCCAATTTATCAATTGTGAATGTTTTGTGTATGTAAGCAACTTTTTAATTCCTTATTTTTCATTAAAAAAAAATACACAGTTACTATTATTTAACATTTCAATAAAACTTTAATTGAACAATTGAACACAACCACAGTAAAGCTGCGGTCACACTGGACTTTTCTCCCCACAGACTTCCATTCATACGCACGCGAATGCGTCAGACCGGAAACGTAAGGTCATGCATCAAAGTTTCGCAAGTTGCTGCAGTGCAAAGTTCAAGCTTGGTGAACTCTGACCTGCGAAATCACATCACTGGACTGCGTGAGACCAATCGAGGATCAAAACATGACCTCTCTGAACAGAAATTTAAAACATGGAGCAATCGCTCGCTTTTTTTAATGTCTAATCACCTTGTTTAATCCCGCCTCTTTTTGCAGCGCTGTACAACAGAATTACGCATGCACAAACTCTAGTGTGACCGCAGCTTTATATTACACATATCTGTGCATGTTTGTTGTTGACCCTGCTCTAACAAATATTTTCATTTTACAAATTCTGCACTCAGCTTTGCAGCCTCCAACATCATTGAAATGCAGCCAGATGCTGCTTTTTTTTTTGTTTTTAACTCAATATTCACTTTCTCCCAATGGACTCGCATTTAATGCCATCTCCCCGTCGCTCTGTGTACCTGGCCTGTACCACTACACTCGCTATCTTTAAAGCATGCGCCCCCTTTCCTTCTTTCACATAATGGTACGATCCTAGTGGGTCCTCCCATGTGATTAGCCGCATGGTTGTTCCCAAATGAAGCCCCGCCCCGTCTTACAGCAGAAGATTCGGCTCTCCCAGACGGGAGTCGGCTTTTCTCGTTCGCTACAAAGAATCGGCTCTTAGAGCCAGCTCGTTCGCAAACGACACATCACTACAAAACACAGCAGCGGAGGCTAAAATTCAAAATACCTCAATATTTCACTCATAAACATGTATATCTATCCATGCATGAACAGCAGATGCTCACTGGAAAAGCAAAGTCTGCTCAAATAACATGCCAAAACATTTCTATGTAGTATAGTGTTGTCACAATACTGGAATTCAGTACCAAGTCTATTTCCTGCTAGGCATGGGCCGGTATAAGATTCTGACGGCATGATAACCTTGGATGAAAATATCATGGTTACTTACGGTATTGTGATTACTGCTCTAAAATATATTCTTTTTAAATGTCTGGGTAAAAGACAAAAACTTTTTCCCCTTTGAACACAATACATTTTATTTTGAGAAACATTTAAAATTTAATTGGAGCAGTAAACATGTCAGGCTAAATAATTTAAATGAATCATTGACTTTCTGCTGTCTTCATTTGTTTAAAAAACACAGATTACTTTACCATTTAAATGGCATATTTGGATATCTTTTCTGCTGGAGATACTATTGTACTAAAAAAAAAATAAATGTGAATAAAAAATCTTACACATACCTTAGGAACGGTATTACAGAAAATTTGGCACCTTGACTTTTCCAAATTATGGTATACCTTGAAAACGGTTATCGTGCCATGCCTATTTCCTGCTAACATTTATGTGCATTCTTAAACAGCGCTGATTTAGCATTGTGTTCACGTGCTCATCAGAGATGACTGTGATTGGAGCCGGGAACGCTTCCCGAAAGACATTATAATTTGAACGGCATCTGCGCTTATGTTTGTCTTTTTTTTTATTATTCCCGAGGTTTCCATAATCCTGGATCAGGCCGTATCTTGGGCAGCTAATGTGGTGGTCATGGAGGAGTGGAGAGCATGAGACAGATTCCTGTAAGACCCCAGTGACAGACAAGTCTGCACTGATCCTGAAGGGCCAGCCTGTAGACCAGCTGGTGACCACTCCCACCTGCAGCTTCACCACGATGGATGTTCAGTGCCCTCCAGCCTCCGGCGCCTAGACTGCAGCTCTGCGCAAGACGTTTGTCTATAGGAGAAATGGTCGTGCCCAACGGAGCCTGGTTTCTTTCGAAGTATTTTTTACTTCACTTTCGCCAATTGGTGAACTTTGTTCTTTTTCACTGTCGCCACTGGCTTGCTTGGTTCGGGACTTGCGCATTGATGGATTTGCTCCTCTGTGTTTGGACTTTCAGCAGTGAAAATTAAACCACACTGAACTGAACTAAACTGAACTTTAACTCTGAAAATTGGACTGTAAACTGTTTCAATTTACTAAAATGTTCTATGTGAAGCTGCTTTGACACAATCTACATTGTAAAAGCACTAGAGAAATCAAGATGAATTGAATTGGCCATGAAGGTCATCAGTTCACTGAACTCTCACTGCTGTTTACTAAGTGTAAACACAGATACAGGGACACTGGAGCGTTTTAAAGCAGCGGAGATCAGCTGGTCCGTTTATAAGCTTACATATGATCCTCTGATGAATCGACTGATCTTCGTAGCACCAGTCGACCAGGCGTTCACACCCCGCCTACACAGTAAATGTACTGTTGGCAGTGGAAACACAAGCTGATCAGGGTGACCCGTACTGAACTGCTCAGTGGAAACGAGCCATTAGTCTTTGTGACTTTATGGATTTTATATAAACACAAACAGTTTGTAACACTCCAAAGACAAAGGAATATATTTTATCAACTGCACAATGTTCCTAAATAATACTTCAAGAGTTCACCGTTAGCTAATGATTGATAATAAAGCGTATTTGGCATGCTGTCCCGGGAGAGAGCCCTGAGCTCAGAATATCCTCGAGCCCGGGGCTCCCTCCCGTTTGAAGGGCGAGAGGGGAGTTTAAGCTTAGGTAGGTCTTGAAAACTTCCCTGCTTGTAAACGTGCTGAAATATATCTGGCTAAAAGTTGTCTTAGGATGCTATTTTGGAGTAGTCAATTTACTTATGGTGTATGTCTTTGGACGATGTGAGGAAAACCATGCGAACATGGGGAGAACATGCAAATCCGCACAGAAACGCCAACCGGCCTGGTGAGGGGCTGAACCAGCGGCATACTTGCTGTGAGGCAACAGTGCTAACCACTAGGCCATCTTGCCACCCTATAAAAGAAGGGGAGGTGTAGGGGTGGAAGGGGGGATTCTTCAAGACGAAGATGACTGAAGTGGAAAACTCTGGTTATTTAAAGAGTGATAGTATTCATCCGATTGGTGCATTATACAGAGCTGATGCAGTACTAGCCGTGTTCAATCATAGGCACGTGATCCTCTAAAAATTAGTTTATAAATAAACCACACAACCTGGAAGGTCTGGATCTTCAGATGATCTACTTACCGTGATATTTTTTTCTGTGAATTTGTAGAACGGATGAAAATATGTAACTTTTCCCACAATCAGCGCACTGAAATGGTCTCTCTCCAGTGTGAATCCTCTCGTGTGATTTCAGGTATCCTGCATCCCTGAATCTCTTGTCGCACTGTGAACACTTGTAAGGTTTCTCTCCAGTGTGCATCATCATGTGACGCTTGAGACCACATTTATGCTTGAAACTCTTTCCACACTGAGCGCAGGTGAAACCATTTACGGCTGTTTTTTCCATTAAAATATTGGGTTCAGTCTCTGAATGAGTTTCTTCTTCACTCTTGACATGATGTTTCTCCTCATCTTCACTCAGTTCTTCACTTTCCTCCTTCACCATCACATCTGAAAATCAAGGAAATAAGTTACATTAAGATTTCCCAGTGTTGGGTTTGCAGCTGGAAAGGCATTCGCTGCGTAAAACATGCGCTGGATAAGTGTATTCCGCTGTGGCGATCCCTGATTAAAGGGACTAAGCCGAAAAGAAAATAAATTAATGAATGAAAGTTACATTAGGAGGATAGTTTGCTACAGTTTGCTAACAGCAGACGGTGCTCTAGCAGGGCTAAAAATAGATGTGTACGTAAAATGTGTTCTGGAGCACAAATGTGAACAAAAGCTTAAAGGTGCAGTATGTAAGTTTGACACCCAGTGGTTGAACTAGGTATTGCACTCCTGGATCATAATAAAAGTACGCTGGGATGCCAGATTGTGTACAGGAGCGAGTGATTTAAACTGTGTTCTAAATAAAAGCAACGACACGCGATAGAGGGAATATTTTCCTTATTAAAAGGAGTTTTTGTCCTAACCAACACCTCGAATTGATATATTAGAAATGGCTTCTATTTCTCACAGCTGAACAACAGAAACCTATGACAGCTAGATCACCTCAGGTAAGCCTTGCGTGCTTTATTCTGTGCTAAATGCTAACAATGCAAGTTTGAATGCATTTTACATGGCATTTGTTGCCATATACTGAAAGCAGAAAGTTCACCTCAGATCTTGTAAATACAATAAACCGTCTGAAATTGAACTTTAGAACTAAACACATATGAGTGATTCAGCATCTACATTTAATGATGTTAAAGTGGGTTAACATGTATTAAATAGATTCTAAACCTTACCGTCTCGTGAGCGAGTGCATATTCTGTGCTTCTGAAAGGCTGTATTTACATTTCTGCCGTGTTTCGTCTGGTGCAAACAGCCAAATAGCTGATCACTGCCTCTCTCGTCACAGCGTGTTGTTAGGACGCGCGGTTACAATGTAACCTGCTCACCTAATGTTTACGTTCGTAATATTTATGTAATTTGCTAATTAATAACCTCATGTGGAACTGCATCTGTCTCCCATACTGTTCTTTTTGGTCACGGACGCATGCTTTCAGAGCCTTTCTGAATGAATGAATGAAATACGCTGTTTTCCAACAAGGCAACCCAGGGTGCTGACATATAATTGGCTAAACTGGCATCGTGCATATGAAATTGACCTAAACAAAGACAGCGTTCCGGCACGGAAAAAACCATTTTCAAAGCAGAATATCTGACTTCAGCATTGTTTTTCAGTTAAACAAGTATGTTCACTTGGGATGTTTCTTAAATATCTGCACACATATTATGGTATTTTTATGCTTTAGAAGAGTCAAAAACTTACATACAGCACCTTTAAATAAAAAAAAAATATATATATATATAAAACCTGATCAATAAATGGGTACTAGGCTATAATTGGTTATTAATGCTGCAAAACAATTCTAGCTGAGATATTGTGAACCGTACTTCTCAACATTAATATTGTAACCCTGGAAGGGACATGACAACAAAGGTGCAGATCCAAATGCAGGCTTTTATTGGAGGGATGGTCAGGCAAGCAATGATCAAGACAGGAGCAAACAGTCTTATGAGGGAAATCCAGAATCGTGGTCAATAAAGCAGGCAGATGGTCACAAGGATGGCAGCAGACTGGCAGAAACAGATAAACAAGGCAAGGGTCCAAACACGGCAAAAACAAGACAAGGAAACGCTTTGAATTGACACTGTAAACAGGTAACAAGACTCGGCAATGGAGTGAGTGTATGTTCTGCTTATATAGTGTGTGTAATCAGTTCTTGAGTGGCTTCAGCTGTGGGATCCAATCAGTGAAGATGTGGAACCGGTTGTGTGTGATGTCAGAGTAGTGCATGTATGGGGATGTAGTCCATAAGATGGTGGATTTGTAGTCCATGAGTGTTTGTGCATGTAAACCAGCGATCTAAGGGGAGAAGATCGCTGGTGATCGTGACAGATATCAAAGCAGCGTAATGACATCATCTGATTAATAGTCAACTATCCATGTGAGCAAAATTACATAAAACTCGCAGTAAACTGTTTGTTAAATATGATATGTAAGAACTTTCCACATTTGTTTTTGGCTTGCAGGTTTTACACTTTCATGTGTCAAGAGTATTTAGCAATTTATTTACCTTTACTTTTAGAGTGGACTTTATTATAGTAGGCCTGTTCAAGTTTCTTAATAACTGGCTGTTTTAATTAATTTTGCATCAAAAAAGCATTTTAATATTGGTAAACGTGTCTGCAACTTTTGTTAAGCATGAAATCATCAACATATTAGCTGTCAAAACGTGCATGACTCATAAATTATTATTCCTTTAAAAAAATGGCAGAATATTGTGCATGTTTATTTTTATACATGAATTGTACTGAAGCTGGGTTGGTACATTAATATGGTGCGGATTTGTATCTAAAATGTTCTCTTTGATCCCCTTGGGAAGAACCACCTTGTGACAGTTTTTGCACTTTTATTTTGGAGTGAACATTAAGTTTTATTTATATATATTTTTAAACTTTAAATTAAAGAGAATCTATATCTATATATATATATATATAAATATATTACTATTTTACTTTTTTCCCAAGTGTATATAACTACTACTGTAAGAAAACTTCAGCATTTGGTACATACTTTCAGTCTTACCTTTGCTTGAAATGACCTGATCTAATCCTGTTTATATGAAATGAGCCTGCTCCCGAACAGGATTGAGCTACCAGACCTGTTGTTATGACAATACCTCTCGGATGAGTTTCGAAGAACAAAATGATCCTGGATCATGTCAAATCTTCAATAACCAAATCCTGAGTAATCCACATATGAAGAACAGACCCCTGAGGTGCATATTTTGATTTTCTCAGACACATCAAAGTAAGTGCGCAAAAGTCACTCTCACACAATTACAGACACACAATTTAATTTGCTGTTATACTCCATATAAAAAAAACAAAAGCTTTTTTTGCACAGGCCTAGCTAAAGGGTTAATGGTCTTAAAAAAATGAATAAAAAAAATACTCCACAATTACTTTTGATATTGTAAATACGTTATTTTGTGTGATTTTTTTTTTCACCAAATCAGTGACATCATTTATGAATTTGCAATTAAGGAATTAAATCCTATAATTTTCTAAAAATAAAAAATAAGTAATAGTAGTTTTGATCAGGACTGAGGTTGATTAACAGATTTATGCAAAAACATTTTGAAAATAAAATTTATCAGATGCATTTCTACAGCAGTTTAATTTAGTGGATGTTTTCATCCCGAACACAACATAAAACAGTAGTAAATTATAATTGAACACACACACACACATACATATATACTATATATATACATATATACTATATATATATATATATATATACTATATATATATATATATATATATATATATATATATATATATATATATATATATATACACACACACACACACAGGCAGTGCAGAATTATTAGGCAAATGAGTATTTTGAGCACATCATCCTCTTTATGCATGTTGTCTTACTCCAAGCTGTATAGGCTCGAAAGCCTACTACCAATTAAGCATATTAGGTGATGTGCATCTCTGTAATGAGAAGGGGTGTGGTCTAATGACATCAACACCCTATATCAGGTGTGCATTTTTATTAGGCAACTTCCTTTCCTTTGGCAAAATGGGTCAAAAGAAGGACTTGACAGGCTCCGAAAAGTCAAAAATATTGAGATATCTTGCAGAAGGATGCAGCACCCTTAAAATTGCCAAGCTTCTGAAGCGTGATCATCCAACAATCAAGCGTTTCATTCAAAATAGTCAACAGGGTCGCAAGAAGCGTGTGGAAAAACCAAGGCACAAAAAACCTGCCCATGAACTGAGAAAAGTCAAGCGTGCAGCTGCCAAGATGCCACCAGTTTTGCCATATTTCAGAGCTGCAACATCACTGGAGTGCCCAAAAGCACAAGGTGTGCAATACTCAGAGACAAAGGCTGAAAAACGACCACCACTGAACAAGACACACAAGCTGAAACGTCAAGACTGGGCCAAGAAACATCTCAAGACTGATTTTTCTAAGGTTTTATGGACTGATGAAATGAGAGTGAGTCTTGATGGGCCCGTGGCTGGATCGGTAAAGGGCAGAGAGCTCCAGTCCGACTCAGACGCCAGCAAGGTGGAGGTGGAGTACTGGTTTGGGCTGGTATCATCAAAGATGAGCTTGTGGGGCCTTTTCGGGTTGAGGATGGAGTCAAGCTCAACTCCCAGTCCTACTGCCAGTTTCTGGAAGACACCTTCAAGCAGTGGTACAGGAAGAAGTCTGCATCCTTCAAGAAAAACATGATTTTCATGCAGGACAATGCTCCATCACACGCGTCCAAGTACTCCACAGCGTGGCTGGCAAGAAAGGGTCTAAAAGAAGAAAAACTAATGACATGGCCTCCTTGTTCACCTGAACTGAACCCCATAGAGAACCTGTGGTCCATCATCAAATGAGATTTACAAGGAGGGAAAACAGTACACCTCTCTGAACAGTGTCTGGGAGGCTGTGGTTGCTGCTGCACGCAATGTTGATGGTGAACAGATCAAAACACTGACAGAATCCATGGATGGCAGGCTTTTGAGTGTCCTTGCAAAGAAAGGTGGCTATATTGGTCACTGATTTGTTTTTGTTTTGTTTTTGAATGTCAGAAATGTATATTTGTGAATGTTGAGATGTTATATTGGTTTCACTGGTGTAAATAAATCATTGAAATGGGGATATATTAGTTTTTTTGTTAAGTTGCCTAATAATTCTGCACAGTAATAGTCACCTGCACACACAGATATCCTCCTAAAATAGCTCAAGCTAAAAACAAACTAAAAAACTACTTCCACAAATATTCAGCTTTGATATTAATGAGTTTTTGGGTTCATTGAGAACATGGTTGTTGTTCAATAATAAAATTAATCCTCAAAAATACAACTTGCCTAATAATTATGCACTCCCCGTATACATATGTATATAGTTGCATTTTAAACACAATTTGTTAACAATATAAAATAAAAGGAAAAAGAACCAAGAAACACAAACCTATTAGTTCTTCAGTCTCTTCCTGTTTAATTCTGCAGGGTTCTGGATCACTCATCTTCTCACTGTCCTTCAATAAACTCTTTGCAGATTTCTCTTCTTCCTGATGGTCTGATGCTCGTCTTCACTTGTAGACTGATGGGAATATTCCAGTATTTACAGCTGAACTGAAGGAAGAAACATGAAAATCTGCTTAATTTACACTGGTGAATAAAATAAATTATATTATGATAGCTTTATCTTGTAGACAATACAACAGGTAATTATTAATTTCCTCAACTCTGTTGAAACTAACACAATTAACTTCATTTGTAGATCTGAAGACATCAATATAATGAGGTGAAAACAGGAACTGTTGAGATGAAACAGAGGATTTCAGCAGCTTTTAGAGCTCCTCTCTGCCTGCTGTATTGTTTTGGTCAGCAGACACACAGATAGAGGTGAACTCAATGCAGAAACTAGTCGCAGATTGTCGCTTTAATAAACTGTAAAGTGTGTTTTACTGTTGTGGAAACACGAGAAAAAGCGTGAGCGACTCACCTCAGCTCTGAAGACTCGACGCTGAATGAACGCGTCGGTGCTGACGTCATCACGGCGAGGCGGGAACAACGGAGGATTATAAAAACGCAGAGATGTATAGTAACGAAGTAGAACTACTTCACTACTGTACTTCAGTACTAAAAGGCTGTATCTGAACTCTACTGGAGTATTGTTTTTTTCTCCTACTTCTACTTTTACTTCAGTACATATTTTCGATGAGTTTAATACTTTTACTCCAGTAGATTTTTAATGTGTTGCATAATTCCTCGTTACAACTACAAAAATGTTACCAATCAATCATTCATTGATCAGACGATCAAAGACAGCGCTGCCTGCCTGTATTGAGAGCGCTTTAGTTTGTTTTAGACATGGAAAACCCAGAAATTCCACCTTCAACTCCTTCACTTTTAACTGTTCGTGGCGATGAGGAAAAAGACCACCCGTGGCCCGTATATGTATTTATATATTTATTTATATATATTATAAATCATAAACCATGGTTCTTTGGTTTTGTTTGCTTAATCATGTGCCCCAAAAAAGATATTTAAAATAAACAAAACAATATGATGTCTTTTGACTGCTTTTTTTTTTTATTAACTACATAACACAATACTTGTACTTTTACTTTCAGTACTTGAGTAGTACATTTTTAAATAAACTACTTGCAATACTTAAGTACAAACAATGTTGAATACTTTAATACTTCCACTTAAGTATTGTGCTTAAAGAGCACTTCAACTTCTACTCAAGTCACTTTTTTGATAGAGCACTTGTACTTTTACTTAAGTCTGGGTCTCTAGTACTTTATACATCTCTGTAAAAACCCCAATTTTTCCTCACTAAACTTTTATTAAATCTTCAAACAACAAACAGCCATTCTCATCTTCCATCGGTAAACATGTTGAACACTATATCCAAGCAGCATATGATAAAGACAATAGCACAATACAATTAAATGAAGCATAAAATAATACTACAGCCTCATCACAAGGGGTCAATGTATAAATTGACAAAAGTTTAGAGAGTTTTTGGGCACTTTTTTGTTTTTAAATGTTATATAGACTGAAATAAAATTGTGATTTAAAAAAAATGCTGTGAAACGAATAAAACTCAAACATCAAACTATTGACAAGCCAAAACAATTGCAGATAGAGACAAAAATCCATCTTATTCTCACTCATGTCTGAGGTGAAATACGGTGCATTAGACATTTAAAACGTTGTTAAGGGCCCTTTTGCAATTGGCACTAAGGTCAAAATTAAGGAGTAAAGTAATAATTATGCACAATCAAAAAAAAGTTTTCAACAAAATTTGATTAATGAAAGCTAACAATAAAAACATTACAGCTATAATGGGGAATATTGGAAAAAAACAACAACAATATATCTCACAGTAGTTGGCATCTCTACTTCTTAAAATGACAGAAACCAAGCTTTGTATTTTGGGAACTTCATCTGTGATATTGCTATACTTCTCAAAAAAATTAAAGCCAGCCGGTGCATAAATCCACAGTCTTTGTTTTTGTTTACTCCATGTAGTTCTGAGAGCTGAGGTGTATATTTTGATTTTCTCAGACACATCAAGGTAAGCGCGCTAAGGTCACTCACACAAAACGACGAGTCTATAATAATAAAACCTTCAGACAATATGATTTGGTGAGGAACTGATCTATGATCTGATCTGAATGTGATCGCCCATACTGTTGTAGATTTTTAAGGCTTGATTTAAAAATATTTTTATGACTAATAATACTTGGTTATTTTAAATCAAATCACATTATTTTATTGTAAAAATACATCCAAATATGCCTTTTTAAGCAGATATAGCCTATTAGAAGAGCCTCACTATCATTTGTATTCATTATTTACATTATTTAACCACATAAAACTTACATATAAGCACTGAAAGAAATTTATAATGCAATTTTTTCATCATACCATTGCGATAGGGATAAAAACAGTCGGTGTGCGCAAACTCATAGAAAAGACAAGGTGTCTCCTCTCCACCAATCAGCTGGTGTGTGGTCTGGCGCAATATGGCTGCCGTCGCGTCATCCAGGTGGGTGCTGCACACTGGTGGAGGATAAGGAGATTCCCCCCATTGTGTAAAGCGCTTTGAGTGTCTAGAAAAGCGCTATATAAATGTAAGGAGATATTATTATTATTATTATTATTAGGTGAGCTTCTCGTTCAGTGTGAAACCCTCTTCAATATCTCTCCGCGAGCGAGCGTACAGGTGCGGATACATCTACAGCAGCTCTGCTGCTCCACTAAGACTAAGAAACTAACTTTAACCAAGAAATCTGCTTTCGTTTCAGCAGTATTATTGTCTTTTCACTGACTCCAGTCAAATGTAGGATTCAGTACAAGTTGTTGCTGTTTGTTTTTAAAGGTTTGAGCTTCTTCAGAGGCCTCTTCAGTCAGCACAACAGTTTCAGCCGGTTGTTCCCAAGTCTCGATTAAAGTCAAAAGGAGTCGAGGCTTTCTCTGTTGCAGCCCCTCATCTGTGGAATGGTTAACTTTCTACATCAGATCACGCTCTTCCCTTGGTGCTTTTAAATCTCATTTTGAAAAAAATCATTGTTTGTCTCTTGCTTTTGGTTGTAATTAATCTTCTTTTGCTCATAAGCAAGTGTAGATTTGTGCTGTTTGATTTGTAAAGCACTTTGGTCAACATTTGTTGTTTTTAAATGTGCCATATAAATAACACAAAACAAACACTCTCCAGTATATTCATGTGGCTAGTGTTGTGGCTTTGGATGATGATCTCTGACCCTTGTAGATTAAGAAATTCCTTTTAGGGAAGAAACAGCATGTCAAACAAGATGGAGCTCCAGAACAGACCCACTGACTGCAGAATCACCACAGACCAATGGCAGCTCAAAGGGGTTCAGGAGCCAAAATGAAAATTTCGCTTTGGTGATCTGATTCGAACTTCCACTATACTTCCACTCCACAGTTTGCTCTTCAGTTTTGTTTAAAGTATGCCGGGGATTTAAGGCTGGTTAAGGGTTGTACACAGAAACTGATTGTTTTTTGCTTGAGTTATCTAATGAAAGAAAAATCATTTGGAAATCTTTGTGGGGGGCTGAGCAAGTTTCTGATGGAACTAAAGAACATGGATAAGGCGTCTCCTTATTCTTCTCCACCTTATTTACAGGATGAACTCTAAGATGGCTCTTCAGTGCTGAAGCCTTCAAAAATGTTTTACTGCACTGATCACATTTGTGTGTTTTCTCTTCAGTGTGGATCCTCATGTGTTTATGAAGGTGTGATAATTGTGTAAAACTCTTCCCACACTGAGTACAGGTGTACGGTTTCTCTCCAGTGTGAGTCCTCTGATGTGATTTCAGGTTTTGTAACTGACTGAATCTCTTTTCGCAGTGTGAACACTTGTAAGGTTTCTCTCCAGTGTGAGTCCTCTGGTGCAGTTTCAATTCTCCAGCTGTAAGAAAACTCTTCCCACACTCATCGCACACAAAGTGTTTCACACCAGTGTGGATCCTCTGATGTACTTTTAAATACTGTTGATGTGTAAAAGTCTTCCCACACTCAGAGCATGAATAAGGCTTCTCGTTTGTGTGAACTCTAAGATGGTTCTTCAGATCTGAAGGCCTTAAAAATGTTTTGCTGCATTGATCACACTTGTGTGGTTTATCTCCAGTGTGAGTCATCATGTGTTGCTTGAGAATGTATTTATACCCAAAACTCTTTCCACACTCAGTGCAGGTGAAACAGTTTACGGCTGTAAAGTCTTCAGTCTCTGAGTGAGTTTTTTCTTCACTTTTGAGTTCATGTTTCTCCTCATCTTCACTCTTCTCCACCATCCAATCTGAAAATGAAATGATTTATTTATATTATAAGTGGCTAGTTTTTAGCAGTTTGCTAACAGCAGTTGGTACTATAAAAAGGCTTAACAGTGCGATGAGGTCCCACATGGTAAAGAAAGCACACTGTGCAGCTCCATCATGTCTGCTAAACGTCAAACATTTAGTAACCTACGTGCACCAATGTGTGGTGTACTGAACTGAACCACTCAGTGGAAATGGGGCTTTAGGCCCCGTTTACACTAGTACGTTTTAGTTTTAAAACGGCGTTTTAGAATAAAAACGATCCGCGTCCACACTAGCGTTTCACCCAGCGTTTCTGAACAGCTCTCCGTCTACACTAAAACGGTGAAAACGCACATCACGTGACCACACACACACTCTCTGGCATGCGCTGCAGCGTGCTTTGAGCGCACACACACCCACATGAGAGCTGCGTAAGTCGGGCTGTTCATCACGGATCTACCGCTGGATCTAATCTCACTATATTTGTTAAACGTGATATTTAACTCATCTTGTTGTCTATACCTGACGACATATTCCCGACTTTTGTCTTTTGAATCTATCACTTGTTCTCAGGTAACGTGCTTTGGCTGAGTGCAAAGATAAGTTAGGTTAAATATTAATTAATATAACCGCAGACAGGGATTCTGCATATCTGACTGATTGTTGGCCTTTATTTTCTCTATTGTATAAACTTATTGTGCGTTATACTTTTATAATGGCCATTATTGATCATTAAAACGGATATTCAGTGAAAGAGAGAGTGTATGTTTCGTATTTTCAATGAAAATGAAAGGAGGCAGTGATGTTATAGGCTCCGTTTTGTTATATGCTTGAAGATGACGCTCATATCATGCAGCTACACGACGCCTCAACATTTTTGATGTCTGTTGTTGCTAATATCAAAGTGAAAATAGGCAGTTCCTCACATCATGTTTTCATGTTATTGTCAAGATAGTGAAACAGCATAGCCAGGGTGATGTGAATGACTTTATAAAGTACACTCTCGGGAGTATGTTTTCCATATCAAACTTGCGAAGTCTGAACTTACACGGAGAGGATGCAAGACTGAACTGTGTGTAGGCTACTTAATATTGAGGAAAAAGCCCCAATCAGATAGGCGAATGTCTGCAGATGTCAACAGATGTCTCCGTTTTCCCTCATCCACACTGAGACGAAGCAGCAGCGTTTTAGAATGAAAATGGACTCTTCAGCGTTTCCAAAACGCTCCGTTTTCGGGGCTCGAAAACTCCGGCGTAGTGTGGACGGATGGCGTAACCGTAGCAAAACTTATGCATTTTAAAACCAAAACGTATTCGTGTAAACAGGGCCTTAGTCTTTACAGATCTTATATAAACACAAACAGCTTGACACACCCAAAAGGACAAGATGAAACTGCATCATACTTAAAGGTGACTGTCTTCAGAAACATGCTTTGTTGTGCTGGTTGAAAGTCTCTTCACATTTCAATAGTAATGATTACAGTAAATGATCTAAATGCGTTTATATGTGTTTTTATATTCTGGATAAGGCACAAAACTAAAGTGTTCATCCAATTAAATATTGTTGGACCGACAAATAACTCAATTACGACGGGTATCTCAAACCGTCTGTCAACAAATTTAAATTTGAATTTCTGCACAGCATCTTTAAGCAGACAGAAACGTCACTTACACACACACACACGTGAAGCACACATCTACCGCTGACAGAGAGACGTCATCAGGCAAACTCTGCATCAACCTGAACTTCTTTCTGAAAGACCAGCGTGGCCTTGTATCCATGAAAAGAAAGATTGTTTCTGAAAGGGCTTCTGCCAAAAATGCAGTATTAAAACTTTTCTAAACCTTGAATCAACATCAGAGTTACTTTTGCACGCTGGAGGGAAATGACAACGGTCTGACGGGCGACACCACGGCTGAAGTATTTCTTTTAGACAGGTATGTTTTAAAACTATTTTAGCCACAAAAAGCTGATGTAGATTGCGTTCTTGTTTATGAATGGGTTTATATGATGTGTTGTTCAGTCAGGCAGAGGCGTTCCAAAGGGCGTGTGCAGAATTGTTTCCCCCGGGGGGGTGACAGTCCCAGTTTTCACGAAAAGTGGGGGGCACTTACTTTCAGTTTGAAACACTTTATATCCCAGACTTAAAAGGGCATGTACATTGCACAGGTTGAGCCCTATGTGTGCACGTGTCTGTGTTCAGTCACTGAAATCGTCCGGCTATTTTCAAGTTCATGGAGTACCTTTACAGCATCGATAATATAGTCGGTTAAACAGACCTGAGCATTCGTTTAGTTGTTCAAGTGAAAAAGGAGCTGAAAACAAGTGATGTATGAGGAACAGCGAGCACAACTGAAAATGAAAAGTCACTCGTTGTCTTGGTAGCGTAAACATAAGTGTAATGTAAAAAGACGACAGGATATTTCTGTTTTTAGCTCTGCTTTTATCTGACCTAATTTTTATTTAGTTTAACACAGAACATCAGTAAGGGTGCTTTCACACTTGGTTTAATTGCCTGGACCGTACCCAAGTTCGATTGTCCCCCCTTGCCACCTTCTCGGTTGGTTTGTGTTCACACTGTCTTTTTCCCTTCTAAACCCCGGTACGCTTGCGTCATCGAGCTGCTGTTTTGTTTATGGCTGTTGCTAGGTGACAGTCACGAAAGCAAAGCGCCAAAATGGAAAGACTTCCACACATCTCGGTCGATTTGCTTTTACTGAATCATAAGTTTTGGACATACAGAAAGCGACTCGCGTACATCTGCCGCAAAAATATTATAAACATTCAGAATATCACACAGTGACTGCAGAAGCTGTTTTTGGAGGAGACAAGCAGACATCACTGTGTATCACTGTTTACCCTGGCTCAGTCCCGCTTGTCACCAAGGTCCAATTCGTGACACACACACACACACACGAATGAATGTTATGAAAACGATAGTTTGTTGTACAGTTGGCGGTTCACTTCCGCTATTTGGTACGATTGCATTCATACTAGAAGTGAACCGTACCAGAGTTCGCATGAACCTCTTTCAGGCGGACTCGGGTACGGTTCACGGGTGCGCACCCGAGTTCAGAAGACACGTTCACACTAGCTAAATGTACCGTACTATGACGTCAAACGAACCCGGGTGTGGACCCGAGTTCAGAAGACCCGTTCACACTAGCTAAACGTACCATACTATGACGTCAAACGAACCCGGGTGCGGACAAAAAGTGCTAGTGTGAAAGCACCCTAAATGTGCTCTTCCACCAAACCAGCTTCACTGAGGTGAAGTTTGATTTATATTCACACAAGTGACAGTCTGTGACACAGTTTTGGGGAAATATAATTCCTGCACTCGCTGACTGGTCACCAACTATGCTTGATAAAGTGTGTCTCTCCATAGAGCTTTCTAACTGGCAAATGACATGATCTAGTGTTATATCTAATCAGTGCGCTTTTATGACTTAAGGAGGCGTGGCTTTGAAACGCAGGGGAGGGTCGTAAAATTTCTAAGCTATCATGCTAATGCTAGCATTCTGGCAGATCACCTACTGCACCTTTAAATATTTTGTCATCATATATATTTTATTAACTACACAATGATCCTAAATAATACAACCTGGAAGGGCTGGATGTTTAGATGATCTACTTACCGTGATATATTTTTCGGTGCTTTCGTAGAATAGATGATTGTATGAAGCTCTTCCCACAATCAGTGCAGCGATACGGTTTCTCTCCAGTGTGAATCCTCTCATGTGCTATTAGGTGTCCTGAATCCCTGAATCCCTTATCGCAGTGTGAACACTTGTAGGGTCTCTCTCCAGTGTGGATCCTCATGTGACGATTGAGACTGCATTTTTGCCTGAAACTCTTTCCACACTGAGTGCAGGTGAAATCATTTACGGCTGTTGTTTCCACTGAAATACATTGTTCAGACTCTGATTGAGTTTCTTCCTCACTTTTGACATGATGTTTCTCCTCATCTTCACTCAGTTCTTCAGTCTTCACCATCACATCTGAAAATGAAGTAAGTTACCTTTTAGGAGGGTAGGTTTTGCTAACAGTGTGAGCAATAACTGACTAAAAATAGACGTGTATGTAAAATGTGTTCATATGTGAATAGAAGCATAAATAGAGATAAAGAAATAAAACTTGATCAACAAACGAGAACTAAGCGATAATTGATGATTAATGATGCAAAACAATTCTAGCTGAACTTCAGCTGTGATATTGTGAACCGTCTGATACACACAGCATGAGTGCTTATAAACTTCAATGTGATAAAAGTGCTGGATCTGTTTAGGGATATATTGTTGACAGGGCTTTGAGTCAGCGATTCTTAAATGACTTAAAAAATAACAAAAAAAGTGTGAATAAACCTTTGTGTGTGCAAACCTTTGTCATATTTTCAGTCAATTTTAAATGCATTTAAAGGGCCACGAAACCCCCCTGTCTCAGCAGGGTGTTTTCACACCTCTAGTTTGAAAAAAGTCTGGAAAGTTGGGCGTGTCCAGCTCTGGGAGTGTGGGAGTGTCGGGGGAGGGAAAGAGGGTAAGATTTGCAAAGAAGGGAGTTTCCATTTGGCCATGTGCTGATCACAGGCAAAACAAACACACAGACTCTGATTTAATACCACACGGTGAATGGGAGAAAAAAAATCCTCCGCATTTCTCTGTAACTTATGTACTCGGTAGGTAGCGTCAGAAAGCCGTGTGTGTATAGACTATCCTGTCACTAAATGCAGCGAAAATCCTGCACGACGGGAATAGTTTGTGTTTAAATGTTTACACTCGGAGAGCAGCATTTACAGCGGATCTTTCAGTCTATAATATTGTACTGTAATATTGCAGTGATATTAACATACTGTAAACTTAATAACTAAATCATTTTGACTATGTTATGTTTTAAAAACTGAAAGAGCACTGCTGACAATACAAACTAACTTTGCAATCTGGGTTAAACAAAGAGCACTGCACACACTTACCAAATCTGTAGACAGACAATCAAACTGGAGCTGTGTCTTTTTATTAAAAGGAGACGAGCGGCAAATCCGGATTTCACCATTTCCAGATGCGAAAAGCTCTCGGGTAAAAAATGTTTCTTACAAACGCGTTTCTGTCGCGTGCACTGTAATCCACACGTGAGTCCAGCTGCTCTCTCATAGAGGGAAAATGAAAACAAAACCTTCGTTGCAGCACACAAATAAATGCAACACCGACGACCCATGCAAGGTTTCCGCTACATTCATTCATCCGTGGCGGGCCGCCATGCCAAAATTCATCCCGCCACGGCTACATTATAACATACAACAATTAGTCGTGTTTTTTATAGCGGATTATAATCGCCCCAAAACATATTAGAGGTAAACAGCGCAAACTTTTCTGTAACCGTAGTAGTGCTGTGCGCTATTTGTTCAACCCTTTAAGGTGACATGCTGACTGACTCTCTGACAGACTGACTGACAGGTGCGTGAGTCTAGCAAACACCACGTAGCTTTCAGTTAAGATGAACACAGTTTCCATAAGTATACTTTATTGATAAAGGTCAATGGCTCTGCATACAATGACTTTATCTTGCTGGATAAAGTCTATTTATAGCCGTTTCACTTTACTTCAGGACGCGTTAATGTCGGAAACGCACAAAAACACACTAAATCGCGCTTCAGCAGCGCTTCCTGGAGAGCGCACGAGAAGATCTGCACTTGAACGTGTAAATTTGAGTGCGTGCAAGAAGTTCCTTACACGAACAGGAAATCGGCACGCAAGCAAAGAGATTCGCATGCTCGTATTACATGAATGCTATCTCGACTTGCAACACTGCGTGTAATACTTGTCTTTGAAACAGTTGGCAGATCTGTGTAAAAAAAAGTCCTGCCGCCACTGCTGGAAAAAATCCTAGAGGAAACACTGCCATGTCTCCAAATTCTTGTTCTTTCACTTGTTTTGGCAACACAACGTGGCGTCTCTCTGCCGTCTAAACACTGTAAACAGGTAAACAGTCTCTGGAGCTATCATGCATATTAATGAAGTTTCACGTCATACACAATAGAGAACGCTGATTGGTTTGAAGCTCGTCTTTGTCATGAATTAATGCCACACACTCACATACGTCACTATGTCCTCGAAAAGACAGACAGCCACTCTCCAGGCTGGATTTACACCTAAGTATCTCATGGCCGTGACGCAGCTTCAAAAATTCGTTTCAAACCGGAAGAACGAATTTGCTCAAAATAACGCAAAAACCACCAATTTTCACTTTTTAGTGCAATATATGTGTCCTACTAGTGTTTATAGCAGCGTGGGACACATATATGACTGTCAACAGCTCAAAACATGTGTTTTGGTGTTTCGTGAGCCTTTAAGAACTACTTTTGACTTTGAAACTAGAGCTGCATGATTAATCGAAAAAAGATTGCGATCTCAATTCGACCCCCTAGGCCAGGGCTATTCAATTGGCGGCCCGCGGGCCGAACCCGGCTCCCGAGGCAATTTGTTCTGGCCCTCCAAATAGTGTGACCAAAACATCAAAAATAAATTTAGTCCAGTTGAAAAACAGCCGCTATAGTTATGAAGTGACGTGCGTCTGTTCAATACTGACGAGCTGCAGTTAAAGGCTGCGCAGAGCGCGAGTCACCTGACATTAAGACTTTTGGATATGTTTATAAAAAAGGCCTTTTGTACAATGCACTGATATCGTTAATAGGGATGCAATGATTAGCCGATTTCACTATTAACCCCGCTTTTATTCATTAAAGGCTTCTCAACGCCGCATTTCTGTAGCACGGAAAAAAGCTGCTGCAACTAGTTATGCCAATACGCACACACATTGGATTAACTATAGCAGCAAGCCGTTGACATATTCCGTCTTTTCCGCGCGCAAGTAACCTACATTATTTTCAATTGAGATGTGCGCATATTGAAAGCGGTGCGCGCACGGCTCACAAGCGGACCGACACACTCGCACCCTGCAGGTGCGGCACACAGTAGAAATGATCTCAGGTTGTAGTGGTGAGAGTTGTGCGTGTCTTTCAGTGCAATGTAAACTAAAGATATGTTAGATGAATTATTACAAATTATTAAAATGATTATGTATGTATGAACGTAGATAATAACAACAGTTCATTTAAATTCTTAGCTAATATATAACTTAAATTAACATTAGACAAATACTATTTTATTTATTCTTATTTTTATTTATTTATTCATTGTTCTGTCATTTATTTTCATTGTAAAATCATCACTCATGTTTAAATCAAAAACTTTTTCATTTATTTTTAAGTCCAAAGAGAGAAATGGACTATTGTTTGTGTTTTATTATTATGTTGTGCTGTATTTAGTATATATAACATACAACCAAAATCTATAATCGTTGCATCCCTAATTGTTACGCATTTTAAAACATAACATATGAATGTGTCTGAATGTAGAAGAAGCCTACTTGACCAATACACAGGAGCAAAAATACAGCATATGAGCTCTTATATGCAGTTGTGTCATCACTTATATTGCAGGTCATATCTCTCCGGCCCCGTTTGGGATGATTTTTATGAACTGGCCCCTATGACAAACTAATTGAATAGCCCTGCCATAGACGATCTTAATCCAGCATTTCTACGATTCTGCCAATCATATTTTCAAGTTCTGGAGAGAGGCAAAGGCAGTCGCACAAGTCTTCATACTGTTTTACATACGTTGCAACGTTAACACCTCTAAATGGAAAAGGTGTGTGAAAGAGTCACATACTGTATTAATAAGGCATAATTCACCCAAAAATGTCATTTCTGTCTTCATGTCATGATGTATTCGCGGCCGCGAAATCACACGTGACGTGAGCTGCTGACCGTGAGCTGTTACCAGAGAGGGCGGGCGCGCGCCTGTGATTGAAGTCTACTTTAGTGAACAGAATAAGCTGTGAATAACAGGTAATAAAGTTGCAAATAACATCCAGTTTGTGGCCAGAGTGATCGTTTGGGAGCTGCGCGGGAAGTATGAACCGCACTTAGCAATGAAAATAAAACCTTAAGCTTGCACATCATTTAAACAATCACATCACATTTTAGAGTAATGATTAGGACAAGCGTTTAATGTTTTTCTGTCATAGCGAACCTAAAGTGTTGTGCATGAGAATAAATGTGTACCAGTGTCAGTATAACTACTGTAGCCCACATAATGTTGAATATAATGCAAGATAGAATCTGATAATGACAAATGTCTGATTTTACCAGTAGAAAAAAATGTTCTAATAATGTTTAATAATGTTGTCAATGACAAATGACAAGCATGCGTCTCAAACATAATAATTCAACTTCAGAATGATGAATAGTTGTATTCTGATGTCGTCACTTTACTGTGCATTAATGACCAGGACATATTTAAAGTCTGTTCAAGCTCTCCATTCAAGGTCTATTTAAAATGTAGCATTTTAACCAACAGTAGACCTACACATAATAGTATTATTATTGTTTTATCATATGTTTGAAAAATAACAATAATAACAGGCTACTCATATTGTTTTACATGTACAGAATCGTGAGAAAATCATGATCTTTATTTTAAGCAAAAGAATCGCGATTCTCATTTTAGCCAGAATCGTGCAGCTCTATTTGAAACCTAAATAAGACATAGAAATTGATTTTATCTGTTTACTTTTTACAAGCAGCATACCCAGCACTATATAACAGGGCTATTCAATTAGTTTGTCATGGGGGCCAGTTCATGAAAAGCATCCCAAATGAAGGGCCGGAGAGATATGACCTGCAATATGAGTTATGACACATGAAGGAAAGTTGAGGATGAATTGCATTTGTAAACACAAATTGTAAACAATATAAAAGAAAAGGTCATAGATAAAAAGAACAAAGACTGACGAAGAGCTAAAAGATTCTCAATCTCACTGTTGTTCAGCCTCATTACTGAAGAGTAATGAATAAACACAAAAAATTATCATTAACCCACCAGCTAAAACTTTCCACCGTTGAGCAGGTTTTTATGCTGTGTTCACACCAGAACATAAATCGCGCGTGAACATTTGAGTTTACTTGCTTCATTTGCGCATCAAATCCGCTTCATTCGCGCATCAAATTCGCTTTAGAACAGACGAGGATTCGTGTCATGGGCAAGGCTTCTGTCTGCCCGGTGATTGTAGCTTCGTTGCTAAATGGCTGAAAAACAGCGTCGATTTGTTTGGAGCAGTGTCTGAACGCGCAAACCGCTCAATTCGCATCGCGCCATCCACGCCGCAGCTCTCGCGCAATTCGTGCCGCAGGATGTCTATTCGCGCCTTTCAGAGATGGGGCACTCGAGTCACATGACTTGACTCAAGTCAGACTTAAGTCACAAAATATAGGACTTAAGACTTGCTTGATAAATATCCAAATAAGACTCGACTTGACGGTCATGACAAGAGACTTGACTTGGACTTGAGTTATTGACTCGAACTAACTTGTTTTTGTTAAATGAATAACTGTTTGTTATATGTTATGCATTACATACAAAACCGAAAGTTATATATGTAAAATGAAAAAAAAAAGGAAGAAATTTGCTAGACCAAGCTACTGTATGACTCGACTTGAGTCTGACAAAAATTGACTTGACTTGCTTGAGACTTGAAGGTTATGACTCGAGACTTGGTCTGCTGTATTTATAAAGGATACTTTACCCAAAAATATTAATACCGTCTTTATGTACTGTTACATAATGATGTTTCACGGCTGTGAATCACAGGTGAGCTGACGCACTTAGGTTTGTTTACTACAGAGAGAGCGAGGACACAACAAACCTTACTGATTAATAACCTTAAAAAGTAACCTTAAAGATAAACACCCTCACTGTTCTTCAGCCTCATTATTGAAGAGTAATGAATGAACACAAACCTATTAGCTCTTCAGTCTCTTCCTGTTTAATTCTGCAGGGTTCTGGATCACTCATCTTCTCACTGTCCTTCAATAAACTCTGTCTTTGCAGATTTCTCTTCTTCCTGATGCTCGTCTTCACTTGTAGACTGATGGGAATATTCCAGTATTTACAGCTGAACTGAAGGAAGAAACAGACAAATGAGCCTAATTTACACTGATTGATGAAATAAATTATATTATGATAGCTTTATCTTGTAGACAATACAACAGGTAATTACCTCAACTCTGTTGAAACTAACACAATTAACTTCATTTGTAGATCTGAAGACATCAATATAATGAGGTGAAAATAGGAACTGTTGACATGAAATAAAGAGGATTTCAGCAGCTTTTAGAGCTCCTCTCTGCCTGCTGTATTGTTTTGGTCAGCAGACACACAGATAGAGGTGAACTCAATGCAGAAACTAGTCGCAGATTGTCGCTTTAATAAACTGTAAAGTGTGTTTTATTGTTGTGTAAACACGAGAAAAAGCGTCAACGACTCACCTCAGCTCTGAAGACTCGACGCTGAATGAACGCGTCGGCGCTGACGTCATCACGGCGAGGCGGGAACAACGGAGGATTATAAAAACGCCAATTTTTCCTCACTAAATCTTCAAATAACAAACAGCCATTTCTCGTCTTCCATCGGTAAACATGTTGAACACTATATCCAAGCAGCATATGATAAAGACAATAGCACAATACAATAAAATGAAGCATAAAATAATACTAAAGCCTCAGCACAAGGGGTCAATCTATAAATCCACAAAAGATTAGAGAGCTTTAAGGCACTTTTTCATTTAAATGTTATGTAGATTGGAATAAAATTATGATTTTTTTAAATGCAGTGAAACATCAAAAAAAAAAAAAAAAAAAACACGCCAAAGTAGCTGTGGACAAGCCAAAACAATTGGGGGTGTAAAAATCCATCTTAAAGGTGCAGTATGTAAGTTTGACACCTAGTGGTTAAACTTGGTGTTGCACTCCTGGATCAAAACAATAGCATGCGTGGGATGCCAGAGAAGCGAGTGATTTAAACTGTTCTAAAAAAAGCGACGACACGCGATAGAGGGAATATTCTCCATATTAAAGGGAGTTTTTGTCCTAACCAACACCTCGAATTGAATTTATTAGAAACGGCTTCTATTTCTAACAGCTGAACTTGTGAAACCTATGACAGTGATCAGCTCAGGTAAATCTCTTGCTTTATTCAATGCTAAATGCTAACAATATGAGTTTGAATGCCATTTTACATTTAATGATGTTAACGTGGGTTAACATGTATTAAACAGATTCTAAACTTTACCATTTCATGAGTGAGTGCATATTCTGTGCTTCTGAAAGGCTGTGTTTAAATTTCTGCCGTGTTTGATCTGGTGCAAACAGCCAAATAGCTCATCACTGCCTCTCTCGTCACAGCGTGTTGTTAGGACACGCGGTTACAATGTAACCTGCTCACCTAATGTTGACGTTCGTAATATTTATGTCATTTGCTAATTAATAACCTCATGTGGAACTGAATCTGTCTCCCATACTGTCCTTTTCGGTCACGGACGCATGCTTTCAGAGCCTTTCTGAATGAATGTATGAAGTATGCTGTTTCCCAACATGGCAACCCGGGGTGCTGAATTATAATTGGCTAAACTGGCATGTGCATGTGAAAATTACCTAAACAAAGAGAGCGTTCCGGCACGGAAAAAACATTTTCAAAGCAGAATATCTGACTTCAGCATTGTTTTTCAGTTAAACAAGTATGTTCACTTAGGATGTTTCTTAAATATCTGCACACATATTATGGTAATTTTATGCTTTAGAAGAGTAAAAAAACTTACATACAGCACCTTTAATCTCACTCATGTCTGAGGTGATATACTGTTTATTAGGCATTTAAAACGTTGTTAAGGGCACTTTTGCAATTGGCACTAAGGGCAAAAATAAGGAGTAAAGTAATAATTATGCACCATCAAACAAAAGTTTTCAACAAAATATAAAAATATGATTAATCAAAGCTAACAATAAAAACATTACAGCTATAATAGGAAATATTGGGAAAAAACAACAGTATATCACTGTCTTTTTCCCCTGCGTCTGCGTGCCCAATTGGAAACTCCCATATTTGCAAATCTCTCCCTCTTTCCCTCCTCCATTTTCATTCTAAAACACTGCTGCTCAGTCTCAGTGTGGATTAGGGAAAACGGATACATCTGAAAACGGAGGCGGGGCTGCAGACATTCTCCTCTCTGATTGGGGCTTTTTCCTCAATATTAAGTAGCCGTCACACAGTTCATTCCTGCATCCTCTCCGTGTAAGTTCAGACTTCGCAAGTTTGATATGGAAAACAAACTCCCGAGTGTGTACTTTATAAAGTCATTCACATCACCCTGGCTATGCTGTTTCACTATCTTGACAATAACATGAAAACATGATGTGAGGAACTGCCTATTTTCACTTTGATATTAGCAACAACAGACATAAAAAATGTTGAGGCGTCGTGTAGCTGCATGATATAAGCGTCATCTTCATGCATATAACAAAACGGAGCCTATAACATCACTGCCTCCTTTCATTTTCATTGAAATCACGAAACATACACTCTCTCTTTCACTGAATATCCGTTTTAATGATCAATAATGGCCATTATAAAAGTATAACGCACAATAAGTTTATACAATAGAGAAAATGAAGGCAAACAATCAGTCAGATGTGCAGAATCCCTGTCTGCGGTTATATTAATTAATATTTAACCTAACTTATCTTTGCACTCAGCCAAAGCACGTTACCTGAGAACAAGTGATAGATTCAAAAGACAAAATCGGGAAATATGTCGTCAGGTATAGACAACAAGATGAATTAAATATCACGTTTAACAAATATAGTGAGATTAGATCCAGCGGTAGATCCGTGATGAACAGTCCGACTTGCGCAGCTCTCATGTGGGTGTGTGTGTGCTCAAAGCACGCTGCAGCGCATGCCAGAGAGTGTGTGTGTGGTCACGTGATGTGCGTTTTCACCGTTTTAGTGTAGACGGAGAGCTGTTCAGAAACGCTGGGTGAAACGCGGATCGTTTTCATTCTAAAACGCCGTTTAAAAAATAAAACATACTAGTGTAAACGGGGCCTAAGACTGGTTAAGGGTTGTACACAGAAACTGATTGTTTTTTGCTTGAGTTACATCAATCAAGAAAACAGGTAAAATCATTAGGAATTCCTTGTGGGGAGCTGAACAAGTCTCTGATGCAGCTGAAGAACATGGATGAGGCGTCTCCTTATTCTCCTCCTTATTTACAGTATGAACTCTAAGATGTTTCTTCAGATCTGAAGCCTTGAAATATGCTTTGCTGCATTGATCACATTTGTGTGGTCTCTCTCCAGTGTGAGTCCTGTGGTGTCGTTTCAAGCTTCCAGATGTAATAAAACTCTTCCTACACACTAGGCACACATGCTCTTTCACACCAGTGTGGATCCTCATGTGTATTTGAAGGTGTGATAATTGTGTGAAACTCTTCCCACACTGAGTACAAGTGTACGGTCTCTCTCCAGTGTGAGTCCTCTGGTGTATTTTCAGAATTAGTAAATCACTGAATCTCTTGTCGCAGTGTGAACACTTGTAAGGTTTCTCTCCAGTGTGAGTCCTGTGGTGTCTTTTCAATTCTCCAGCTGTCAGAAAACTCTTGCCACACTCATCGCACACAAAGTCTTTCACACCAGTGTGGGTCTTCAGATGTACTTTTAAATAATGTTGATGTGTAAAACTCCACGAACACTCCGAGCATGAGTAAGGCCTCTCGTTTGTATGAACCCTAAGATGGTTCTTCAGATCTGAAGGCCACAAAAATGCTTTGCTGCACTGATCACATTTGTGTGGTTTATCTCCAGTGTGGATCATCATGTGATTCCTGAGATAGCTTTTACACCTGAAACTCTTTCCACACTGAGTGCAGGTGAAACCTTTTACGGCTGTGAAGTCTTCAGTCTTTGACCGAGTTTTTTTTTTACTTTTGACTTTCTTCACTTTCTTCTCCACCATCAGATCTGAAAATGAAATAATTTATTTATATTATAAGAGGCTAGTTTTTAGCAGTTTGCTAACAGCAGAGGGTGCTATAAAAGGGCTTAACAGTGCGATGAGGTCCCACATGGGAAACAAAGCACACCGTGCAGCTCCATCATGTCTGCTAAACGTCAAACATTTAGTAACCTACGTGCACCAATATATGGTGTACTGAACTGAACCACTCAGAGGAAACGGGGCTTTAGTCTTTACAGATCTTATATAAACACAAGCAGCTTGACACACTTAAAAGGACAACATGAAACTGCATCATACTTAAATGTTTTGTCATCATATCTATTTTATCAACTGCAAAATAAATAATACAACCTGGACGGTCTGGATCTGTAGATGATCTACTTACCGTGACATTTTTTTCTGTGCTTTCGTAGAACAGATGATTGTATGAAACTTTTCCCACAATCAGTGCAGTGATACGGTTTCTCTCCAGTGTGAATCCTCTCGTGTGATTTCAGGTGTCCTGAATCCCTGAATCTCTTGTCGCAGTGTGAACACTTGTAAGGTCTCTCTCCAGTGTGGATCCTCATGTGACGACTGAGACCACATTTATGCTTGAAACTCTTTCCACACTGAGTGCAGGTGAAAACTTTTACGGTTGTTGTTTTCACTGAAATACTTTGTTTAGACTCTGATTGAGTTTCTTCTTCACTTTTGACATGATGTTTCTCCTCATCTTCACTCAGTTCTTCAGTCTTCACCATCACATCTGAAAATGAAATAAGCTACGTTTTAGGAGGGTAGATTTGGCTAACAGTGTGAGCAATTCTGACTAAAAATAGACGTGTTTGTAAAATGTGTTCAGGAGCACATATGTGAATAAAAGCATAAATAAATATAAATAAAACCTGATCAATGAACAGGAAATATGCTATAAATAATTATTAATGCTGCAAAACAATTCTAGCTGAACTTCAGCTGTGATATTGTGAACCGTCTGATACACACAGCATGAGTGCTTATAAACTTCAATGTGATAAAAGTGCTGGATCTGTTTAGGGATATATTGTTGACAGGGCTTTGAGTCAGCGATTCTTAAATGACTTAAAAAATAACAAAAAAAAGAGTGTGAATAAAATTGTGTGAACTTTTGTCACATTTTCAGACAATTTTAAATAAATTTAAGAACTACTTTAGAGTTTGAAACTTAAAAAAGACATAGAAATCTGTAATCTATTTCTTTGAGTACCTTACCCAACACTATATAATATATCCCTGCTGACAAATCCAGCTTAAACCAGCCTAAGCTGGTTGGCTGGTTTTAGCTGATCGATCAGCCTGGTTTTAGAGGGGTTTTGGCCATTTCCAGCCTGGTCCTAGCTGGTCAGGCTGGGAGTTGACCAGCTAAAACCAGCTTGACCAATCAGGCTGGTCAAGCTGGTTTTGTCTGGTTTAAGCTGGTCATTTTCCAGCCTGACCAGCCTGGAAATGGTCAAAACCCCTCTAAAACCAGGCTGGTCGATCAGCTAAAACCAGCCAACCAGCTTAGGCTGGTTTAAGCATTTTGTTTCAGCAGGGACATGTAAATACATATAGAAAAATGTAATACTTGAAGGAAAACTGACCATGAATTGCAATTTTAAACACAAATTGTTAACAATATAAAATAAGAGGTAATAGGAAAAAAATGAAGACTGATAAAGTGCTAAAAGATTCACAACCTCACTGATGTTCAGCCTTATTATTGAAGAGTAATGAATAAACACAAACCTATTAGTTCTTCAGTCTCTTCCTGTTTAATTCTGCAGGGTTCTGGATCACTCATCTTCTCACTGTCCTTCAATAAACTCTGTCTTTGCAGATTTTTTCTTCTTCCTGATGGTCTGATGCTCGTCTTCACTTGTAGACTGATGGGAATATTCCAGTATTTACAGCTGAACTGAAATGAAGAAACATACAAATCTGCTTAATTTACACTGGTGAATAAAATAAATTATATTATGATAGTTTTATCTTGTAGACAATACAACAGGTAATTACATAATTTGCTCAAGTCTGTTGAAACTAATGAAATTAACTTCATTTGTAGATCTGAAGACATCAATATAATGAGGTGAAAACAGGAACTGTTGAGATGAAATAAAGAGGATTTCAGCAGCTCTGATAATATTGATGAGCCTCAGACTATAAACACTCATTAAACAGCAGCAGATCAGCTCAGTTTATACTGTGTTTAACACCAAAAGTTTTATTTTTCAGAAATCTCTACAGGCCTACAGTTTTAATACCCTGTAAGCATTTTCCACATCTTCGCTACCACATAATACGCGATATGTAAAGACACTAACAAATAATTACTTTTAGTCAGTTACTTTAACACATTTACTATATTCACTAGTTAATAATGAGCACCACAAATCATGTTTTCAGTGATAAACGTCATATATCTGCAGCCCTAAACTACAATTACATTCACAGATCACATTTATCGATATTATTAATCCAGAAGCTAATGGAGGTACACACTTAAGATACACAGAAAAACACAAACTCGCTCACATTGTCCTCTCAGAGCTCCTCTCTGCCTACTGTATTGTTTTGGTCAGCAGACACACAGATAGAGGTGAACTCAATGCAGAAACTAGTCGCAGATTGTCGCTTTAATAAACTGTAAAGTGTGTTTTATTGTTGTGTGAACACGAGAAAAGCGTGAGCGACTCACCTCAGCTCTGAAGACTCGACGCTGAATGAACGCGTCAGCGCTGACGTCATCGCGGCGAGGCGGGAACAACGGAGGATTATAAAAGCGCCAAATTAACTTTTCCTCACTAAACTTTTATTAAATCTTCAAACAACAAACAGACATTTTCATCTTCCATCGGTAAACATGTTGAACACTATATCCAAGCAGCATATGATAAAGACAATAGTACAATACAATAAAACGAAACATAATAGTACAGCCTCAACACAAGGGGTCAATCTATAAATCCACAAAAGTTTAGAGAGCTTTAAGGCACTTTTTGATTTAAATGTTATGTAGATTGAAATAAAATTACGATTATTTTAAAATGCAGTGAAAAAACAATAAAACTCACACGCCAAACTAACTGTTGACAAGCCAAAACAATTGCGGATGTAAAAATCCATCTTAATCTCACTCATGTCTGAGGTGAAATACAGTTTATTACACTTTTAAAACACTTTTGCAATTGGCACTGAGGGCAAAGTTTTGAGGTAATAATTATGCACAATCAAACAAAAGTTTTCAACAAAATATAAAGATATGATTAATGAAATCTAACAATAAAAACATTACAGCTGTAATGGGGGAAAACAACAATATATCTCAGTAGTTGGCATCTCTACTCCTATGACAGAAATTGAAATAAATCTTTGTATTTTACTTGTTAAAAACCTCAATTAAACATTAACAGAATTACAGTGGATGGAGATGTATGAGAGAATTCAACATTATACAAAACCAAGCTTTGTATTTTGCGAACTTCAGCTGTGATGTTGTGATACTTCTCAAACAATTAAAGGCAGCCGGTGCATAAATCCACAGTCTTTGTTTTTGTTTGCTCCATGTAGTTCTGAGAGCTGAGGTGCATATTTTGATTTTCTCAGACACATCAAGGTAAGCACGCTAAGGTCACTCTCTGTGGTGTTTTTCAGTTAAGATAAAAACTTTTATATATTTTCCATGTATGAGAAGACTTTAACAATCAAACTATAAAGTATTAATTACTGTAAAATTGCCTAAAGGGTTAAATGGCATATTAATGTGCACAGAAGTACTGCGAGGAACAATACATACTGTTTTCAAGTGTAATTGTCTAAATGAAGAAGATTCTAAGAAAGTGACAGGATGTACAGCTGTCTACGTGCTCTAAAGCATCTGCCTTAAAAGGACAATTGTCAAGAGGAGACAAGAAGATGGTAAAGCATCTGCCTTAAAAGGACAATTGTCAAGAAAAGACAATGAGGAAGGAGTCAAAACTGGGGTAAAAAAAGAGATGTGTTACGGAAACAGGGTTAGAGGACACTTATTCTCTCCTGCGCAGTTTATATTTGCTTGTGGTTTCTTCTTTGCTTCCAAAATAAAACTTTGAAATTTGACCAGAGTGCCTCCATCCCATTTTTGAGCATGCTGTGGACCCCTTTGAGAGTCCAACATCTCACACAAAATGACCTAACAGCATCTATGAGCTGATCTGAAAGTGATCGCCCATACTGTTGTAGATTTTTAGGCTTGATTTAAAAATATGAACAGAATTGGAGAATTGTTCTGTTGGCTTCATCAAACATGGACCTTCAGCATGCACTGGGGCGGTTTGCTGCCGAGTGTGACGCGGCTGGGATGAGAATCAGGACCTCAAAGTCCGAGGCCATGGTGCTCCACCGGAAAAAGGTGGTTTGCCATCTTCAGGTTGGAGGAGAGTCCTTACCCCAGGTGGAGGAGTTCAAGTATCTCTGGGTTTTGTTCACGAGTGAGGGAAGGATGGAACGTGAGATTGACAGGCGGATTGGTGCAGCGGCAGCAGTAATGCGGTCGATGTACCGGTCCGTCGTGGTGAAGAAGGAGCTAAGCCGAAAGGCAAAGCTTTCGATTAACCGGTCAATCTACGTTCCTACTCTCACCTATGGTCATGAGCTTTGGGTCATGACCGAAAGGACAAGATCTCGGATACAAGCAGCTGAAATGAGTTTTCTTCGAAGGGTGGCAGGGCGGACTCTTATAGATAGGGTGAGGAGCTCTGTCACTCGAGAGGAGCTCGGAGTAGAGCCGCTGCTCCTCCACATCGAGAGAAGTCAGTTGAGGTGGCTTGGGCATCTGTTTCGGATGCCTCCTGGACACCTTCCTAGGGAGGTGTTCCAGGCATGTCCCACCGGGAGGCGGCTTCGGGGAAGACCCAGGACACGCTGGAGGGACTATGTCTCTCGGCTGGCATGGGAACGCCTCGGGATCCCCCCGGAGGAGCTGGAGGAAGTGTCTGGAGAGAGGGAAGTCTGGGGTTCTCTCCTAAGACTGCTACCCCCGCGACCCGGCCCCGGAAAAGCGGCAGAAAATGAATGAATGAATGAATTTAAAAATATTTTTATGACTATTTTAAATTAAATCACACTATTTTATTGTAAAAATACATCCAAATATGCCTTTTTAAGCAGAAACAGCTTATTAGAAGAGCCTCACTATCATTTTTATTCATTATTCACATTGTTTAACTACATAAAACTTACATATAAGCACTGAAAGAAATTTATAATGCAATATTTTCATCATACCATTGTGATAGGGATCAAAACCGTCACTTTGCGCAAACTAAAAATGGAAAAGACAAGGTGTCTCCTCTCCACCAATCAGCTGGTGTGTGGTCTGGCGCAATATGGCTGTCATCGTGTCATCCAGGTGGATGCTGCACACTGGTGGAGGATCAGGAGATTCCCCCCATTGTGTAAAGCGCTTTGAGTGTCTAGAAAAGCGCTATATAAATGTAAGGAATTATTATAAGGTGGGCTTCTCGTTCAGTGTGAAACCCTCTTCAATATCTCTCCGCGAGCGAGCGTACAGGTGCGGATACATCTACAGCAGCTCTGCTGCTCCACTAAGACTAAGAAACTAACTTTAACCAAGAAATCTGCTTTCGTTTCAGCAGTATTATTGTCTTTTCACTGACTCCAGTCAAATGTAGGATTCAGTACAAGTTGTTGCTGTTTGTTTTTAAAGGTTTGGTATCAATATACACTAGTGAGCTTCTTCCTCAGCATACTTCATCTAAGCCTTTTCTGTCAGCACAACAGTTTCAGCCGGTTGTTCCCAAGTCTTGTTTAAATCAAAATGAGACGAGGCTTCATCTGTTGCAGCCCCTCGTCTGTGGAATGGTTAACTTTCTACATCAGATCACGACACGCTCTTTCCTTGGCGCTTTTACATTTTATTTTGAAAAAAATCATCGTTTGTCTCTTGCTTAAAGCCGCAGTCACACTAGAGTTTGAGCTTGCGAAATTCTGTCGTACGGCGCTGCGAAAAGGGGCGGGATTAAACAAGATGATCAGACATTTAAAAAAGCGAGCGATTGCTCCATGTTTTAAATTTCTGTTCAGAGAGGTCATGTTTTGATCCTGCATTGGTCTCACGCAGTCAAGTGATGCGATTTCGCAGGTCAGAGCTCACCAAGCTCGAACTTTGCACTGCAGCAACCTGCGAAACTCGACGCATGACCCTGTGTTTCCGGTCTGACGCATTCGCGTGCGTATGAATGGAAGTCTATGGGGAGAAAAGTCCAGTGTGACCGCGGCTTTAGATTGTAATTAATCTTCTTTTGCTCATAAGCAAGTGTAGATTTGTGTTGTTTGATTTGTAAAGCACTTTCCTCAACATGTGTTGGTTTTAAATGTACCATATACATAACACAAAACAAACACTCTCCAGTATATTCATGTGGCTAGTGTTGTGGTTTTGGATGTTGCTCTCTCTGACCCCCATGGATTAAAAAATTAATTTGAGGGAAGAAACCTTATGTCAAAGAAGCCGGAGCTCCAGAACAGACCCACTGACTGCAGAATCACCACAGACCAACGGCAGCTCAAAGGGGTTTAGAAGCCAAAATGAAAATTTCGAGTTTCAGATGGATTTTTCAGTTTGTTCTTCAGTTTTGTTTAAAATATAGCGGGACTTAAGACTGGTTAAGGGTTGTACACTGATTGTTTTTTGCTTGAGTTATATCATGACAGAAAACAGGGAAAATCATTAGGAATTCCTTGTGGGGGGCTGAACAAGTCTCTGATGGAGCTGAAGAACATGGATAAGGCGTCTCTTTATTCTCCTCCTCATTTACAGTATGAACTCCAAGATGCCTCTTCAGTGTTGAAGCCTTCAGAAATGTTTTGCTGCACTGATCACATTTGTGTGGTTTCTCTCCAGTGTGGATCTTCGTGTGTTGCTTGAGACTGTATTTACACCTGAAACTCTTCCCACACTGAGTACAAGTGTACGGTTTCTCTCCAGTGTGAATCGCCTGGTGTATTTTCAGGGTTTGTAACTGACTGTATCTCTTGTCGCAGTGTGAACACTTATAAAGTTTCTCTCCAGTGTGAGTCCTGTGGTGTCGTTTCAAGCCTCCAGATGTAATAAACCTCTTCCCACACTCTAAGCACACATGCTCTCTCACACCAGTGTGGATCTTCTCATGGTGTTTTAAATTTGACAGATGTCCAAAACTGTTTCCACACACAGAACATGAATAAGGCCTCTCGTTTGTATGAACTCTGAGGTGTCTGTTCAGCTCTGATGGCCATGAAAACGTTTTGTCGCACTGATCACATTTGTATGTTTTCTCTCCAGTGTGGAACTTCATGTGGCGAGTAAGGCTTGACGATTGTGTGAAACTCTTCCCACACCGAGTACACGTGTACGATTTCTCTCCAGTGTGAATTGTCTGGTGTTGTTTCAAGTCTCCAACTCTAATAAAACTCTTCCCACACTCAAAGCACACAAACTCTCTCACTCCGCTGTGGATCTTCTGATGTACTTTTAAATATTGTTGATATATAAAACTCTTTCCACACTCAGGGCATGAATAAGGCTTCTCGTTTGTGTGAACTCTAAGATGGTTCTTCAGGTCTGAAGACTTTAAAAATGTTTTGCTGCATTGATCACATTTGTGTGGTTTCTCTCCAGTGTGAATCTTCATGTGTTGCTTGAGATTATATCTACGCCTGAAACTCTTTCCACACTGAGCGCAGGAAACTTGATGTTTCTCCTCATCTTTACTCTTCTCCTCCAACATCAGATCTGAAAACGAAATAATTTAATTATATTATAAGAGGCTAGTTTTTAGCAGATGGTGCTATAAAAGGGCTTAACAGTGCGATGAGGTCCCACATGGGAAACAAAGCACACTGTGCAGCTCCATCATGTCTGATAAATGTCAAACATTTAGTAACCTACGTGCACCAATGCATGGTGTACTGAATTGAACCCCTCAGTGGAAACAAGGCATTAGTATTTTAGACTCTACAGATATTATATAAACGAAAACAGCTTGATACTGTAAGGGTCTAAATCAGGGGTCACCAATCTCGGTCCTGGAGGGCCGGTGTCCCTGCACGGTTTAGCTCCAACTTGCCTCAACACACCTGCCTGGATGTTTCAAGTATACCTAGTGAGACCTTGATTAACTTGTTCAGGTGTGTTTGATTAGAGTTGGAGCAAAAATCTGCAGGACACCGGCCCTCCAGGAACAAGTTTGGTGATCCCTGGTCTAAATTATCCTATGCATTTGTTTATATGGCAAAACATGTCTTTTTCACCAAAAAAGGTCCATGCTGACTCCAAAGGCAGATACTGATAAGATCAGGGCCTGGTGTGTGGACTTTGGGGGTTTTACGATGTGGTCACATGTTGATTGGTCAGTTTGAATGTCTCAGCATTTGGGCTTTGGTCACATGGTCAAGAAAGGTACAAAATAGCTGGTAAACTTGGCTCTGTCTTTTTTTTCTTCTTCTCTGTGCTTTCCTGAGCTCTGCTCCTCTCCTTCTCTGGAGGTTACCTTCTCTGGCTCTCTCCCTCTTTGTCTCTCCCTCCCCGTCTCTCCCTCTCGCTCTGGTAACTTTAAATTTACATTTAAGCTGGGTACAATTAATATTATATCTTTTTATCATTTCATATTTTATCATTTTATACAGTTATTTGTAACTAATTCAGTTGTAACCATAGAGAATTATTGTCATTAAATTAGTAATGAGCGATATAAACGATATGCGATATAAACGATACAAAATTGGCCTACGATAGAGATTTGAATTCTATTGCACTATCGCGATAATGCATGTTTGATTACGCAATCTACCCGCGAAATTAAGAGTAAAGCCGGCCGCGTATCCAATCTAGACTTTACCCCATTCGGTGCCATGCATTGCTTAGCAACGTATACAAAACAATGTAAAGACCGCTTGACGTGAAAGTAAATAAAAATGGCGCTATATTAATGTGCATATCGCATTTCCGGCCGGCCGCCTATCCAATCTAGACTTTACCAACCGGACATGTCCGAGATTCTGCTTTTGCTTTCGATATTAATTGTATTCATTTTTGCATTACTTTAAACGCAAACTTTGGCTGGTGCATCTTAATCTCTCAGCAGCATCAACACTGCAGCAGACAGAGGGAGAGGGAGAGAAAGAAAGCAGATTTGACCTGTCAGTGGTGCTCACTGAAAAGAAACAAACTTTTTTTTTTTTATTTGTTTGTTAAATAAGAATAAGAAATCAATAAGAAATTATTCTGTTGCTGAAGGTCATTAAAGTTATATAGAAAAGATGGTGTTACTTTGGGGCAGAAGGAAAGAATGAAGGAATTTTCTTTATTTAAAATAAGCATGCCTAATACTGGAAGTATAGCCCTAATTCACAGTGTCCGTTCCTTTATTAACAAGACACCAGTTTTAATTTCATTAGGAGATCAAAATTTTTAAAAACCAAATGCTTTACCTTAGGCTGCAGGTTTGAAATTAGTTTTTATTTAAAGTATCTGCAATACACAATTTTATTTGACTAATTAAAACTGGAAGTATTTTCAGTACAGTGTAAGTTCCTTAACTAAAAAGACACCAGTTTTTTTGTTCTCTGCAACTTGGCATTTAGGAACCAAGGACTTAAAAGAAAAGTCTTTCTTTCTAAAAGGCACTACATTTAGTTTATTTATCTGCAACATTGTGTTGTTTAATTACAGTTTTGCTTTTGCACAATAAATGTTCTCAAAACGACATGCAAAGTTTCTTTATTTCTTAAAAAAAAATAGCAGTTTGGCTTTCCTAAGGGTCTATGTAACCTGTTCTGAAATGGTTCTATTATAATTTATATATCGCAATATATATCGTTATCGCAAGAGGCTGCAATGTATATCGCAATATGGATTTTAGGCCATATCGCCCATCCCTACATTAAATCATTTCATTTTTAAGTATTTGTGAATTACTTTTGATTTAACATCAACACTTAATTGCTCCATATTGTAATACAATACAATCACATAATATCAACGCTCTCCCACATTTATAGCTATTAATACTGTCCTTATTTCCGTTTTTGGTATAAGATTGCAGAAGAATGGTTTGACTAGAAATGTACAGTTTTTTACCATCATGCTGATAACTTTTTAGTCACTCGGCAGAACTACAGTTCGAACCGCTGTGGTCCAAATACCATTCTTACAACACACTCAAAAGGACAAGATGAAACTGCACCATACTTAAATATTTTGTCATCATATATATTTTATCAACTGCAAAATGATCCTAAATAATACAACCTGGAAGGGCTGGATGTTTAGATGATCTACTTACCGTGATATATTTTTCGGTGCTTTTGTAGAACAGATATTTGTATGAAACTTTTCCCACAATCAGTGCAGCGATACGGTTTCTCTCCAGTGTGAATCCTCTCATGTGCTTTCAGGTATCCTGAATCATTGAATCTTTTGTCGCAGTGTGAACACTTGTAAGGTCTCTCTCCAGTGTGGATCCTCATGTGACGATTAAGATCACATTTTTGCCTGAAACTCTTTCCACACTGAGTGCAGGTGAAACCATTTACGGCTGTTGTTTTCACTGAAATGCTTTGTTCAGTCTCTGATTGAGTTTCTTCTTCACTTCTGACATGACGTTTCTCCTCATCTTCACTCAGTTCTTCAGTCTTCACCATCACATCTGAAAATAAAGTAAGTAAGTTACATTTTAAGAGGCTAGGTTTTCAGAATCAGTTTTATTGCCAAGTGTGCTACACACACACAAGGAATTTGTTTTGGCTACAGAAGCTTCCAGTGTACATAAAGTGACAACACAAAATGAATATGAGAAAAACAAAAAAGACGATAAACATTAAACAGAGATGCAGTTAGTCAAAGGATCTGGATGTTGAATTGTATGTATAGTAGGGGTGTAACAGATCACTGTTGATCCATGATCCGTACGGATCACAACTCACGGTTCGGAACGCACATGACCGGCGGATTAATAATTTATTTTGAACTTGTCGGTTAACATTTATAACCATTGCAGAGAGATCGCCTCCCGCGTCATTTAAATCGCTTGCATGAAAGCATTTTGGCTTCCCTGTCAAATATAATGATGACGGGAAAAGTTGTGGTGGGACCAAGAACACGCCGGATTCTAAACCTCTGAAATCTGATCCGGCACCTCATTTTACCAATCCCCCTCCTCAACCGCTCTCCTACTCGTCCGCTGTTCACTTTCACTTTCTTCCACGACTCCCCAATCCTCTTCCCTTTCATCCGCGACACCTCCGACCCGCTCACTTTCATCTGCGACAGTCCTCCGCCATCCACCGCCCCAACAACCCCAAAATCACTGTTTAATGAAACATGACACTGGTGAATTTTGACGCTGGTAAAAGCAATTACATGGTGTTACGTTTCACGTATGTTTTGTGGTGTTGTATTTTGCTTTTTGTTTTGCGTTCTCTTCTCTCTCCCGTGTTATCTTTGTCCTGTTTTAGGTGTGCGATTATTGGGTGAAACCAGCTGTCAATCAAGACAATGACGCAATCGACGCACCAATCGGGAGCTGGTCCGACGGATATAAAAGCCGTGCGCTTGCGCCGTTTGACAGGAGCGCTTGGCTCACAGCCAAACTCCTCACTTTTTGTCGGCCGGCCTGTTCACTAGTGTTTATTTCGTTGAGCATTCGTTGTTGCTGTGTGTATTTCTCGTGAGTGATCTATTTATTAGTTAAGCTTGTGCAGCTCAGTTAATATCTATTGAGAAGTTGAACTATCTTTATGAGAATTGGATTATATAAGATCTTGTTTTGCTAATGGCTAACAGTGTGTACTTTACGAGAGATTTAGGAATGAGGAGCAGCATAGTGTGTTTATATTAGTTAGTTTATGGAGTGGTTGCCACATGTGTATTTATGTTTTGGATAGTTATGAAGTTTAGTTAAGCTACGTGCTGAAGCTTACGGTTTTGTTTCTGCATTTTTCTTTGTTTAGTTAGTTTAGTGGGTTGGGGGCTTAGTTAGATCGTTTTGTTATAATTATTTCTTTATTTTGGCAACACTCCTGTTTTTCGTTTAATTCAGTTATTTAAAAGTACATTTACATTTACCTTTATATCTATATTCATTGTTTAACATTCTGTTTAATAAATACTTACTTTGTTAATTTAAGCAGCAGTTGTGTCTTCTCATTTTTCATCCAGCAGCACTAGTCTCACTGATTGTTACGTTTTCATCCATTTAATACCTTAATAACTTAAACACGTAACACATGGTGTAACCAACAGATGGCGACAAACAACCATCAAAATTATCTCACTGAATAGGTTTTCAAAAATACTAAACCTACAGTACAATAAAACATGAAGTTTTATGTGTGAATTGTTGAATCATTAATTGAAGATAAATATGATGTGTTGTACAAGATGTTAGAGTTCTATATTTTGCATTATCAGCAAAAATAGCAAAGATCATATTTTATTTCATATTCAATACTTTTCTTTTTTTAAGCTGGTTCTTTCTTAATTTTTTATTTTTATTAACATTACAGGTTCTCAATTTTGTTTGTTAAAGCAATGTTTTTTTGCAGTAATATATTTATTTAAATGGAAAGCAAATGATATTTGTCTCCTCACTTTTTTGCTGATCCAAAAAATGGTCTGATTCGTGACTAAAAAACCGCAGTGTGATCCGAACTGCAGATTTGTGATCCGTTACACCACTAATGTACAGATATGTTGTAAATATACAGGTTATAAGGTGCTGTTTACCAATGCGAATGGAGAAAGTATTGCATTGTATATTGTTATAAGGTGCTGTGTACAAGTGCGTATGAGAAAGTATTGCACGTTTATTGCACAGTAGGGGAATATTTAACTGTTCATGAGGTAGATGGCCTGAGGAAAGAAACTTTTCCTGTGTCTGGCTGTTTTTGTGCTTGGTGCTCTGTAGCGCCGCCCAAACAGTAACAGTTCGAACAGGTAGTGTGCTGGGTGCGAGGCGTCCAGAGTGATTTTGCGAGCCCTTTTACTCACTCTGGAAGAGTACAATTCTTGAAGGGTAGTGCCAGTGATTCATTCAGCAGTCCGGACTATTCGCTGTAGTCTACGGAGGTCAGTTTTGGCAGCTGAGCTGAACCAGACGGTGATTGAAGTGCAGAGGATGGATTGGATGACAGCTGAGTAGAACTGTACAAGCAGCTCCTGTGGCAGGTTGAACTTCCTCAGCTGACGAAGGAAGTACAGTCTCTGCTGGGCTTTCTTCACAATAGAGTCTATGTGAATGTCTCACTTCAGATCCTGAGAGATGGTGGTGCCCAGGAACCTGAATGACTCTACTGCCGCCACAGTGCTGTTCATGATGGTGAGTGGGGGGAGTGCAGGGGGGGTTCTCCTAAAGTCCACTATCATCTCCACTGTTTTGAGCGTGTTCAGCTCCAGGTTGTTGTATCTGCACCATAAAGCCAGCCGCTCCACCTCATGTCTGTAGACTCGTCACCGTTCCGGATGAGGCCGATAACAGTAGTGTCGTCCACAAACTTTAGGAGCTTGTTAGAGGGGTCTTTTGCGGTGCAGTCGTTGGTGTACAGGGAGAAGAGCAGTGGGGAGAGAACGCATCCCTGGGGGCACCAGTGCTGATGGTCTGGCTGTCGGATGTGATTTTGACCATTCTGACTAGCTGGGCAAAATCACATCCGACAACCGCACCATCAGCACTGGTGATGCTAACAGTGTGAGCAAATCTGACTAAAAATAGATGTGTATGTAAAATGTGTTCAGGAGCACATATGTGAATAAAAGCATAAATAACGATAAATAAATAAAACCTGATCAATAAACGGGAAATATGCTATAAATAATTATTAATGCTGCAAAACAATTCTAGCTGAACTTCAGCTGTGATATTGTGAACCGTCTGATACACACAGCATGAGTGCTTATACACTTCAGTGTGATAAAAGTGCTGGATCTGTTTAGAGATATATTGTGACAGGGCTTTGAGTCAGAGATTCCTAAATGACTTAACAAAAAAGAATGTGAATAAAACTGTGTAAACTTCTGTCATATTTTTCAGTCAATTTTAAATTAATTTAAGGACTACTTTTGACTTTAAGAACTTAAAAAAGATGTAGAAATTGATTTTATCTGTTTACTTTATCTGTTTTACACAGTAATTTGTAATCTATTTCTTTGAGTAACTTACCCACCACTATATAACAGGGATATTCAAATAATTCAACTAATAATTCAACTAGTTTGTCATGGGGTCCAGTTCATGAAAAGCATCTAAAATGAAGGGCCGGAGAAATAATACTTGCAATATGAGTGATGACACATAAAGGAAAGTTGAGGATGAATTACATTAAAAACACAAATTGTAAACAATATAAAAAAACAAGGTAATAGGAGAAACAACCAAGACTGATGAAGAGGTAAAAGATTCACAACCTCACTGCTGTTCAGCCTCATTATTGGAGAGTAACGAATAAACACAAACCTATTAGTTCTTCAGTCTCTTCCTGTTTAATTCTGCAGGGTTCTGGATCACTCATCTTCTCACTGTCCTTCAATAAACTCTGTCTTTGCAGATTTCTCTTCTTCCTGATGGTCTGATGCTCGTCTTCACTTGTAGACTGATGGGAATATTCCAGTATTTACAGCTAAACTGAAGGAAGAAACATGGAAATCTGCTTAATTTACACTGCTAGATGAAATAAATTATATTAAGATCGTTTTATCTTGTAGACAATACAGCAGGTAATTACGTAATTTGCTCAAGTCTGTTGAAACTAACACAATTAACTTCATTTGTAGATCTGAAGACATCAATATAATGAGGTGAAAACAGGAACTGTTGAGATGAAATAAAGAGGACTTCAGCAGCTCTGATAATATTGATGAGCCTCAGACTATAAACACTCATTAAACAGCAGCAGATCACCTCAGTTTATACTGTGTTTAACACCTAAAGTTTTATTTTTTCAGAAATCTCTATAGACCTAGAGTTTAAATACCTTGTAAACATGTATCACATCTTTGCTGCAACGTCTACGTAGTATGTCAAGACACTAACAGATAATTACTTTTAGTCAGTTACTTTAACACTATTTACCATATTCACTAGATAATATTAAGCACCACAAATCATGTTTTCATTGACAAACATCATATATCTGCAGCACTAAATTACAATTACATTCACAGATCACACTTATCGATATTATTAATCTAAAAGCTGAAGGTGACATACTTAAGTCCTCGCTGCCTGCTGTATTGTTTTGGTCAGCAGACACACAGATAGAGGTGAACTCAGTGCAGAAACTAGTCGCAGATTGTCGCTTTAATAAACTGTAAAGTGTGTTTTATTGTTGTGGAAACACGAGAAAAAGCGTCAACGACTCACCTCAGCTCTTAAGACTCGACGCTGAATGAACGCGTCAGCGCTGACGTCATCACGGCGAGGCGAGCGTAAAAAACGCCAATATGGCAAGCTGTTTAGACGTTTATTTAATCTCAGAATATAAATTCTTGAAATCAACAATTGTAAAGTTGATATCAATAATCGAGTTGTTGATAACTGAACTGCTGAAAATGTGAAATAATAATATATATGAAAAACAGACAATGTTAACTTCTGGTATAATGAATGTGATTGTTACTAGTAAAATAACCAAGCGTCAACATCCCGCTCTCCCTCGTGAAAGCAACACAGAAGTAACTAAACTGCAATTCATTGAAATTCTGCTAGGCCTGGCTCCAAAATATAGAGATACATTTCTAGAAATAGATTTCTATAGGGTATACGCACAGCCAGTGTTTCTTTCACCTACTGATAAACTTCTGGTGAACGGTTAATGTGGCTTTTTCAACTTTATATGGTTCCTTTACAACACAGATGTTGTATTTAATATATAATCAGATACAAAGACTTAAGCAGTTTTTTAATTGTTAAAGTCAAAAATGAGATCAAAATCAGGATTAGCAGGCTAGCGTAGAAATTCCTTTGAAAATACTGGAGTAAAGTAAATGTTCATATTTTAAAGACGTGGCATGGAAAAATGTGATTTAATGCAGAACTTCTTGTACATTCTGAGACCCACTTTATATCGTACATCAATCAGGCAGTGAATATCAATGACTTAAAGGAAACAGACCTTAAACACTGTGATTTTGTAACAGCATACAGCTCACTGAAATCGCTTTAACTAGACGTAATGATGATGTTATAGACATACTCTAGCACATTTATTGAAAAAAGCAATGACAGATTAATGAACTTCATCCACTGGTTTCTAATGTTTGTGTGCACCAATGGAAAATGCAGCAAATCTTTAAGCTTCAGTTTCATTAGCCGCTTTTGCACAGTGATACCAGTAAATATCCGTCAAATTTCCGAAAATAATGTACCAGTAAATTCATAAAAAAGGTGTTCACACAGGCAGGAATGTTTAGTAATTTTTCCGGAAAAGACCATTTACACATCAATTCCAAAACACAGGTAAATACTGACATCATTAACCAGAATTGAGCTCTAAACGGCTGCGCTTGTTTTTGTAAACATAGAAGTGGTCAGGCTTTTGTTGATGGTTTCACTTTTATTTAAAGCTTTAGCATTTATGCAGCTGCTTTGCCCCAGACACATCCAAAGGCAGAAACGCGAACCGTATCTAAATGTTTACACACTTGACTACATTACAAATTCTGTCGATGGATAAGTATCGTGAACAACTTGTATGAAAATATGGAGGAATACTTTCGCATGTCAAGACGTTTAAAATATGTGTGTGTACCGGCGCTCAGCGGCTCCTTTACATGCACACACGGCAGAGCTTGAAGGTAAACAAACACAGTTTATCATAAGCATTTTACACAGTTGGCATTAAGAATGAACATAGAAACGTTATCTGACTAACATCTAGCAGCTAAATGTGTCTGGAAAAATATTCAAAGGCTTTTATAAACAGCACAGACGTGAATGTGTCTGAGTGTTCTGACTGGCTAAAGTAGATGTCTCACGTCAGCATGTTCTAGACGTGAACGCGCTCTTTCCGGCAATTTTCCTACTGCGTTTACACAAAGCAGCATTCCGGTAAATTACTGGTAATGTTACAACTTCTCTTTCCGTACGATCAGAACGAGTTTATCGGTACTTTCAAAAAGGGCCTGTTCACACATACAGACCTTTCTGGAAAACTGCCGGTAATTTTCCGGAAAGGTCTGTATGTGTGAAAGTGGCTATTGGAGTATTTAAAGGGTCACGAAACACCAAAACACATTTTTTGAGCTGTTGACAGTCATATCTGTGTCCCACGCTGCTATAAACACTATTAGGACACATATATTACACTAAAAAGTGAAAATTGGTTGTTTTTGCGTTTTTTTGAGCAAATTCGTTCTTGCGGTTTGAAATGAATTTTTGAAGTTGCGTCACGATCATGAGATACTTAGGTGTAAATCCAGCCTGGAGAGTGGCTGTCTGTCTTTTCGAGAACATTGTGACGTCTCTGAGTGTGCGGCATTAATTCATGAGAAAGACGTGCTTTAAACCAATCAGCGCGCTCTATTGTGTATGACGCGAAACTTCATTAATATGCATGATAGCTCCGGAGACTGTTTACCTGTTTAAAGCGTACAGACGGCAGAGAGATGCCACGTTGTGTTGCCAAAACAAGTGAAAGAACAAGAATTTGGAGACACGAGTCGTCGGTGTTGCGTTTATTAGTGTGCTGCAACGAAGGTTTTGTTTTCATTTTCCCTTTATGAGAGAGCTGCTGGACTCACGTGTGGATTACAGTGCACGTGACATGCGACAGAAATGCGTTTGTAAGGAACATTTTTTACCCGAGAGCTTTTCGCATCTGGAAATGATGAAATCCGGATTTGCCGCTTGTCTCCTTTTAATAAAAAGACACAGCTCCAGTTTGATTGTCTGTCTACAGATTTGGTAAGTGTGTGCGATCAGTGGTCTTTGTTTAACCCAGATTGCAAAGTTAGTTTGTATGGTCAGCAGTGCTCTTTCAGTTTTTAAAGACATACCTCAGTCAAAATGATTTAGTTACTAAGTTTACAGTATGTTAATATCACTGCAATATTATAGTATTATAGATTGAAAGATCCGCTAATGCTGTTCTCCGAGTGTAAACATGTAAACACAAACTATTCCCGTCATGCAGGATTTTCGCCGCATTTTGTGACAGGATAGTCTATACACACACGGCTTTCTGACGCTACCTACCGAGTACATAAGTTACAGAGAAATGCGGAGGATTTTTTTTTCTCTCATTTGCCGTGCGGTATCAAATCAGCGTCTGTGTGTTTGTTTTGCCTGTGAAACTCATCGCGTGCCCAAATGGAAATGCCCTTCTTTGCAAGTCCTTCCCTCTTTCCCTCCCCCGACACTCCCAGAGCTGGACACGCCCAACTTTCCAGACTTTTTTCAAACTAGAGGTGTGAAAACACCCTGCTGAGACAGGGGGTTTTGTGGCCCTTTAATAAGCAATACAGTCATTGTGGGTCGATTTGCAATGGCAACTATCAGAGCATGGTAGGGCCCTAAAATTATTCTGCTTAGGGCCCCTGAATGTACAGGGTCGGCCCTGTATACAACCAAGCACATGTGGTCAGAACTCAAGTCTTTAGCATTTCTCTAAAAGAAAAACTCAAAGCAAAATGCTAACAGGCATCTCTAGCTCCGCTCACGCCCCGCCTGTTTGCCCATTTTCGTTTACCCGCGGTCAGCGCAATAACACGTGAAAAAATGGCGATGGTTAGCCACACCCAGCAGCTTTATTTCATATAAACTGGATTAGATTGTGTATTTTGGTGCTGCCGGTGTGCACAAACTGATAGAAAAGACAAGGTGGGCTTCTCATTCAGTGCGAGACCCTCTTCAAACTCTCTCCACTAGCGATCATACAGGTGCGGATATATCTGCACCAGCTCTGCTGCTCCACTCTCCAGTGTATTCATGTGGCCAGTGTTGCTGTTTTGGATGTTGTTCTCCTGTCTGAACATTGTGGAGTCAGAAATTAAATGGGGAGAAGCAATCACACTTCAAAGAGCTGGAGCTCCAGAACAGACCCACTGACTGCAGAATCACCACAGACCAACGGCAGCTCAAATGGGTTTAGGAGCGTAGTGTATTTAAGACACTGAATACGTGTACAGTATCTCTCCAGAGTGAATCGTCTGGTGTCGTTTCAGGGATTGTAACAGACTGAATCTCCTGTCGCAGTGTGAACACTGGTAAGGTCTCTCTCCAGTGTGGATCCTCTGGTGTTGTTTCAGTACTCCAGCTCTAATAAAACTCTTCCCACACTGACTACATGTGCACGGTTTCTTTCTAGTGTGAATCCTCTCATGTGTTCTCAGTGATTGTAGCCAAGCAAATCCCTTGTCACAGTGTGAACACTTGTAAGGTTTCTCTCCAGTGTGCATCATCTCATGTGTTTTCAGGGATTGTAACCTACAAAATCTCCTGTCGCAGTGTGAACACTTGTACGGTTTCTCTTCAGTGTGAATCAACTGGTGTCGTGTCAAGTTTCCAGCGATAATGAAAGTCTTCTCACACTTATCGCACACAAACTCTCTCACACCAGTGTGGATCTTCTGATGTGCTTTTAAATTATGTTGATGTGTAAAAGTCTTTTCACACTCAGAGCATGAATAAGGCCTCTCGTTTGTATGAACTCTAAGATGGTTCTTCAGATCTGAAGGCCTCAGAAATGTTTTGCTGCACTGATCACATTTGTGTGGTTTATCTCCAGTGTGGGTCCTCATGTGTGCTTTCAGGTATCCTGGCTCATTGAATCTCTTGTCACAGTGTGAACACTTGTACGGTTTCTCTCCAGTGTGGATCCTCATGTGACGTTTGAGATCACGTTTATGCCTGAAACTCTTTCCACACTGAGTGCAGGTGAAACCATTTACGGCTAAAAAACTATGATCAGTCTCTGATTGAGTGTTTTCTTCAGTTTTGACATGATGTTTCTCCTCATCTTCACTCAGTACTTCTGTTTTCACCTTTACCATCAAATCTGAAAATGAAGTAAATAAGTCATATTTTAAGAGGCTAGTTTTAACAGTTTGCTAACAGCAGATGGCGCTCTAACAGGTCTCGACAGTGTGAGCAATTCTGACTAATGGTCAGTTTCCACTGAGTGGAAGGGTACGGTATGCTTTTATGGCCGTTTCCACCGCCAAAAGGCGTACCGAACCACTTTCTGGCCTCTGTCCATCATGGCCTCCTAACCATCCCCATATCATAATTGGCTTCATCACTCTGTCTCCTCTCCACCAACCAGCTGGGGTGTGGTGTGCGGTCTGGCGCAAAACGGCTGCCGTAGCGTCATCCAGGTGGATGCTGCACACTGGTGGTGGATGAGGAGATTCCCCCCAATGTGTAAAGCGCTTTGAGTGCCAGAAAAGCGCTATAAAAATGTAAGAAATTATTATTATTATTATTGAGGAGTAACGAATAAACACAAACCTAATAGTTCTTCAGTCTCTTCCTGTTTAATTCTGCAGGGTTCTGGATCACTCATCTTCTCACTGTCCTTCAATAAACTCTGTCTTTGCAGATTTCTCTTCTTCCTGATGGTTTGATGCTCGTCTTCACTTGTAGACTGATGGGAATATTCCAGTATTTACAGCTGAACTGAAGGAAGAAACAGACAAGTCTGCTTAATTTACACTGATTCATGAAATAAATTATATTATGATCATTTTATCTTGTAGACAATACAACAGGTAATTACGAACAGTGTTTTCTCTAGGATTTTTTTCCAGCTGTGGCGGCAGGCTTTTTTTTTACACAGATCTGCCAACTATTTCAAAGACAAATATTACACGCAGTATGACAAGTCGAGAACGCATTCATGTAATACGAGCATGCGAATCTCTTTGCTTGCGCGCCGATTTCCTCTTCGTGCACAAAACTTCTTGCACGCCCTCAAATTTACATGCTCAAGTGCAGATCTTCTCGTGCGCTCTCCAGTAAGCGCTGCTGAAGTGCGATTTAGTGCGTTTTTGTGCGTTTTACGACATTAACGCGTCCTGAAGTAAAGTGAAACGGCTATAAACTCCAGAAAGACAAGTGTAACCCACGACACACAAATGTATTGCAAGTTGTTTTTCAATGGACCAGTTGTTCAGAAGTCTAGATTCCTCCAAAGAGAGAGATGATACAACAACAGTGAAGGACTCGGACACAGAGGTAAGGTAAGAATAATAAAAGGTTGTATTATAACAATTCCACAGAAATATGAAATAAATAAAATAAAAATAAAAAAATATAAAACAAGTTCTAGACTTTTTTTCACACTTATATAATGACCTAAATCTTATTTACACTCTATAATAACACTTCTCTTTCTTCACAGGGTTTTATGGATGTATCACTTATAAGGTAAGTTAATATTATATTATTGTTTCTGTTTTTCTATTGTTAAGAGCTAATATTATATTTTGGTTACTATTATAAACAAAACTATAATACTAATATACTAATAACAATACTATATAAAAGATGTGTGAGTGTTAGCTAATAATATAATATTAAAACTATTTTATCATTCACATATATTCAGATTTTTCCTTCTCAAACCAATTGGCTTCTTTCAACAAAACTTCAAAACTTTCAAAAATGAACACTCCAATGAAAACAATGTACAAATAAAATAAAAATGAAAATAAAACATTCACTTAAAACATTTCAAAAGTCCCAAAAGTCCAGCGCAGGTGACGAATATTCAAAATGATTCTTGTGCGAAACTACTAAATTGCAAATTTAGTTCCAGAAATCCAGGATGCTGAACTTGTGAGTGTGTTGTAAATTTACACTCCTACCATGACGCTGAATAGATTTTACTTTGTATCTTTCATACAGGTGTATTCAAAGAATCCACTTAATGGGAGGCTCGCCAGTCCAACTCCACGATCAGACACGCACAGATGGAAGTTGAGACAATCCACAGTTCACACTTCAATCAATTCCAATCCAGAGCAGATCACATTCAGCAATCGACGTCAATAGAACATCTCACCGATGAAAAACCAGAAGAAAATACACAAAACAAAAAAACCTGGCCTTGAAAACACAAGGCCAAAGGAATCATTAGCATTTTACAGTGTCTGTTATCTCAGCTTAACATATTTATAAATAAACAGCAACAATAAATAACCATGTATATTCTTCTCTATACTGACTTTCTGTGTTTTTTTCAATTTCTCTCTCTTATTTAGCATTTACTTTTTTACAAATGACTGCCTTTCACTTAAATTCTTCCACTTATACTTTACACAATCACTTGTACAATACCGTTTAACACATAAACATTGTATTTCACAAGAATTACTACTGTTTTTGTTTCTATCTCACCCCTTATATACGTTGTTGCGGTTTTTACTAGACCAAACAAATGGTTACTTAATAAAACACATCTTAACACTAGTTTAAATCATGTTATAATGAAAACAATTTAAAAAAACACAAACTCACCAAGAAAATCATTCAAAATCAAAGCAAAAACCAGGAAAAACTCCAGGTGGCACTCGTTTGCAGATTTCACTCTCAGAAAGCTCGTTTTTCTCTCGATCCTTCATTAAAAATATATATATGATAGAAATCATTTCAGCATCTTGTTAATGGTAAAATTTCTCAGTTAACACGCATTTAAAACATTAAAACATATAAATCTAATAATTTTCTACTGTTAATAATATAACAACTTACATTACATCTCTTGCATTCCCTTGCGAATACTGAATCTCCATAGCAACGGTAAACACAAGCCAACCGACAGGAGTGATTTGTTATTGTTTGTTTAGCTGATCTGCTGCTATAGCGGAAGGCACTATGATGTCATTCCAAAGCACTATTTTCTTAGATGCTGAATAATACTCTATTATAAATTATTTATATAAATAAATAATTTTAAATATATTATTTAATCGAGTATTCTACCAATGTTTATCTCATATTTATAGTGGTATTTCTATTTGCTCTATTTCTGTGCACTACCCAATAGTAACCTGGGTTACACAAGTATACTTATGGAAACTGTGTTCATCTTAACTGAAAGCTATGTCGTGTTTGCTGGCGCCCCACACATCACGCACCTGTCAGTCAGTCAGTCAGCATGTCACCTTAAAGGGTTGAACAAATAGCGCACAGCACTACTACGGTTACAGAAATGTTTGCGCTGGTATAATTCACTTACCTTTTAATATGTTTTGGTGCGATTATAACCCGCTATAAAAGAAAACAACGACTAAATGTTTTAATTGAGAAGTTGTAATGTAGCCGTGGCGGGATGGATTTTGGTGTGGCGGCTCGCCACGGATGAATATATGTAGCGGAAACCTTGACGTAATTTGCTCAAGTCTGTTAAACTAACACAATTAACTTCATTTGTAGATCTGAAGACATCAATATAATGAGGTGAAAACAGGAACTGTTGAGATGAAATAAAGAGGATTTCAGCAGCTCTGATAATATTGATGAGCCTCAGACTATAAACACTCATTAAACAGCAGCAGATCAGCTCAGTTTATATTGAGTGTTTGCAGCATAAATTAATCTTGTTTACCAACTGATATTTTATTTTTAGACCTCTATAGACCTACAGTTTAAATACCTCATAGGCATTTACCACATTTTTGCTACCACAAACACGTGGTATGTAAAGTAACAAACACACACCATGTATTTATTGACAAATCTAACAAATAATTACTTTAAGTTACATTAACACTATTAACTATATTTACTAGTTAATATTGAGCACCACAAATCATGTTTTCAGTGACAAACGTCACATATCTGCAGCACTAAATTACATTCACAGATCACATTTATCAATTTTATTAATCCAGAAGCTAATGAAGGTACACACTTAAGATACACAGAAAAACAAACACTGAGCTCATGTTTTCCTCTCAGAGCTCCTCTCTGCCTGCTGTATTGTTTTGGTCAGCAGACACACAGATAGAGGTGAACTCAATGCAGAAACTAGTCGCAGATTGTCGCTTTAATAAACTGTAAAGTGTGTTTTATTGTTGTGTAAACACGAGAAAAAGCGTCAACGACTCACCTCAGCTCTGAAGACTCGACGCTGGATGAACGCGTCAGCGCTGACGTCATCACGGCGAGGCGGGCGTAAAAAACGCCAATATGGCAAGCTGTTTAGACGTTTATTTATTCTCAGGATATAAATTCTTGAAATCAACAATTTTATAGTTGATATCAATAATCGTGAAAATGTGAAATAATAATATATATGAAAAACAGACAATGTTAACTTCTGGTATAATGAATGTGATTGTTACTCGTAAAATAACCAAGCGTCAACATCCCGCTCTCCCTCGTGAAACCAACACAGAAGTAACTAAACTGCAATTTATTGAAATTCTGCTAGGCCTGGCTCCAAAATATAGAGATACATTTCTAGAAATAGATTTCTATAGGGTATACGCACAGCCAGTGTTTCTTTCACCTACTGATAAACTTCTGGTGAACGGTTAATGTGACTTTTTCAATTTTATATGGTTCCTTTACAACACAGATGTTGTATTTAATATATAATCAGATACAAAGACTTTAGCATTCATTTAATTGTTAAAGTCAAAAAAGAGATGAAAATCAGGATCATCAGGCTAGCGTAGAAATTCCTTTGAAAATACTGGAGTAAAGTAAATGTTCATATTTTAAAGACGTGGCATGGAAAAATGTGATTTAATGCAGAACTTCTTGTACATTCTGAGACCCACTTTATATCGTACATCAACCAGGCAGTGAATATCAATGACTTAAAAGGAAACAGACCTTAAACACTGTGATTTTGTGACAGCATACAGCTCACTGAAATCGCTTTAACTAGACGTAAAGATGATGTTAAAGACATACTCTAGCACATTTATTTTAAAAATACACACTCAGGCCCCGTTTACACTGATACAGCTTAGTATTAAAATGGCATTTTCGAACGAAAATGATTCACATCCACAAATTGTTTTACCTAGCATTTCAGAACAGCCCTCCGTCAGCTGAAAACACACATCACATGACCACACACACACTGTCATGCGCTTGTCTGAGGTCCAGAGAACAGTGTACGTTGGACACAGGGCCGGAGCAAGCCGAACTGCCGCTCTAGGCATAGAACTATCACGCCGCCCTCAACCCGAAAGCGAAAACGAAACTGACCGGTTCATAAAGTGAGGACCGGGTGTAAGTTAGCACATTGGGTTGGGCGGCGGGGCACGTTTGCCGCCCTCACTATGCCGCCCTAGGCGGCCGCCTAGGTTGCCTCTATGGACACGCCAGCCCTGGTCAGACAGTTTATCAAAGATGTATAGCTGGATGGCATCTCACTATAGTTGTTAAATGTGATATTTAACTAATCTGGTCTCTATCTAACGACTCTTCGGTCTTTTGTATCTATCAGGTAAGATGTCACAGCGTCAGTACACTGCTTTCAATCTTTCGCTTTCACGCTTGTACTTAGTCATTTTAGTGAAAACCTCAGATATTGTTGGTTGGTTCCTGTTGGTTGTGCACCTTTTTTACCAACCAAATTTGTGGACGCCATTATAACGACACAGATCACTCTGCCTATTCATGCCAGAGTCCTGCGGAAAAAAGTGATTGACGGGTGGTAATTTGAGTGTAACTTATCTTTATTTATTTATGATTTGGTTATGGGTAACACAAAGACCATGTGGGTCAGGTACTGTAGTTGAAACGGTAGGCTACAAATAATTAATTCGTTATGAATTAATTAATTATTCATAAATAATTAATTCACCTCCGCCTATGAAGATGATGCCATCGTCCATCCCGATGTTTCACATTAGACATCGTACGATGCTAAATTGGTCAACATCCCCCAACCCTAGAGGGAATGCAGCAAATCTTTAAGCTTTACTTTTCTGTTTCATTAGCTATGTTTCCATCCAAAAATGCGAATGAACTTTATGCACAAAACTGGAATATCGCATAAAAGACGTGTGAATAAAGCAGCATTTCCATACAACGAGTCAAAGAGAACAATATCATCACTTCTTAAATAACTGGCGCCAAATATCAACAGTAAAAACTGAATTTGCTACAGTAGAAGAAGCTGCATCAATCATTTCTTTATCTAATAAATGACTTGCGCCTCACAAGACAATCCTGACACGCAGTGAACCCGCGCTGACGTTTGAAGGACGTGGAGCACAGATGCTCTTGACTATTCTGGAGGTCATTAATAATATAATAACACTAATACTGGCGTTTTAGAATGACCAAAACAACATTTCAGATGTTTTACAGTGTGCTCAGCCTGCTGGTTTGTCTATTTACACACATTTTTATCATCACATGATCTCTTATATCAAAATCACATGACCTTTTTTAATGCGCACACTGGAATTTGTGCGGTAAAAGTGTTTCCATCGTAGTTTATGCGCATCTTTTCTTATCGAATAAAAAGTTTATCCTACTCAGTTATGCGCATGTGTTTTTAATGCACATTTTCAAAATTTCTGCACATCTTGGCGTTTCCATCAACCGTTTTTTTTATGCGCATCTCCAAAATGAGCATAAAAATAGGTGAATGGAAACATAGCTATTGATGTATTTGATAAGCAATACAATCATTAAGAACTGAATTGCAATGGCAATTATCAGAGCATGGTAGGGCCCTCAAATTATTCTGCTTAGGGCCCCTGAATGTACAGGGTTGGCTCTGTATACAACCAAGCACATGTGGTCAGAACTAACAGGCATCTCTAGCTCCGCTCACCCCCTGCGTCTTTGCCCATTTGCGTTTACCCGCGGTCAGTGCAATAACGAGTGAACAAAATTGCGATGGTTAGCCACACCCAGCAGCTTTATTTCATATAAACTGGATTGGATTGTGTATTTTGGTGCTGCCGGTGTGCACAAACTGACAGAAAAGACAAGGTGGGCTTCTCATTCAGTGCGAGACCCGCTTCAAACTCTCTCCACTAGCAATCGTACAGGTGCGGATATATCTGCACCAGCTCTGCTGCTCCACTCTCCAGTGTATTCATGTGGCCAGTGTTGCTGTTATGGATGTTGTTCTCCTGTCTGAACATTGTGGAGTCAGAAATTAATTGAGGGGAAGAAATCACACATCAAAGAAGCTGGAGCTCTAGCACAGACCCACTGACTGCAGAATCACCACAGACCAACGGCAGCTCAAATGGTTTTAGGAGCCAAGATGAACTCCTTCATCTCATTCGAACTTCCACAACAAACTAAAATTAACTCAGCTTCAGAAGGATTTTTCAGTTTGTTCTTCAGTTTTGTTTAAAGTATAGCAGGGACTGACTGTTTTTGCATGAGTTATCTCATGGAATGAAATAAGGAAAATCATTAGGAAATCCTTGTTGGGGGCTGAGCAAGTTTCTGATGGAGCTAAAGAACATGAATAAGGCTTCTCTTTACATTAGTGTTTTCTCTCCAGTGTGGATCCTCATGTGTGTATTTAAGACACTGAATATGTTTACGCTATCTCTCCAGAGTGAATTCTCTGGTGTCGTTTCAGGGATTGTAACAGACTGAACCTCCTGTCGCAGTGTGAACACTTGTACGGTTTCTCTCCAGTGTGAATCACCTGGTGTTGTTTCAAGTTTCCAGAGCTAATAAAACTCTTCCCACACTCTAAGCACACAAAGTCTCTCACACCAGTGTGGATCTTCTGATGTATTTTTAAATAAAGTTTATGTCTAAAACTCTTTCCACACTCAGAGCATGAATAAGGCTTCTCGTTTGTATGAACTCTATGATGGATCTTCAGATCTGAAAGCCTCAGAAATGTTTTGCTGCACTGATCACATTTGTGTGGTTTCTCTCCAGTGTGAATCTTCTCATGTGCTTTCAGGTATCCTGGCTCATTGAATCTCTTGTCACAGTGTGAACACTTGTACGGTTTCTCTCCAGTGTGGATCCTCATGTGACGTTTGAGATCACGTTTATACCTGAGACTCTTTCCACACTGTGTACAGGTGAAACCATTTACAGCTGTTGTATTCACTAAAAAACTATGATCAATCTCTGATTGAGTTATTCCTTCAGTTTTGACATGATGTTTCTCCTCATCTTCACTCAGTTCTTCTGTTTTCACCTTTACCATCAGATCTGAAAATGAAGTAAATAAGTCACATTTTAAGAGGCTAGTTTTAACAGTTTGCTAACAGCAGATGGCGCTCTAGCAGGTCTCGACAGTGTGAGCAATTCTGACTAATGGCCAGTTTCCACTGAGTGGTACGGTAAGGTAGAGCTGTAACCGGGCCATAAAAATTAGGCCCGATAGGGTCCGAGCCCGACAGAATTCAACCCGAGCCCGACATTTTGATTGACAGCTTTATAAAGCCCGAACCCGTTAATAACCCGACATTATTCAAATGTGCACATGCACTCAGCTATTTTGCCTTTTTTCAAAAACGAGTCATTTAAATGTTTTAACATAATTTATTCATAACAAACATTGGCTATAGACCACTTGGAAGTCGGAACAAAGAAATAAAATAAGTCCTCTGAAACATCGTAACATCTCAGCTCTCTAAATAGACCTAGGTACACACACCTAGCCTTTAAATTGGCCAACACACCACCGAAAAGAAGTCTTTCTTAACAAATTAAATTAAAATAAATTCTAAATTATGACTGGTATTTGGCAATAACAAAATTAAGATAAAGGCTCTGTGGGATTTGTTTCGCCACTTTTCTTCACAATCTGGCATTAAGGCGACGGTAAAGCTGAATAACAAACGAATAATGCCAACATTAGCCTGTATACTCTGTCTATTTTATGATTTAATAATATTTATTTATAATTTAAAAATCCTTTACTCACCAAGATTAGGCTACGTGCTTTTGTGCAGGTACATTATTGAATCCACTGTAAATGGCTTTAGCGCAGTCCTGCGCTCAAGATACTGCGTACCGAATACCTTTCACTGCTTCTGCTACCGGCCGAGATGCAGACATCTGATCTGGCTAATTTTGAATGTTTTGGGTAGGGTTGTTTGTTCATCTTCTACCTGCCAAAAACATCCGTTTAATTTTCCATGACAGCAGTTTCAATGTAGCAATGACCTCGTCCTCTTCCCTGTCAGCTTGCTGTACATACATTGCTGTTTAGCGCTCTACCGTAATACGCAGTGTATGAGTGACCGCCGAAATACCTTGGCGGCTAGAATGACCGTTCCTTCTGAACTGGTGGCTGGCCTGACCACAGTCAAAATTCACTCTTTTTCACTTCTCCATCATCATTTGTTTCACCTTTGCAGGGTGGATTTTAATGTTGTAACAAACGATTTGATTACTTTCTCGCGCTAATCGAAATGCATCACATGACTATTCATTTACTGCGCAAGCCAAGCCTGGCCCGACCCCGTCTAAAATGATAGAAATTAAACCCAAACCCACCCGAACAAGTCGGGTCCCGCTGGGTCCCGTCGGGTTCGGGTAAAGATCTTCAGCTCTACAGTACGGTATGCTTTTATGGCCGTTTCCACTGCCAAAAGGCGTGCCGAACCGAACGGGTACCAAAAGGCAGGGCTAGAAGCGCAGCTAAACGCTATTGGTTTACAGAGATACATCATTCGCTCGCGCAACAAGCCAGAATGAAAACAAAGGAAGCACCACTTTTAAAAACACAGCCGAGACATTACAACGTAATACTATATACATATAATAACAAGCCATGGTTAACCCGAGCTCAAATTAACCTTGTCGTCGTCTTGATGTACAGCCACAAAGCCAAGAAGAACAAAATCTGCCGTGTCCTGTTGGTGTTTTATGAGCCCGTCTAAAGCGCGAGCGGTTTCACTTTGTCCAGAGAGCTCGCGATCGCGTCTATATTTGAAATAACAAACTTTTTGAGCACATATTAATAACGTGCGTGTGATCATTGAAGCGCTCTGATATCCGATCCTGTCAAAAAAAAAAGACCACTGCGAGAGTGAAGCGCAAAAAAAAGTTGGAGCCAGAAAAAACTGCAGCAAATGAACCTTCTGCAACCTAAAACATGAACAAACTGCCATGTTTAACTATTATCATCACCTTTTGGACTATTATGAACTCGTGATGACAGAATTACTCTCTAACAGAGGCTAGATGTGCTGCTGAAGATAACAGACACAGATGAGAGGTTTGTACTGACTGGGCTATATGTTGTGTGTTGTTTTTGAACTCAAATAAGGCCTAAATGTCTGCTGTGTGTAGTTTTCTGTAATTGGTAACACATCCCAGACTGTAAGGGTCTGTATGTGTTCATATATGTTGCATTTATTTATTTATTTAATATAATCACAGACGCTACTTTGCACTGTCATTGATCTGCAGTTATAATCAAATCATATTCATAAAAGATTAGTGATGAACATTTATACACACGTGTTTATGTGTATAAAGCATCTGTTTTGTGAGAAGTGCTTCTCATTTGATATGTGAACGACCCGTACAGCTTTACTGTAGACATTTCCTTGAGTAAAAATTACATCATCTGAAACTTTCTGTTGTACACCACGCCCACCAAAAGGGTATCCTTTTGTCAGTGGAAACGCAAACCTGATAAAGGTGACCCGTACCGACCCGTATCGTACCATACTGTACCAGTCAGTGGAAAAGGGCCATAAAAACAGATGTGTACGTAAAATGTGTTTAGGAGAATACATGTCAATAAAAGCTTAAATAAAAAGAAAGAAACAATTAAAACATGATCAATAAACGGGTACTAGGCTATAATTGATGATTAATGCTGCAAAACAATTCTAGCTGAACTTCAGCTGTGATATTGTGAACCGTCTGATACACACAGCATGAGTGCTTATAAACTTCAATGTAATAAAAGTGCTGGATCTGTTTAGGGATATATTGTGACAGGGCTTTGTGTCAGCGATACCTAAATTACTTAAAATAATGTAAATAAAACAGTGTACACCTTTGTCATATTTTCAGTCAATTTTAAATACAGACCTACAATTTTTACTTTAAAAACCTAAAAAGACGTACAAAGTAACTTTGAAAGTGTCTGTTTACTTTTTACATGTAGTGATTAGTAATGTAATCAGATTACAATTTTCAAGTAGTAATTTGTAATGTATTACTTTGAGAAACTTACCCAACACTATATAATATACATGGCAAATTTAATAAATAGAGGGAAATTGAGAATGAATTGCATTTTTAAACACAAATTGTAAACAATATAAAATAACAGGGTAATAGAAAACAGAAACAAGACTGATGAAAAGCTAAAAGCTTCACAACCTCACTGCTGTTCAGCCTCATTATTAAAGAGTAATGAATAAACACAAACCTATGAGTTCTTCAGTCTCTTCCTGTTTAATTCTGCAGGGTTCTGGATCACTCATCTTCTCACTGTCCTTCAATAAACTCTGTCTTTGCAGATTTCTCTTCTTCCTGATGGTCTGATGCTCGTCTTCACTTGTAGACTGATGGGAATATTCCAGTATTTACAGCTGAACTGAAGGAAGAAACATGGAAATCTGCTTAATTTACACTGGTGGATGAAATTATGAGTTTTATCTTGTAGACAATACAACAGGTAATTACGTAATTTGCTCAAGTCTGTTAAAACTAACACAATTAACTTAACCTGTAGATCTGAAGACATCAATATAATGAGGTGAAAACAGGAACTGTTGAGATGAAATAAAGAGGATTTCAGCAGCTCTGATAATATTGATGAGGCTCAGACTATAAACACTCATTAAACAGCAGCAGATCAGCTCAGTTTTTATTGAGTGTTTGCAGCATAAATTAATCTTGTTTACCAACTGATATTTTAATTTTTAGACCTCTATAGACCTACAGTTTAAATACCGCATAGACATTTACCACATTTTTGCTACCACAAACATGTGGTATGTAAAGTAACGAAACACACAACATGTATTTATTAACAAATCTAACAAATAATTACTTTAAGTTACTTTAACACTATTTACTATATTCACTAGTTAATATTAAGCACCACAAATCATGTTTTCAGTCACAAAAGTCATATATCAGCAGCACTAAATTACATTCACAGATCATATTTATCAATGTTATTAATCCAGAAGCTAATGAAGGTACACACTTAAGATACACAGAAAAACTCAAACACTGAGCTCCTCGCTGCTGTTGTATTGTTTTGGTCAGCAGACACACAGATAGAGGTGAACTCAATGCAGAAACTAGTCGCAGATTGTCGCTTTAATAAACTGTAAAGTGTGTTTTATTGTTGTGTAAACACGAGAAAAAGCGTCAACTACTCACCTCAGCTCTGAAGACTCGACGCTGAATGAACGCGTCAGCGCTGACGTCATCACGGCGAGGCGAGCGTAAAAAACGCCAATATGGCAAGCTGTTTAGACGTTTATTTATTCTCAGGATATAAATTCTTTGAAATCAACAATTTTATAGTTGATATCAATAATCGTGAAAAATGTGAAAAAATGTGAAATAATAATATATATGAAAAACAGACAATGTTAACTTCTGGTATAATGAATGTGATTGTTACTAGTAAAATAACCAAGCGTCAACATCCCGCTCTCCCTCGTGAAACCAATACAGAAGTAACTAAACTGCGATTCATTGAAATTCTGCTAGGCCTGGCTCCAAAATATAGAGATACATTTCTAGAAATAAGATTTCTATAGGGTATACGCACAGCCAGTGTTTCTTTCACCTACTGATAAACTTCTGGTGAACGGTTAATGTGGCTTTTTCAATTTTATGTGGTTCCTTTACAACACAGATGTTGTATTTAATATATAATCAGATACAAAGACTTAAGCATTCATTTAATTGTTAAAGTCAAAAATGAGATGAAAATCAGGATTAGCAGGCTAGCGTAGAAATTCCCTTGAAAATACTGGAGTAAAGTAAATGTTCATATTTTAAAGACGTGGCATGGAAAAATGTGATTTAATGCAGAACTTCTTGTACATTCTGAGACCCACTTTATATCGTACATCAATCAGGCAGTGAATATCAATGACTTAAATGGAAACAGACCTTAAACACTGTGATTTTGTAACAGCATACAGCTCACTGAAATCGCTTTAACTAGACGTAATGATGATGTTAAAGACATACTCTAGCACATTTATTGAAAAAGGCAATTACAGATTAATGAACTTCATCTACTTATATGAAATATTTGATATATTCCCGGTTTTACAGACGAAGCTTACATATCACGTATTTTGCGTGCTCAAGTTCCTGTTTTTCAAAAGACGCTGTTTATGTGCACCAATAGGAAATGTAGAAATGCAGCAAATCTTTAAGCTTTACTTTTCTGTTTCATTAGCTATGTTTCCATCCAAAAATGCGAATAAACTTAATGCGCAAAACTGGAATATCGCATAAAAGATGTGTGAATAAAGCAGCATTTCCATCCAACGAGTCAAAGAGAGCAATATCATCACTTCCTAAATAACTGGCGCCAAATATCAACAGTAAAAACTGAATTTGCTGCAGTAGGAGAAGCTGCATCAATCATTTCTTTATCTAATAAATGATTTGCGCCTCAGAAGACAATCCTGACGGAGTGTGGATCCTCATGTGTGTATTTAAGACACTGAATACGTTTACGGTATCTCTCCAGAGTGAATTCTCTGGTGTCGTTTCAGGGATTGTAACAGACTGAACCTCTTGTCGCAGTGTGAACACGTGTACGGTTTCTCTCCAGTGTGGATCACCTGGTGTTGTTTCAAGTTTCCAGAGCTAATAAAACTCTTCCCACACTCTAGGCACACAAAGTCTCTCACACCAGTGTGGATCTTCTGATGTACTTTTAAAAAAAGTTTATGTCTAAAACTCTTCCCACACTCAGAGCATGAATAAGGCTTCTCGTTTGTATGAACTCTATGATGGATCTTCAGATCTGAAGGCCTCAGAAATGTTTTGCTGCACTGATCACATTTGTGTGGTTTATCTCCAGTGTGACTCCTCTCGTGTACTTTCAGGTATCCTGGCTCATAGAATCTCTTGTCGCAGTGTGAACACTTGTACGGTTTCTCTCCACTGTGGATCCTCATGTGACGACTGAGATCGTGTTTATGCCTGAGACTCTTTCCACACTGAGTGCAGGTGAAACCATTTACGGCTGTTGGTTTCTCTGAAAAACTATGTTCAATCTTTGGCTGATTTATTTCTTCAGTTTTGACATGATGTTTCTCCTCATCTTCACTCAGTTCTTCAGTCTTGACTGCTACCATCAGATCTAAAAATGAAGTAAATAAGTCACATTTGAAGAGGCTAGTTTTTAACAGTTTGCTAACAGCAGATGGCACTCTAGCAGGGATGGACAGTTTGAGCAATTCTGACTAAAAATAGATGTGTACGTAAAATGTGTTCAGGAGAATATATGTGAAGTAAATCTTAAATAAAGAAATAAAACCTGATCAATAAACGGGTAATCGGCTATAAACAGTTATTAATGCTGCAAAACAATTCTAGCTGAACTTCAGCTGTGATTTTGTGAACCGTCTGATACACACAGCATGAGTGCTTATAAACTTCAATGTGATAAAAGTGCTGGATCTGTTTAGGGATATATTGTGACAGGGCTTTGTGTCAGAGATTCTTAAATGACTTAAAACAATGTAAATAAAACAGTGTAGAGCTTTGTAATATGTTTCAGTCAATTTTAAATAAATGAAAAACCTAACCTTTTTTTTTAATTTTTAAAGGTTAAAAACCTAAAAAGACGTACAAAGTAACTTGAAAGTGTCTGTTTACTTCTTACATGTAGTAATTAGTAATGTAATCAGATTATAACTTTTAAGTAGTAATTTGTAATCTATTACTTTGAGAAACTTACCCAACAATATATAATACACGGTTTCCGCTACATATATTCATCCGTGGCGGGCCGCCACGCCAAAATCCATCCCGCCACGGCTACATTACAACTTCTCATTTAAAACATTTAGTCCTGTTTTTTTTTATAGGGGGTTATAATCGCACCTAAACATATTAAAAGGTAAGTGAATTATAACAGCGCAAACATTTCTGTAACCGTAGTAGTGCTGCGCGCTATTTGTTCAACCCTTTAAGGTGACATGCTGACTGACTGACTGACTGACAGGTGCGTGATGCGTGGGGCGCCAGCAAACACGGCGTAGCTTTCAGTTAAGATGAACACAGTTTCCATAAGTATACTTACCTTTCTGGAGTTTATAGCCGTTTCACTTTACTTCAGGACGCGTTAATGTCGGAAAACGCACAAAAACGCACTAAATCGCACTTCAGCAGCACTTACTGGAGAGCGCACGAGAAGATCTGCACTTGAGCATGTAAATTTGAGTGCGTGCAAGAAGTTTTGTGCACGAAGAGGAAATCGGCGCGCAAGCAAAGAGATTCACATGCTCAAAATACATGAATGCGTTCTTGACTTGTAATACTGCGTGTAATATTTGTCTTTGAAATAGTTGGCAGATCTGTGTAAAAAAAGCCTGCCGCCACAGCTGGGAAAAATTGAGAATGAATTGCATTGTCAACACAAATTGTAAACAATATAAAATAAAAGGTCATAGAAAACAGAACCAAGACTGATGAAGAGCTAAAAGATTCACAACCTCACTGATGTTCAGCCTCATTATTGAAGAGTAATGAATAAACACAAACCTATGAGTTCTTCAGTCTCTTCCTGTTTAATTCTGCAGGGTTCTGGATCACTCATCTTCTCACTGTCCTTCAATAATCTCTGTCTTTGCAGATTTCTCTTCTTCCTGATGGTCTGATGCTCGTCTTCACTTGTAGACTGATGGGAATATTCCAGTATTTACAGCTGAACTGAAATGAAGAAACATGGAAATCTGCTTAATTTACACTGATTGATGAAATAAATTATATTATGATAGTTTTATCTTGTACACAATACAACAGGTAATTATGTAATTTACTCAGGACTGTTGAAACTAATACAATTAACTTCACTTGTAGATCTGAAGACATCAATATAATGAGGTGAAAACAAGTTTTGTTTCATTTTTCAGAGCTCCATATAGACCTACAGTTTAAATACCTCGTAAGTATTTACCACATCTTTGCTACCACATACACGTGGTATGTAAAGTAACAAACTATGCGCATTTATTGCAAATATAACAAATAATTACTTTTAGCCAGTTACTTTAACACATTTACTATGTTCACTAGTTAACAATGAGCACCACAAATCATGTTTTTATTGACAAACGTCATATATCTGAAGCACTAAACTACAATTACATTCAGATCACATTTATCGATATTATTAATCCAAAAGTTGATGAAGGTACACATTTAAGATACACAGAAAAACACAAACTCACTTATATTGTCCTCTCAGAGCTCCTCTCTGCCTGCTGTATTGTTTTGGTCAGCAGACACACAGATAGAGGTGAACTCAATGCAGAAACTAGTAGCAGATTGTCGCTTTAATAAACTGTAAAGTGTGTTTTATTGTTGTGTAAACACGAGAAAAAGCGTCAACGACTCACCTCAGCTCTGAAGACTCGACGCTGAATGAGCGCGTCAGTTGTGACGTCATCACGCTGAAGCGAGCGCATTGAGGATCGCAAAAAAAAAAAACGTTCCACAGATTCTACCCAGTGAGCAGCTGTTTAAAAAGATTTAAAGGTGCTGTATGTAAGTTTTCGACTCTTCTAAAGCATAAAAATACCATAATATGTTTGCAGATATTTAAGAAACATCCCAAGTGAACATACTTGTTTAACTGAAAAACAATGCTGAAGTCAGATATTCTGCTTTGAAAATGGGTTTTCCATGCCGGAATGCTGTCTTTGTTTAGATAAATTTCATATGCACGATGCCAGTTTAGCCAATTATAATTCAGCACTCAGGGTTGCCTTGTTGGAAAACAGCGTATTTCATTCATTCATTCAGAAAGACTCTGAAAGCATGCGTCCGTGACCAAAAAGAACAGTATGGGAGACAGATGCAGCTCCACATGAGGTTATTAATTAGCAAATTACATAAATATTACGAACGTAAACATTAGGTGAGCAGGTTACATTGTAACCGCGTGTCCTAACAACACGCTGTGACGAGAGAGGCAGTGATCAGCTATTTGGCTGTTTGCACCAGACGAAACACGGCAGAAATTTAAATACAGCCTTTCAGAAGCACAGAATATGCACTCGCTCACGAAACGGTAAGGTTTAGAATCTATTTAATACATGTTAACCCACTTTAACATCAATGTAGATGCTGAATCACTCATATGTGTTTAGTTCTAAAGTTCAATTTCAGACGCTTTATTGTATTTTCCAGATCTGAGGTGAACTTTCTGCTTTCAGTATATGGCAACAAATGCCATGTAAAATGCATTCAAACTCGCATTGTTAGCATTTAGCACAGAATAAAGCACACAAGGCTTACCTGAGGTGATCTAGCTGTCATAGGTTTCTGTTGTTCAGCTGTGAGAAATAGAAGCCATTTCTAATATATCAATTCGAGGTGTTGGTTAGGACAAAAACTCCTTTTAATATGGAAAATATTCCCTCTATCGCGTGTCGTTGCTTTTATTTAGAACACAGTTTAAATCACTCGCTCCTGTACACAATCTGGCATCCCAGCGTACTTTTATTATGATCCAGGAGTGCAATACCTAGTTCAACCACTGGGTGTCAAACTTACATACTGCACCTTTAAATCGGATATTGACACATGTGCGCTTTCTGTAATTTACAAAGTGAAACAACTGTACACTTACTTTGGTACTGTTCCTACACAAAAATAATTTGGGGTAACTTTTGCAAATTTGTGATTGAGTTTACGTATTCCGTTTTTTCTTTGTTTTGTGAAAATGTGTTATTTGGTTTTATTGACACAGACCAGGGGCACCTGCAGGATTTTATTCCTAGGTACGCACAAATCCAGCACCCCCACCCCCACCCTTCCCACCAATAATGTCAAGAAACATTGATGCTTACTGTCAAGGCTACATCATTTAAAGGCATTCAGTATAACATAATTCATTTACTTTTTAATTTTAATGTTTCGTTGAAATCTAAATGTAATAAAAGCACATCGGCACCTGTCGTGGTTATCGACTTTTCTCTTAATGAATCAAACTCAGTCTGGAGGTCATGAATATCAGAAGAATATACTTTATTGGAATATTTTCCAAAAAAGCAGAGACAGCCTGGAGCAGACCCATCTCAGTCTCTCCCCAGGACAAATCCCATGTCCCTCACATTTGCTGTACCCTTTATCCTTGCTTCCTCCCACCTTTGTGTTTTCACAGCTGTTTACTGGTTCAACAGGTCTCTCCCCGCTCCTACTACTTTACGACCCCTATTTAAAGCCCCCTCTTCTTGTTGGCCCTTGTAATGTACAAATCTAATATATTCATCACTGTTTTTATGCATACAGTTCACATTTGGTAATCATGACTAGTATCTATGTTTCAAACATTTAAACTGGACTCTTCTCTCCCATTCAGTATGAATCTTTTCAAACATACATGACAGTTTCAACATATGTTGCATACATTTCCTGCTTTTCTGACACACATGGTTCTGCCTTGTATCCCCAAGTACTCTCTCTCTCTCGTGCTCTTTGATGACCCCTTTGCCTTAACCCAGGGGTGTCAAAGTCAATCCCTGGAGGGCCGGAGCTTGAAGAGTTTAGTTCCAGCCCTGCTTCAACGCACCTATCTGTAGGTATCAAACAAGCCTAAAGCACTCAATTAGTTTGATCAGGTGTGTTTAATTGGGGTTGGAACTAAACTGTGCAGAGCTCTGGCCCTCCAGCAACTGGCTTTGACACATGTGCCTTAACCTATCACCTGTTTCCAAAGACATATAATGACAGATTCATAGGGCCCTCCACTCACCCAATTAAATGTGTCTTAACATAGATTTAGAAAATAAAAATCTACTTCACACCAAGGAAAAATCAGACGCTCAAGATGTAGCCTAATCTTTAAAATTATGACATATTAAAAAATTTGCAAGTATAAGATTGTGAAACATTTAATAAAGCATTAACTAAATCCTTACTTTCCACTGGCTGAAAATCATCCACCCGCACAGTTGAGTAGTGGACGGGCTCAAACTAGAATATAACTTGTATATTTTTCTTGGAAAAAATATCTTTTAAAAACGAATTTTGTATATAGTTTGTCTCTTTGTTTAAATATGTTTCTTGGTCAGTTGCCTTCTAAAAAAATAGAAGAACGAATAACATTTGAGTTGAAGTGCTTGCTTCAAAATAAATCCGCTATGCTTCAACAATGCCGAATCACGAACTGGATTGTCAAATAAAATGATAATCTAGCCTAAATAAAATTTAAGTGAAATATTCAGTTTCAGAGAAGCCTATATTCAACTGTTTTCCATGTTGCGCCGGTCAATTACAATTTAATTCATTTAATCAAATAATTTGAATAAGCAGGATAGGCGTTTACAATATTCTGAGAAAACAGAAACTAGTTGTGAGATGTGTCTGCTTATTTATGCCAGTCTGTCAGATAAAATTGTTTACAACATCTTGAATGGTTCCGTTCTATGCAAGGAGGCTGCGCAGCAGCTGGATCTGATCTACAGCCAGGGGTGCATTTCCCAAAACCATCGTTAGCCAACTAAGGTCGCAAGTTCCGTCGTTACAAACATAGTTCGTTGATTTGCTGTTTCCCAAATCCATCGCTCCAACAAACATTCGCAAACTGCGTCGCAAACTTGAGCACTTGAAACGACACCTCTGGAGCTGTAGTTAGAAGCATAGTTCCTGGCTGTGTTCTATTCCCACTTATCCCCCCTATGCCCTATTCATTTAGAACATTCTAACATTCAAAGTTGGAATTATTGAAAATAAAAAGCATTAAGGTCATCTCTCTTAGGTGTAATTTGCTTTCAAAGTATGTTTACAGTTCAGTTTTAGCGATCTTCATGCTTACAATTGTGCTCCCTTCGCAGTGCACTTTGAAAACATTGATATCATTTTGAACACAGCCTCATGGCGAAAGCTATAGGTATATTCAAAAGCGGAAATTATGTTACGTCTCCAAAGCTTGTGAAAATAAAAAACATAGCATACGTAAATATTTTATTTTATAGTGGGTTATTTATTAAGTTTCTCTGCTGTATATGACATGGGTCTGTTGGTTAGAACTTTCTGCTGTGGTTTGCATGTGTCAAATTGTACTTTTTTTTACAAATAAATAAACAATATCCTTAATAATAATAATAATCATCATCATTAATATTATTATTAAAGTAAATATATTTATAGTAAATGGCCTCATTATTTATTTATTTATATGATTTATATATGATATTAGAATAGTGTTCGCTTTTGTAAGTGATTTTATGTTTTAGAATAGAATATGTAATGTTCAACTTCTCAATAATATTAGTAAAGCAAACATTGGCCCCACATATGCGCCATTTAAATATATTTTAATTAATATGGAAAGCGAGTGCATGTTTTTACCAAAACTAATATTGGATTTTATTTTTAAATGCGTGTTTGTGTAAAACATTATAATTTGCACAAAGAAATAATGGAGTTGTTCCCTAAAGAAGTTACTCCACCCCGTTTAGAGCATCATTATGGGCGTTTTACGTTATAACTAACGTGGTTCAAGCGATGGATCTGCGACAGAGAAACTACGGGTTTTGGGAAACACTCGTCACTACATCGTTCTTTTGCCAAACGATGCATCGCACTATGATAGTTCAGCCGCGAGTTACCTTGTTGTTTGGGAAACACACCCCAGGTCCAAATAAGACTGCGGTCTCCACTCCGTGTGGGGGATCAGTATTTGTCTCATTAGTTTTAGGCCTTTTAGCGAATGTCTCAATTAAGTTTCTGTTTTAAAGAGCATTTACTCATTTTGAACCTTGTTTTAAACAACAGCTATCTGAATTGTAATTGTTAGTGTGCTGAAAAACTGGCAGCAAAACTAAATCCAATAGATTTCTTTACCCATCTCCCACCATGCAAGTACTTACACGCTTTAAAACACACAAACGCACACCTTTATTTGTTGTCATTCTTTCTTGCTTTGTTAATGTTTAATAATCAATTTAAATGATGTAATAAATTAATAAATAAAAAGCGCTATAATTCCCGCTCTCTCATGGTACGCACAGTGCGTACAGCCGTACGGCTGCAGGCTCCACTGATACAGACAATAATACTGAGAAAGTGTTCTACTTGCTAAATATCAGATCCATAAATGCAAATTATCCAATAATAAACCACTTTTTAAGGTATTCATAAAAGAATTGAAACAATATTTTGAAACACTTTTAGGTTCAGGAAACACTAAGGCTAGGAAAACATTATCTTGTCATGCCCGATTTAAAATCCCCCTGTAACATCAGTACTTGATTTTGAATTACTTGCACTCTTAATATTTTTATTTTAAGCTTTACTTTATATGCATTTCTTGTTTACCTTTTTGTATTTTTTTCTTTACTGCTTTATCCCCCTGGCATCCTCTATGTTTCTTCTATAGTTCACGATGTTTCATTATATTGTAATAATTGCTGACCATTTTCTTGTTAAAAAAAAAAATAAATAAAAAGGAAAAAAAACGCACCAATTGTTTACATATGGCAAGCCGTTTCACGTTTATTCATACTCAGGATATGAATTCTTGAAATCAACAATTTTATTAATTAATTGGGTTGTTTATAACTGAATTGCTACTAGCGAAAATGTGAAATTTAATATATAAAAAGTGATGACAGTTTCTGATATAATGAATGTGATTGTTACTACACTGTAAAACCCAATAAGTAAAGGCGACTCAAACCATTTGAGGAAATAATTGCAACAAACCATTTAAGTTCAAAAACTAATCCTAATGCTAATGCTAATGCTGTGAACTTACTCCATTAAAAAGTTGAAGTATAATGAGGTATTGAATTAACTCATTACCTTCAACACTGAGTTTAAAACTCTTTTTAAATGAGTAGAATTAACTTTCAGTCAATTTTGAGTTAACTACACTCATTTCGATTGCTAAAGTTGACTGTTGGGTTTTACAGTGTAGTAAAATAACCAAGCGGCAACATCCCGCTCTCCCTCGAGAAACCATTACATAAGTAATTAGTCGAAATTTCGCTAGGCCTGGCTCCAAAAAATAGAGTAAAAAAAAATAGATTTCTATTGACTATTGATATTCTGGTACAAGAAAAAAAATATTTTGGTGTATATAGCTAATTTTACCCTTCATGACAACTGTGAGGGGGTGAATTTTTTTACAACTCGTTTAATTTATATTAACTGTATAATTAAGGGCGTGGCCACTTGAGTGACAGCTAGGTCTTGCTGCTCGCTGTCACGTCAAATCAGCGGATTCTGGCTTATTAGCCGCTGAACTACTCATGTATGTCATATTTTAGTTTTGTTTTATGTGGCTTTACACAGTCAATTACCCTTTTGGATTATTTCCTACAATAATCAGAGAATATGGCATGCGGTGCACTTAATTGTTCTCATAAACCATTCAAGTCACCTCCATTTTCCTGCTGAATGAAATTCTTGTAAGGTGAATTAACGTAAAATGAACTTTTATCTATAAATGTATTTAAGATCATTTCTTTATCATTTACAATATTATTTAGAATTTGAATGCCCTCCAGAATCTGACAGATTGATTAGCTGTAGGCTCTAGAACAGTCATCTGAAGCGTTGTCATGTACAGTGTTATGTCTGGATTTCATTAATAACTCTGCATTTACTAACACAGATTGTATTTGTAGTATTTGGAAGTAATTAGTGTTTACTCCTGTAGAAAAACGTCATAAGAACAATGCTTAGTGGCTCAATGTAGCACAACAGTGTTTTTTAAAAGACCAAACACAAACACTTTATTGATATTCAACCAAGCACATGTGGTCAGAACTCAAGTTTTAAGCATTTCTCCAGAAGAAAAAAACATCTAACTAAGAGCTAACAGGCTTCTCTAGCTCCACTCATGCCCCGCCTCTTAGCCCATTTTCGGTAAAGCTGCGGTCACATTGGACTCTTCTCCCCATTGACTTCTATTCATACGCATGTGAATGCAAGCTCGTGCGTCACGTTTCGCAGATCGCTGCGTTGGAAAGTTCAAGCTTGGTGAACTCTGACCTGTGAAATCGCGTCACTTGACTGCATGAGTTCAACCATTGATCAAAACATGACCTCTCTGGACAGAAATTTAAAACATGGACCAATCGCTTGCTATTTTAATGACTAATAATCTTGCTTAATCCCGCCCCTTTTCTCAGCGCCGTACGACAGAATTTCACAAGCTAAAACTCTAGTGTGACCACAGCGTTACTCGCGGTCAGCGAAATAATGTGTGAACAAAATAGCGATTCTTGTCGAGAGCATCAAGGTGGGAGCCCTGAGGAGCAAAGTCCAGCCATGTCGAAGACTGACAGCCAGATGCTTGCATATGGACATTAAGACAATGCTTATTTATTTTCCTAAACAATTAACATGACGTTGTGTTTTATTTTATTTGTTTCATACAGTAGGCCAATACAATGTTCTATTTTTAAACACTGTGACATTGCTGTAAACATGTTGGACGGTCAAGCTGAAAGCAGGGTAAACTTGACAAAACAGAACCGCTTTTAATGGTGTTTCTTTCGATTACGATTCTTTCGATGGTGGTTCGCGATTATGTTTTACTGGAGTAAAAAAATGAGATCCTATGACAATCTATACGCCTATGTAAAATAAAAAAGCATATGCTGTCCTTATTGCCATCATCTCGAACTCAAGCTGCGGTCACACTGCACGTTTCTCCCCATAGACTTCCATTCATACGCACGTGAATGCGTCAGACCGGAAACGCAAGGTCGTGCAGCAAGTTTCGCAGTTCGCTGCTTTGGAAAGTTCAAGCTTGGTGAACTCTGACCTACGAAATCGCATCACATGATTGCGTGAGAGCAATCGAAGATCAAAACATGACCTCTCTAGACAGAAATTTAGAACATGGAGCAATCTAATCATCTTGTTTAATCCCGCCCCTTTTCGCAGTGCCGTACGACAGAATTTCGCACGCTCAAACTCTAGCGTGACCGCAGCTTTATAGAGCGCATAGAAAAACGATAGGCTACATGACGAGGTTATTTAATTTGCTGTTAAGTGAAACATATTTGTGTTTGTTGATTTTATATAAATGAATGTATAGGTTGTTTGCAATCACGTGGTTCTGGTGGCACGTGAAATTCAGCTGGAGGGCAGGAAGTAAACTTGAATGGGAGACATGGAGGAAAGTCCATATTTTTGCAATTTATACCATATTTCAAAAGAGATATAAATAGAAAATAACCACATATGTTGGGCATAATCCTTATATCATGAAGAGGGCCGGGTTTTCTACTGAACTACAGTATATTTGCATGTCATCGAGGTGGTAGATACTGTATAATTACAAGGTTTCTGCTCCATATATTCATCCGTGGCAAGCCGCCATGCCAAAATCCATCCCGCCACGGCTACATTACAACTTCTCAATTAAAACATTTAGTCGTGTTTTTTTATAGCGGGTTATAATCGCACCAAAACATATTAAAAGGTAAGTGAATTATACCAGCGCAAACATTTCTGTAACCGTAGTAGTGCTGTGCGCTGTTTGTTCAACCCTTTAAGGTGACATGCTGACTGACTGACTGACAGGTGCGTGATGCGTGGGGCGCCAGCAAACACGGCGTAGCTTTCAGTTAAGATGAACACAGTTTCCATAAGTATACTTATATTTCTGGAGTTTATAGCCGTTTCACTTTACTTCAGGACGCGTTAATGTCGGAAAACGCACAAAAACGCACTAAATCGCACTTCAGCAGCGCTTACTGGAGAGCGCACGAGAAGATCTGCACTTGAGCATGTAAATTTGAGTGCGTGCAAGAAGTATTGTGCACGAAGAGGAAATCGGCGCGCAAGCAAAGAGATTCGCATGCTCGTATTACATGAATGCGTTCTCGACTTGTAATACTGCGTGTAATATTTGTCTTTAAAATAGTTGGCAGATCTGTGTAAAAAAAAAAGCCCGCCGCCACAGCTGGGAAAAATCCTAGAGAAAACACTGAATTACGTTACATAAAAAATACTATAGTGTTTGGAAGCATACTATACATAATTACTTGAACTAAACTGTTGTAGTAATTATATTGTTGCTGTGGTACGACACAACTGTAGTAATAAACAAATTATTCAATAGGCTTTAGTTTTCTGCACTATAATCACAATGCACCACAGTTTACTATGCTACAGTATTCATTAACAAAGAGTTGTACACATTATACACTTAACTGTGTAGTTCAGAAACATGTTTATTATTAATTACTATAGTATTTCCCCATGCAGATATCTTCCAGACATCACAAAATAACAGATGAAAGCGTACCAAAGTGTGGACGGATAGTCGCATTAATTTATTTTTGTAAGGGCGAAAAGAAGTGCTTCACAATAATGACAGTCTAGTTTTGTCGCAAGGGTTGCATTTCTTTTTTGTTCTGTCGATGAATTGACCATCAGCAAACATTCACCGCTGCTGCGCATCTCAATGTTCACGTTACAGTTGTTAATACCAATAAAAGACTTGGATTATTCCAAAACAAGACAGAGCTTTAATTGCAGCGATTACATGGCTGGGTACGTTATTTATACTCTCCTGGATTTTGTATAAGTGTGGTGATGTTTGCATCTGATTTCAATATAACACAATAACATATTTATACACGTAGCTGGGCCTGTATATAATCTTTATTGGTGCTATCAAATGAATTATCGCGTTCAAATAAAGTTTGTACGAATAGATGTACTGAATAAATGTTTATTAGCGTTTTAGCCAGTTTCTTGAACTTTCTCCCCTTTATGAGCTAAAACTTTTGGAAAAAGCTGTTCGGCATTTCTCATTTTGGCTGATTTAAATAATTATAAACAACATAAAACAGAAACATTTTGATGTCCTGATAGCGATTCCTATGTGGAAGAATCACTTCCTGCCCTCGATCTGAATTTCGCACGTCATCAATGACATCATGTGAAAACTACCTATTATAGTAAAGACAGCAGGGTCCCTTGAAGCCTATTCACTGTGTTTATTCTGTTCTCATTGCTATTGGCTGTTTTGTTACATCAATCAGAGAGTATGCGCGGAGTTACATTGTGCACGGGAAGGTCAGTTCATTATAGAGGTTGCTCACATGCTCATCGCATGGTCGGAAAAGCTGCCGTTCTGTGCCGGACAAAGAGCACCAAACAGTGAGAACAGTGACGTGTAAGCTGCATACTTGTCAACCTTTTTCCCAGGATTCTCCCGTATTTTACAATGGTTTCCCACTATCATCCTGTAAAGGTATTTTCACGTATTTCTCCCATATTTTTAATCTTTCTACGAAGGGTGGCAATAAACATTAAAGAGCCGATTATCCCTATACGCAATTCATACCGCCGAACCACCAGGGGTCACCCCTTGCTTTTAAATGAGAATCTGTTCTGTGCTTTCGTTTTATTTAGGCTTGAAAACTCTTTGAAATAAATATAAAATCGGCAAAATTCCCTTCCTTTCCATTACAGGCACCTTCGCCCCTTCTATGCAATCCTCAGTCAGTTCATGTAACGGTGCATGAATGTCAGACGCACTCCATAGTGATAAACAGACGCTGTTTCCCAAACGAATTCTGTACATGCGTTTTTAAGCAGAGTCACTCTGGGTTTTGGGTGCGTGTTTTAACAGACATATGCACATAATAATAAAAATAAAAATAATAATTTCTAAACATGTTGACCTTAGTGGGTTTTCTTTTAAACACAACAAAAAATGTAGTCTTAAATGAGCATAAACAGTTAGGAAAACAGTCGAATGCTTTCATTGTAGATCTGTGCATTTTTAAAGTGACAGCTCTGTTATTTAATGTAATCAAATGAAACATCTAAATGTGAGACTCATTCACTGCTCTTTAATCAGAATGTTTAAATTATACAGTGAAGAAAGAAAGAAAGGTTAATGAGAACTTCATACAATTTCTTTATAATAGCTAATATTTTGAATAGTCTAAACCAGGGGTGTCCAAACTCGGTCCTGGAGGGCCGGTGTCCTGGAGAGTTTAGCTCCAACCCTAATCAAACACACCTGAACCAGCTAATCAAGCTCCTAACAGATATACTAGAAAGTTCCTGTCAGAAGTGTTGAAGCAAGATGGAGCTAAACTCAGCAGGACACCGGCCCTCCAGGACCGAGTTTGGACACCCCTGGTCTAAACTGTTTGCTAATTTATTTGCAGCTTTTTCTAGTGTATACCATTTATTCTAGCCTTTCTAAATAATAATAACAATAAATAGAAAAACATACTGACTGTTTCAACTATTATTTACAATGAAACAGCTTCAGATGAACATATTTAGTAATTTGGGGATTTTTTTTTTGGGGGGGGGGGGGTCTCTTTTTTCACATCCCAATGTTGACAGGTAAGGTAAGCTGTGCGTTTATGCCACTTGTACTGTTGTGAGTAAACTGTGCATCTACATTGTTCAAGATGTTAAGTTAACATTATACAGAACAGATGATCATCTTGCCGTGGCTCATTCCTCCCATGCACCCACGCAGGCCAAAGCAAAAGTGAAACTGAACACACGACAGTATTCCTCTCTCAGAAGCACTGCAGGTAAATTTAAACGATGTTCTGTTGCTTGTGCATGTAAAAATTAATTCCTTAAAAGATATTTTCAAGGGTCAAAGAAAGTGATTGATGAGAAAAACAAGCACTTTTTTTAGCAAGAATGTAAATTTAGCCTACTTTCTAATTTAAGTTTTATATTTATAGATGTTTTGTTTATATATTGCTGTTTAGGGACAGGGATCCTGTGTGTTAGGGTGCTTTCACACCTAGACTGGTGCATATCCCCCGTTAGCGTGGTTCATTTGGCGTATGTGAATAATCAGTCGGTTGGAGATTGCCTGAATGAGGTGGTCTTGGTTTGATTAAAACGGACTCTGAAGCGGATCAATTGTAGTGAGAAAGCAAAACGATCCAATGAACTAACAAACCAGGCTATTTCTCAGTGTATTATGGATATGCAATAGGCAGAATGAAGAGAGAACTACGAGTCGGGCAGGATGTTTGCTACTTGTAAATGTGCATTTCATGTCGAATACGAAAGTGAAAGCATGCTGAAATATTAGCGAGAGCTGGTTATCTGTTAGGGAAATTGACCTAGTCTTGGTTTATCTGTTATTTCTTTCTATGATGTAAAGCCTATAATGCATAATTCTAGCCTACGGCTATGTGTGAGAACCACTGATTTATATGTAGTGACGATGTCTGTGGGTGTCACCATTCAAAATTAAAGCGCAGCTTTTTGCTTATGATGTCTTATTGCTCATCGTCATAAATTAAAATAAGGATACATGACAACTGAGCGGGACTCTGCAAAAATAAACCGTGAAACTCAGGTCACGTGTGAGTAAACTTTCGTCACATTGGTCAGTTTTAGCTATATGAAAGTGAACCGCACTAAGAACAAAAATAAACAGCATAACAATTTTAATCCCCGTTTCAGAACAAAAGAATCGATCCACAGGTGTGAAAGCACCCTTAGATAGCCTATATCATTGTGGCAGGGGTCTCTCAGGGCGTGCTCACACTAGGTACAGTTGCCTTGAACCATGCCGAAGCGCGATTGTCCCCTCTCCCCCAACGGCCTGCACTCACACTGTATTTTGCCTTCTGAACCTGAGGACGCTTACGTCATCGATGATGCGACTGTTCTCACTCAGCACAGTGGACATTGCTGTAGTTACATCATTTTAGTGATTTGGGATGTAGTGATGCACAGTCAAATATTTCACAGAACAGATCCACAACTTTTGACGCTCATAAAGGTTTATAACGTCCTCATGATGCACATATTAGGAGGTTTCCTGAAGGCGCAGCTGTTGTGCAGCAAGGGGTTTGCCTCTTTAATAAACTATGACAGTTTGTGTTCATTGAACAGTAAGAATGATTAATAAATAAATATGAAACAGTCACTTAAGGGACGTCACGTCTTCAGTTTTGTGCTCAGGCGCGCTTTGCGCTCACACTACAAGCGTATCGCTCCAAAGCCCAACCGAACCGCAGGCTGGCACACTTCTTCCAAACTTGGCCAACTGAACCACGCCTGAGCCCGATTCGGAGCACTCACACTTGTCAAACAAACCGGGAAACGTGCCTGGGCACGGTTCAGATAACATAGTGTGAGTGCACCCTCAAGATCAAAGCAAGCCCAATCCAACCCTCACCCCCCACCCGTAGAAAAAAAAAAGTCCCCTAAAGGCAACGGTATAGTTTTAATACTCCTCAAAGGTGTTTAGGAGCCAAAATTTCACTTTGGTGATCAGATTGGTGATGAATTGCATGTCAAACAAGCCGGAGCTCCAGAACAGACCCACTGACTACAGAATCACCACAGAACAATGGCAGCTCAAAGGGTTTAGGAGCCAAAATGAACTCCCTCATCCGATTCGAACTTCACCAACAAACTCAAATATAACTCAGTTTCAGATGGACTTTTCAGTTTGTTCTTCAGTTTAGTTTAAAGTTGCTGAGGACTTAAGGCTGGTTGAGAGTTGTGCACAGAAACTGACTGTTTTTGCTTGAGTTATCTCATGAAAGAAAACAGAAAAAAATCATTAGAAAATCCTTGTTGGGGCGCTGAGCAAGTTTCTGATGGAGCTAAATAACATGAATTAGGCTTCTCCTTTGTATTTCAGGGCTGAAGCCTTCAAAAATATTTTGCCACATTGATCACATTTGTGTTTTCTCTCCAATGTGGATCCTCGTGTGTTAATTAAGACACTGAATGCGTGTTCGGTGTCTCTTCAGTGTGAATCCTCTGGTGTTGTTTCAGGTTTTGTAACAGTCTGAATCTCCCGTCGCATTGTGAACACTGGTAAGGTTTCTCTCCAGTGTGGATCCTCTGATGTTGTTTCAGTACTCGAGCTCTAATAAAACCCTTCCCACAGTCTAAGCACACATGCTCTTTCACACCAGTGTGGAGCTTCTCGTGGTCTTTTAAATTTGACCGATATCTAAAACTCTTTCCACACTCCGAGCATGAATAAGGCTTCTCGTTTGTATGAACTCTACGATGTTCCTTCAGACCTGAATGGTTTGAAAATGTTTTGTCGCATTGATCACATTTGTGTGCTCTCTCTCCGGTGTGGCTCTTCATGTGGTGAAAAAGCCATGAAAATTTAGTGAAACTCTTCCCACACTCAATACATGTGTATAGTTTCTCTTCAGTGCGAGTCGTCTCGTGCGTTTTCAGGATTTGTGGCTGATTGAATCTCACGCTGCAGTTTGACTGGTTGTCAGGTTTCTCTTCAGCGTGAGTCGTCTCATGTGTTTTCAGGATTTGTGGCTGATTGAATCTCACGCTGCTGTTTGACTGGTTGTCAGGTTTCTCTTTAGCGTGCGTCCTCTGGTGTCGTTTCAAGTTTCCAGCTCTCATAAAAGTCTTCTCACACTTATCGCACACAAACTCTCTCACACCACTGTGGATCTTCTCATGTGCTTTTAGATAAAGTTGATGGGTAAAACTCTTCCCACACTCAGAGCATGAATAAGGCTTCTCGTTTGTGTGAACTCTAAGATGGTTCTTCAGGTCTGAAGGCTTCAAAAATGTTTTGTCGCATTGATCACATTTGTAAGGTTTCTCTCCCGTGTGAATCATCATGTGAAGCTTGAAGTAGTACTTACAATTGAAACTCTTTCCACACAGACTGCAGATGAAACCTGTTACAGCTGTTGTATTAAATAAAAACCTATCTTCAGTCTTTGATTGAGTTTTTTCTTCATCTTCACTCAGTACTTCCCTCTCCTCCTCCACCATCAGACCTGAAAATTAAGTAAATCAATTATAAGAGTTTAACAGTTTGCTGACAGCAGAGAGCGCTCTAACAGGGCTGAACAGTGCGATAAGATCCTACATGGGAAATAAAGCACAACAACACACTGTGCAGCTCCATCATGTCTGCTAAACGTCAAACATTTAGTAGTCTACGTTCACTGATGTACTCTTGTTGTTTGAATGAATTCAATGTTTCACAGAACTTGGTTACAATCATACAAATTACTCTTCAGGTGTTCATTTGCTTGGTCTTTTGACACTTCATGTTTGCAATTACCTACATTCTTGGCGTGCTGCACTATAAAACCAATTTATTTTAATGGTTGGTGCCATGCAAAAGTGGTGTGCTGTTATCCTGATGGAAGGCATACCTGCCAACATTTGGTTTGTAAATTCCGGGAGTATTACGTCATACGCTAATTTGCATATTACTGAAGTCATTGCGTTCTACCACTTCTGTTTGTTTAACAGCCTATGGTAAATAAATGGGGTATTTTATATTCGCACTACGCTTTATGTAAGCTTGTCAATTTAACTAAATTTATTGCTGTTTGAATACAGTATATCATTATAGATGAGTAGGGAATTTGCAGTAATCTCTCAGACAATTTCTGAAACTCTCACTTAAAACATCTCTGATTGTGCAACAAGAATAAACGGTCAAATTAAATTGTTAAAATAAAGGAGAAGCAGATCGGGTTGACTGTACAAGGGAAATACCTTCAAACTGCCACCTGTTCTAAATCATTTGCCGTCGGTACGCAGAGAGGTGCTCTGCTCTCAGGCTGCAGGGGAGGGGCCGGCAGCGTCACCCGCAGCTCGTTGAGAAGAGTAGGGACGGTACAGTAATGGACAAACGACAGTCTATAAAAATCGCCAGTAACACACAAAAAAGTTGCTAGATTTGTCGCTAGTCGCTTTTTTGAAAATTTGTCGCTAAGTTGGCAACACTGGTGCAAACTGAAGAGCGGGGAGCGGGAGGGGTGAGAGGTTTGGGGAGATGGGGGCGCGCAAACTGTAGCGCGCGACCGGAAGAGCACAAGCACCAAGTTTCAGCCCGGACTGTACCAAAATGCTGAGGAGCGGGGGGCGGGGGAATTCCGGGAGACAGAACAATACGGGAGACGGGTCTGATATACGGGAGACTCCCGGGAAAAAACGGGAGTGTTGGCAGGTATGATGGAAGGTCTGGATCTTTAGATGATCTACTTACTGTGATATTTTAATCTGTGCATTCGTAGAGAAGATGATTGTATGTAACTCTTCCCACAATCAGCGCACTGAAATGGTTTATCTCCAGTGTGAATCCTCTCGTGTGCTTTCAGGTATCCTGGATCATTGAACCTCTTGTCGCAGTGTGAACACTGGTAAGGTTTCTCGCCAGTGTGGATCATCATGTGGCGATTGAGATCGCGGTTATGCCTGAAACTCTTTCCACACAGAGTGCAGATGAAACCGTTTACGGCTGTTGTATTCAGGAAAAAACTATGATCAATCTCGGATTGAGTTTCTTCTTCACTTATGCCATAATATTTCTCCTCATCTTCACTCAGTTCTTCACTCTCCTCCTTCACAATCAGATCTGAAATTGAAGTAAATAAGTCACATTTTAAGAGGCTAGCTTTTAACAGCTTGCTAACAGCAGATGGCGCTCTAGCAGGGCTCGACAGTGTGAGCAATTCTGACTAAAAATAGACGTGTGCGTAAAATGTGTTCAGAAGAATATATAGTTAGGTCTATAAAATATTTGGACATCGACACAATTCTAACATTTTTGTCTCTATACACCAACACGGACACTGCAGGCTGTCATCTTTAATTTGAAGGGTATTTACATCCAAATCAGGTGAACAGTGTAGGAATTACAACAGTTTGCATATGTGCCTCCCATTTGTTAAGGGACCAAAAGTAATTGGACTCTTGGCTTTTAAGCTATTCTATAGCCAGGTGTGTGTTATTCCCTCATTATATCCCAATTAAAATGAGCAGATAAAAAGTCCAGAGTTCATTTGGAATGTGTTACTGTCAACTCTCAAGATGACATCCAAACAGCTGTCACTATCAGTCAAGCAAGCCATTATCAGGCTGAAAACCCCCCCAAAATAAACCCATCAGAGAGAAAGCAAAAAAAATCAGGCGTGGCCAAAACAACTGTGTGGAACATTCTTAAACAGAAGAAATGCACCAGTGAGCTCAGCAACACCAAAAGACCCGGAAGACCACAGAAATAGCTGTGGTGGACGACTGAAGAATTCTTTCCCTAGTGAATGCAACCACCCTTCACACAGGTGTGTCAGAGTCAACAATCATGTGAACCATTGGTGAGCCTCAAAAACAGGAAGGCCAGATTAGAGTTCTAAAAGAGCCTTCACAGTGCTGGAACAACATCATATGGACAGATGAGATCAAGATCAAATTATAGCAGAGTGATTGGAAGAGAAGAGAATGTAAAAGGAAATGAACTGCTCATGATCCTAAGCAGTGAAGCATGATGGTAGTAGTGACATGGCATGGCCATGTATGGCTGTCAATGGAACTGGTTGTCTTGTATTTATTGATGATGTGATGTTGACAAAAGCAGCAGAATGAATTCTGAAGTGTTTCAGGCAATATTTTCTGCTCATATAGAGCCAAATACTTCAGAACTCATTGGACAGGGCTTCACAGTGCAGATGGAGAATGGCCCAAAGCATACTGCAAAAGCTACCAAAGAGAATCTGAAGGGAAAGAAGTGGAATGTTATGCAATGGCCAAGTCAATCACCTGATCTAATACAGATTGAGCTTGCATTTCACTTTTTGAAGATGAAACTTTAGGCAAAATGCCCCAGGAAAAAGCAGTAACTGAGAACAGAGGCCTGGCAGGGATGAAACCCAGGGTCTGGTGATGTGTATCCAGACTTCATGCTGTAATTGACTGCAAAGGATTTGCAACCAAGTATTAAAAAGTGAAAGTCTGATTTATGATTATTATTCTGTCCAATTACCTTTGGTCCCTTAACAAATGGGAGGCACATATGCACACTGTTGTAATTCCTACAGCGTTCACCTGATTTGGATGTAAATGCCCTCAAATTAAAGCTGACAGTCTGCAGTTAAAGCTCATCTTGTTCGTTTCATTTCAATATTGTGTTGGGAGAAAAATGTTTGAATTGTGTCGATGTCCAAATATTTATGGACCTAACTGTTTGTGAATAAAAGCTTAAAAAGAAAAAGAAATAAAACCTGATCCATAAACGGGTACTAGGCTATAATTGGTTATTAATGCTGCAAAACAATTCTAGCCGAACTTCAGTTGTGATATTGTGAACCGTCTGCATGAGTGCTTATAAACTTCAATGTGATAAAAGTGCTGGATCTGTTTAGGAATATATTGTGACGGCTTTGTGTCAGGGATTCTTAAAAGACTTAAAACAATTTTAAAAACAACGTTAATAAAACAGTAAACCTTTGTAATATTTTTCAGTCAACTTTAAGTAAATAAAAGACCTACAATTCTGACTTAAAACCTAAAAAAGACGTACAAAGTAACTTATAAGTTATAATCTGGTTACATTACTAATTATTACATGTAAAAAGTAAACAGACACTTTCAAGTAGTAATTTGCAATCTATTTCTTTGAGTACCTTACCCAATACTATATAATATATATGTAAATACATATGGCAAAAATTAATACATGAAAAAAAATCGAGGATGAATTTCCTCCTGAAAAAAGTAAGTGTCAAGCCCTGATACAGGACATACAGCGTATTGAAATTGCATTACTCTCAGACCCTAGCCGCATAACAGATAATATTAATATAAAAAGTAGAATTATAAAAAGAAAACACAATAAATACATATGATATAATTTACAAATATATAAGTAAAAACAATTATAATAATGAAGAGTAATGAATAAACACAAACCCATTTCTTCAGTCTCTTCCTGTTAATTCTGCAGGGTTCTGGATCACTCATCTTCTCACTGTCCTTCAATAAACTCTGTCTTTGCAGATTTCTCTTCTTCCTGATGGTCTGATGCTCGTCTTCACTTGTAGACTGATGGGAATATTCCAGTATTTACAGCTGAACTGAAGGTAGAAACATACAAATCTGCTTAATTTACACTGATTGATGAAATAAATTATATTATGATAGCTTTATCTTGTAGACCAGGGGTGTCAAACTAAGATCCTGGAGGGCCGCAGCCCTGCACAGTTTAGTTCCAACCCTGCTTTAACACACTTACCTGCAGGTTTCAAACAAGCCTGAAGGACTCAATTAGTTTGATCAGGTGTGATTAATTAGGGTTGGAACTAAACTGTGCAGAGCTCCGGCCCTCCAGGAACTGAGTTTGACACCTGTGTTGTAGACAATACAGCAGGTAATTATGTAATTTACTCATGACTGTCGAAACTAATACAATTAACTACATTTTTGGATCTGAAGACATCAATACAAGAAGGTATGTTCATGTGCACTACGCACTTCAAACCGGAGATCATTAAGTTTTTTTATTCAAATATTGGTGGATTTAGTTTCATTTTTTTTGATGTGTGATTATAATACAGACAAAATTCCAGTTATTTGCTCCCACAAACAAGTGCTCCTATCATGGTCATTAATATATATATATATATATATATATATATATATATATATATATATATATATATATATATATATATATATATAAGCATAATTTCTCCCGAAATCACTATTTCATTTGGAATAACAGACAATTTATACAAACGCAAATTTCTTTCATGCAACATTTGCAACTTTAAAATAAGAAAATGTAATGGTTAATGGGTTCGAGTCCCGGCTGGCTCTCAGTGTTGGTGTGGGTTTCCTCCGGGTGCTCCGGTTTCCCTGACAAGTCCAAAGACGTATGCTATAGGTGAATTGGGTAAGCTAAAGTGTCCGTAGTGCATGTGTGTGAATGAGAGTGTATGGGTGTTTCCCAGTGATGGGTTGCAGCTGGAAAGGCATCCGCTGTGTAAAACATATGCTGGATAAAGTCCGCTGTGGCGACCCCTGATAAATAATGGACTAAGCCGAAATGAATGTTAACACAATTTAACATTCATAAATGCAAATGAGCTAATAAGAAACCAAATTTTAAGGTATTGATGACTGAAATATGCTTATATATTACCAGTATCGGAGAGTCTCTAAACCACTTAAAAATTTGTGACCTCTATAATGTACACTTTGTATTTTATTCATAATTACCTGCTGGCGTGTATATGTTTTGTTTTGTAAAATGTTATATGTTGTTCTATAAATAAATAATAAAAAAAAGTAACATGTAAAGAACTGTAACATGAACTAACTTTAACACACCCTATTCGCTGCAAACTAACTGTTTTAAAGAAATTTGCAATTTTAAAATAAGAAAATGTAATGGTTAATGGGTTCGAGTCCCGGCTGACTCCCCGTGTTGGTGTGGGTTTCCTCCGGGTGCTCCGGTTTCCCCGACAAGTCCAAAGACGTATGCTATAGGTGAATTGGGTGAGCTAAAGTAGTGCATGTGTGTGAATGAGAGTGGATGGGTGTTTCCCAGTGATGGGTTGCAGCTGGATGGGCATCCGCTGCATAAAACAAATGCTGGATAAGTTGGCGGTTCATTCCACTGTGGTGACCCTTGATAAATAATGGACTAAGCGAAGGAAAATGAACGTTAACAAAATTTTACATTCATAAATGCAAACGTACTAATACGAAAACGAATTTTAGGGTATTGATAACTGAAATTTGCTTATATATTACCAGCGTCAGAGACTCTCTAAACATTAAAGCCAAACCACTTAAAAAATCTGTGAACTCTATAATGTCTTTACTTATAAGTAGGCCCACACGGAGTCTGCGCGCGCAGAATTCCGCAGATTTTTACCCCATCATTAATTCTGTTTGTTTACTTAAAGTTAACTATTTACTGTTAATCTAATTGGATTTGCATTTTAAACATTAAATAAAAGTTAAAAAGATATTATTTTTTATTTCACATTTTAAGGTTTTAGTTATGATACTCCTAAAATAATTCCGCAGATTTTTACCAAAATTCTCCGCAGAAATAGCAAAAAACGTCCGCAGATTCCGTCTGGCCCTACTTATCACATATGTACAATCTTTTATATTTGATATGTAATCTTTTTATATTTGTAAATTATTTATAATTACCCTCTGGCATCTTTACTTTTTTGTATTGTAAAATTGTACTTTTAAAAAAAAACAAAAAAAAACAAATTCAAAGCAGAACAAAATGAACTGGAACATGAACTAACTTTAACCTGAAGATCCGTAAACACACCCTATTCGCATAGAGGTAAAGTTGGTTTTATATTCGCACATTCGTTCATTTAGAAGTCTCTATATTGTTTACCATGTTACTTTGAATATTCAATTGGAATTAGCATGCAAGTATGACTTTAAAACATTATTAACACTATCTAATTGACTGTAATCAATGTTGTACTTTGATAGTCATTGGCTGCTAATGTGATTTCTCTATTTAGAATTTGCAAAGAATACTTTTCTGAAATTATATTGTTAAGGAGAAAGTCTGAATATGCGAATATAAAACCAACTTTACCTCTATCCTATTCGCTACAGACTGTCTGTTTTGAAGAAATGTGCAAATTTACAATAAGAAAATGTAATGGTTAGCAGGTTCGAGTCCCGGCTGGCTCCCCGTGTTGGTGTGGGTTTCCTCCGGGTGCTCCGGTTTCACCCACAAGTCCAAAGACATGCGATATAGATCAATTGGCTAAGCTAAATTGGCCGTAGTGTATGCCTGAACACGACAACGAATACCTTTATATTTTCAGCGAGTGGGAGATAAAGTAGGTTTACAAACTTACAAGCATTAAGCAACCTGTAATTTATGGCACTCCTCATTTGTTTGACCGATAGCTTGCCTGTAGCTACCTCGCCGTCCACCACATCCGACACGGCATACAAAGGAAGCAGAGGGTTAGCTCAGTTTACGGACAACTACTAACATAAAACCAATCCTGCTGGATGTTAAATAGTTAATCTGGCTAACGAATGGATGAAATTAGCATATCTAATGCTGTTGGCTCACTGTAACACAACGTTATATGGCAAACGCTTAGTGCGAGGCAAATGTTCTGCAGAAATTCTGCACATTAGTATAATCTTTAAATGCGGTTTTGTTTAGGATACGTCAGTTGTACACATTCACCGAGCGAACGAAGTCTTTTGTCTAAATTTTTGGCAAAGTTTACACAGGGGACGTCATCCGATATCCTGAGGCTGCCACGTTTCTGCGACCGCTAGCGAAACCGGAAAAAGCGATACAGTGCCTCGAAGGGCACCTCCGGTGTTTAATTCCGCTTTAATAAAGGTCTATAAACTGTAAAGTGTGTTTAATTGTTGCGCAAACACGAGAAAAAGCGTCAACGACTCACCTCAGCTCTGAAGACTCGACGCTGAATGAACGCCTCTGCTCTGACGTCATCACGTCGAAGCGAGCGTATTGGAGGATCCTAAAAAACACGCTGTTGACAAAATGCTTTGCTGCTCAAAATTACCTCATAAATACTTAATAACAAATAAAGTAAAAGAAATTTCTTTCAAACTTATTTATAAATATATCCCAGTAATTACTTTCTTCCAAACAGGGTTAAAAGTGAAATTGATACATGCTGTACGTTTTGTGGCCTACATACAGAAACACAGGGGCGTTGCTAGACATAAAGCTCTACTGGGGCACAGCTCCCCCTCAAAAAAAAAATAAAGAAATATATATATATATCAAAAAAGAAGGTATATTTATAAATAAATAACAGTATTATTGTTATTATACAATTATTATTCTAAATAAATAACAAATTAATGTAACTGGAAAACAATCTAAAGACCGAACTGGAGTGATGCTAAGATAATTTAAGAAATCTTTTGCATGAATATTAATTTCATTAGAATGAAATTCTATAGACAACTCTATAAAATACAAAAAAAAAGATGTTTTATAGAATTATCTGTTGTATGTGGTCTTACCATTTCCCAGAGATGGGTTGCAGCTGGAAGGCATCCGCTCATACCTGTCAACATTGGGATGTGAAAATAAATACTCAAACCCTTTACGGGATGACAGCGGGATAGAACTGTAAAATACGGGAGAATCCTGGGAAAAAACGGGAGGGTTGACAGGTATGCATCCGCTGCGTAAAAATTTGCTGGATAAGTTGGCGGTTCATTCCGCTGTGGCGACCCCAGATTAATAAAGGGACTAAGCCGACAAGAAAATGAATGAATGAATGAATGTGGTCTTACCAGACTTATGGCCGAGAATTAGGTTTATTAAGTCTTCCCTCCCTGACGCATTATCCCTCCTTTTTGCTTCATATAAAAAATCTATCAGGAGCCATGTTTAGTTTAAATAAGATCACCATCATATTATTTAAACTTTGATTTGTCGACTTGCAACACTCACTGCATGCCGACACCTTCTCATAAAAGACTGTATCACTGGTTTCACAACGCATGAGTGGTGCGTGAGCAGCGCGCCTATTTTTCCAGCGTGCATGTTCACAACCAAGTTTGTTTTTTTTTTTGTTTTTTTCTGCGCACATGCTCAGTTTGCTTTTTGATTAAACTGCATTGCTTTCACCAGCGTTGGTTCGGTTGCACATAGAGAGTAACGTCTTTACTCTGGGATTACCACTCCTAATAAATACACTTGCATATAAAGTAAATCGTACCTCAAAGCATTTACTGGGGCACTGGGGATTTTTAAATGTAAATGGGGTCTAGCGACGCCCCTGCAGAAACATATTATCATTTGTTTTAGAGTTGCCCAAATATAGTTAATTTTTGGTTGGATTTCTGCTGTCTTATGAGAATCAACCCTATGTCCAGTTTTCAACTTTGTGTTAAAAATGTCTTATTTGCTTTTCTTACATTCGACACATCATTACTAGGGCCAGACAGAATCTGCGGACATTTTTTGCTATTTCTGCTGCGAATTTTGTAAAAATCTGCGAATTTACGCAAAATTATTTTGGAAGTATCATAACTAAAAACTTAATATGTTAAATAAAAAAATAATACCTTTTTAACTTGTTTACAACGCAAATCCAATTAGATCCACTTTATTTGGTAACCAAAGTAAGTCTCTCATATAACAGATCTACTACAAGACAGAAAATATTACTTTACAAACTATATTGTAAATAAATTAAATAAACACTTTCGTATTAGTCAATATTATTAATAAAATTAATTTAAAAACTGAACAAGTATAGATTTACACACATTTACACAGGTAAATAAATAGACTCAATAATGGGCTAAAGATTTGTGGAAATCTGCAGATTCCATGTGGGCCTAATCATTACACAGAGTACTTTTTGATCAATTTATTACTTCTGTTGGCAAAATTCAGTATACACAAAAGCAAGTACAGTGATCGCAAGCCATTATTTATTGTTTTGAAGTCAGAGTTTAAGCTTTATATAAAAACTAACTATACTCTGAGAAATAAGAAAGCTGTTAAGTGTGTTAATGTACGCAAACATTTACATGTTTTTATTTCATTTATTTTTTTTTTCCCTTGATTGTCGTCATCCCCTGGCTTTTTCTAATTGTTGTTAATTTTGACTTTTGAAAAGCTTTGCTGTTTTGATTCTTAGGATATGAAATCTTGAAATCAACAGTTTTATTGTTGATATCAATAATTAAGTTGTTGATAACTGAATAGCCACTTGGGAAAATGTGAAATTTTAATATATAAAATAGTGACAATGTTAATTTCTGATATAATGAATGTGATTGTTATTTTTTAGTATTTTTTATTGCTTAATCCAGGAACATGCATAACATTATCACTCAAGTGTCATTAACAAAAAAGTACAGTACAATATGAAACAATGGAAAAAAATAACAACATAAGAAACAAGGAAATAAAGTTTCTTATGGTTTTTTTTTGCAAAAACAAGGGTTAATTTAAGATTATTAATATGAGGATCTTAAAAGCAGAGCATATTTTGAGTTTTTAAAGCTTTCTTATTAGTCGATCCTGAAATCAACTTTATATAATTCTTCATATCTTTAATGAAGACCACAAAGGCGGGTTTACTATTTGAGAATTTGCATTTGTGAAAGTAAATTTTACTTAAGAAAATTCCTCTTGACACAACAAAGATGGCAAAGAAAACAAAACAAAGATAGCATTTAGATAAATTCACTGTTTATTTATAAATCGACTGTTTAACAAGGGGTAGGAGGTGGCGTGAATGCAATGAAATTGATAATAAAAAGGTAATGCGATTTGAAACTACAACGGCCAGTAGGTGTAGTCAAGTCTCCGATTTGTCACTGAATAATTCAATTAATTGAGTTGTTCAAGCAGATTCATCCACAAATGTCTTTCTGAATGGACGACTGAATCATTAGCTACATTTCCATCCACCTAATTTTATGTGCATTTTGGATATGCACATAAAAAAAATTTATGGAAACACCATGATGCGCATACATTTTTAAAATGCACATAAAAACATGCGCATAAATGAGTAGGATAAATTTTTTATTCGATAGGAAAAGATGCGCATAAATTGTGATGGAAACACTTTTACCGAACATGTGATTTTGTTATAAGAGATCATGTGAACTGAACTTAATCTCTGAAAACTGAACTGACACTGTTTCAATTCACTATAATCTTCCATGTGAAGCTGCTTTGACACAATCTACATTGTATAAGCGCTATACAAATAAAGATGAATTGAATTGAATTGAATGTGATGATGAAAATGTGTGTAAATGGCCAAACCAGCAGGCTGAGCACACTGTAAAAGATCTGAAATGTTGTTTTGGTCAAATCTTAAATGCCTGAACCATTTCAGTAGTAGTGTTATTATATTATTAATGACCTCCAGAATCAAGAGCGTCTGTGCTTCGCGTCTGACACCTTCAAACGCCACCGCGCGTTCACTGTGTGTCAGGATTGTCTTCTGAGGCGCAAGTCATTTATTAAATGAAGAAATGATTCACGCAGCTTCTCTACTGCAGCAAATCCAGTTTTTACTGTTGATATTTGGCGCCAGATAATCAGGAAGTGACGATTTTGTTCTCTTTGACTTGTTGGATGTAAACGCAGCTTTATTCGCACGTCTTTTATGCGATAATGCAGTTTTGCGCATGAAGTTAATTTGCATTTTTGGATGGAAACATAGCTATCGTCTCATATCAAAGCTCAAGTTTCATTCATAAACAAAACATGGTATAGAGATGGACAGCGGCTGATTCGAGAAAATGGAGCAACATTTGGACAACAGTGATTCTAAAAATGCATCATCATTTGTGTTCTGATTTTAGGGATAATAATAATGGTTCATTTTAAAAACAGGAAACCTAGAATATATTAGCGGTGAAACTTGGGTCGCTAAAGTAAATGTTAGCAAGCCCCGTTAACTGTGTTTTACAGTGAATATAGAACAGCTTAAGTTACACTCGCTAGAGCTGAAGATCTTTGCCCGAACCCGAAGGAACTCAACGGGTTCACTCCAGCTTGTGCAGTAAATGAACGGTTATGTGATGCATTTCGATTAGCGATTAGAAAGTAATCACAACATCAAAACCCATCTCTGCAAAGGTGAAGTGATGATGGATAAGAGAGCAAATTTTGCGGAGTGGGAAAACGTACAGCAAGCTGACAGGGAAAATTACGAGGTCACTCGCTAACATTGAAACAGCTGCCATGGAAAATGAAACGGATGTTCTTGGCTGGTGGAAGATGAACAAATAATCCTACCCAAAACATGCTAAATTCGCCAGATCATTAGTAGCCTACTACTGTATGCATCCCAGCCAGCAGCAGCAGCAGCAGTGAAAGGGTGTTCAGTGCTGCTGGACGCACTATCAGTGAGCGCAGGACTGCGCTAAAGCCATTTACAGTGGATTCAATAATGTTCCTCCACAAAAACACATAGCCTAATCTTGGTGAGTAGAAGATTTTCAAATTATAACTAAACAATTAAATCATAAATGCTTAACGTAGTTAGAGTATATAGGCTAATGTTGGCATTATTTCTTTCTTATTCAGCTTCACTGTCGCCTTAATGCCAGATTGTGTAGAAAAGTGGCGAAACAAATCCTGCAGAGCCTTTATTTTAATTTCGGTATTGCCAAATACCAGTCATAATTTAGAATTTATTTTAAATTGTTAGGAAAGACTTATTTTTATTGGTGTGTTGGCCAATTTAAGGGCCAAGTGTATGTACCTAGGCCTATTTAGTTACAGAGGACTTATTTTATTTCTTTGATCCAACTTCTAAGTGGCCTATAGCCTACGTTTGTTATGAATTAATTATGTTAAAACACATATAAACGACTCATTCTTGAAAAAAAGCGAAAGAGATGTGTGCATGTGCACATTTGAATAATGTCTGGCTGTAAACAGGTTCAGCCTTTTAAGAAGCAGTCCATTAAAATGTACTTGTCAGGCTCGAACCGAATTCTGTCGGGCCTAACTTTTATGGGCCGATTACAGCTCTAACACTAGCGTCAAGCTACCTAAACTGTTCTGAAATGCAGTTATGCATGGCTGGTACAGCATACATATATAGTAATAAAGACCTAAACGTCATACCTTCTGTTTTTTTCTTTTTAAAGAATGCAGAAAGTTGCGTCTGAACTGCTCTCTTAGACGTTTTGAAAATTGCGCAAAATCACGCAATGAACTGTATTGCGCTTGTGCGCGGCGTCGTATTACAATACTGAGTTCTGATTGGTCAATCATCGTTGTTTATAAGTCATAAATTACCATAAATAGATCATTTTAACATTTAATTTGCATGACAAGTTTTACATTACACACACTGTTGTTAATCTAAAGGGGATGGTAAGGGCGGATGGTGGTTTTACAAAGGGGATGTTTTTATCAATTTTTCATAAGGGGGATGCCATCCCCCCGCTTACCCCATCAATTCGAGCACTAGTTACTAGTAAAATAACCAAGCAGCAAAATCACACTCTCCTTTGGGTGGAAAGCTATGCCATAATTAAAAATATTATACAACTATTTTAGCAAAGTCGGCCTAAGCAACACTTGTGGGTCTACAAAGTTGTAAAATTCGTAACGCATGTCATGCGCACCTATGCTCTAGTCTTGTTGCTAAATGGCAAACATGAATTTTATTGATAGAGTAGTTGTGCTTCATATGCTTTCAGGAAGGCTGATAAACAGCGTGGATTCTTTCAGCGCCGTGTCTGGGTCCACTAGATTATTTCAGAGAGGCACCCATCTCTGTGAGTATTATATAGTGAAACTGTACCTTCCATCTTCCAGAGACTATACCTGGATGATGGAAGCTTTCAGCGGTGCTTCATACGAAGTCGAGCCCAGTTTGATGAGCTGATGTCAACAGGAGGATTTCCCCTCAGGACACCAACTGCAGGCAGGGGTGCCCAAACTCGGTCAAACTCTTACTAGGCTTTCTAGAATCATCCATGCAGGTGTGTTGAGGCAAGTTGGAGCTAAAATCTGCAGGACACCGGCCCTCCAGGACCAAGTTTGGACCATAGACTGTAAAAGATATGGACGTAGTATTCGTGACGTCACCCATAGGTTTATGAAGAACCCAAAAGAAGCTACTAGAAGGCGTGGCCGACCGTCGCCATTTTGTTCGCACGTCATCGCACCAACCCAGGGCATACCATACAAGGGCAAAGAGGCGGAGCGTGAGCGGATCTACAGACGCCCTGCTTAGACAGGCTTTCCTATAGGAGAAACGCTTAATACTTCATCACCTGCGACTCGTTTGTGTTCTGACCACATGAGCTTGGTTGTACACTTTATTAATAAAGTGTTTAGACTTTTAAAAACACTGTTTCATAAGCAACGTCATAAGCGCAATGCTTAGTGGCTCAATGCATTACACATTGAGCCACTAAGCATTGCGCTTATGACGTTTTTCAACAGGAGGAAAGTGCGAATTACTTCCAAAAACTTCAGATATAGTCTGTGTTAGTAAATGCAAGGCTAATTATGAAGTCCAGGCAGAACACTGTATGACAACGCTTCAGATGACTGTTCTAGAGCCTACAGCTAATAATCTGTCAGATTCTGGAGAGCATTACAGTTCTAAAGAACATTATAAATGATAAATGATCTTAAATAAAACAAATACACTCATAAAGATGGTATATAATTATATATTTCACTCACCTGGGTAATGGAGGCCACATGAATGGCTTGTGAGCACGATTAAGTGCACACAGCATGCCATATCATCTGATAATTGTAGGAAATAATTCCAAAAGGCAACTGACTGTGTAAAGTCACATATAACAACACAAACATACGATGAATATGCCGAGATCAGCGGCTAATCAGCCGAGGTGAAGTGACGGCGACCAGCGAGACCTAGCTGTCACTCCAGTGGCCACGCCCTTAATTATGCAAACTTAATATAACCTAATATAAAGGAAACGGATGAGTTATAAAAAAAATTCACCCCCCTCACAGTTGTCACGAAGGGTAATATTAGCTATATGAACCAAAATCGTTCTTTGTACCAGGCTGTAAACACCTTTTTTCTGCTGTAAAGTTGGCCATTCTAACAGTGGGCTCAATAGAAATTTGCTCTATTATGGAGCCAGGACTAGCGAAATTTCAATGAATTGCAGTTTCAGTTACTTCCGTACTGGCTTCCCGAGGGAGAGCGGGAGGTTGCCGCTTGGTTTGGACACCCCTGCACTACGTCATAATCACGCCATTAGAGCAAGCTCCTGATTGGCTAACGCGGCATGAATGTCTGCCAAAGTTTAGATTTTCTAACTTGAATGAACACTCAATTTGCGCTGCCTCATTCGCACGAATTGCACCGCAGGATGTCTATTTGTGTCTTTGCAATGATTTAACATAAAAATCACTCACGCTTGTTGCTTTATCCTCATCATGTGTGAACACACCATAAGATGTCTCTTCAGCAATGAAGCCTTCAAAAATGTTTTGCTGAACTGATCACATTTGTGTGTTTTCTCTGCAGTGTGGATCAGCATGTGTTGACGAAGGTGTGATGATTGTCCAAACCTCTTACCACACCGAGTACGTGTCCGGTTTCTCTTCAGTGTGAGTCCTCTCATGTAATTTCAGGTTTTGTGACTGACTAAATCTCCTGTCGCAGTGTGAACACTGGTAAGGTCTCTCTCCAGTGTGAGTCCTCTGATGTGATTTCAGGTTTTGTAACAGACTGAATCTCTTGTCGCAGTATGAACACAGGAAAGGTTTCTCTCCAGTGTGAGTCCTCTGGTGTTGTTTCATGTCTCGAGCTCTAATAAAACTTCTCCCACACTCAAAGCACACATGCTCTTTAACCCCAGTGTGGATCCTCTCATGGTCTTTTAAATTTGACAGATGTCTAAAACGGTTTCCACACACAGAACATGAATGAGGCTTCTCGATTGTATGAACTATAAGATGTTTCTTCAGACCTGAATGTCTTGAAAATGTTTTGCTGCACTGATCACATCTGTGTTTTTTCTCTCCAGTGTGAGTCTTCTCGTGTCGCTTCAAGTCTCGAGCTCTAATAAAACTCTTCCCACACTCAAAGCACACAAACTCTCTCATACAAGTGTGGATGTTCTGATGTGCTTTTAAAGCTGACTGTCGTCTAAAACTACATGAACACTCAAAGCATGAATAAGGCTTCTCGTCTGCATGAAGTCCAAGATGGTTCTTCAGGTCTGAAGGCCTCAGAAGTGTTTTGCTGCATTGATCATATTTGTGTGGTTTCTCTCCCTTGTGAATCTTCATGTGATTCTTGAGGTTGCCTTTATGCCTGAAACTCTTTCCACACTGAGTGCAGGTGAAACATTTCACAGCTGTTGTTTCAAATACAAAACTATCTTCAGTCTTTGACTGAGTTTCTTCTTCACTTTTGACATGATGTTTCTCCTCATCTTCACTCAGTTCTTCACTCTCCTCCTCCTTCATTACATCTGAAAACAAAGTAAATTAATTATACTTTAGGAGGCTAGTTTGTAGCAGTTTGCTAACAGCAGTTAGCACTCTAACTGTACGTTCACACCGATAGCAGCGAGAGCGTCAAAGGTTGCTCTGGCCGCCCTGGCGACAACGCTGTCTGCCTTGAGCTCCGGCGGCGAGAGCGTCAAAATTCGCTACACATTGATCTCGTATTTAAAGGAGCCGTTGCTGCATATCATATCAGTTACACTCCTGCATAAAACAAGCTTTCTAGCGTGAAGGTGTTGCACACTTATTATCAAATTCACTTAACTACGGAAGATCTAGTTGCATGTGGTGTGGCTTTGCTCCACGATGTGTCCATATGCCTGAAATATTCTGAAGCAGCAATACTGTTTTGTATTGTCGCATGAAATTCCCGCTTTTTTTTTTAAAGAAAAAAATATATATATAACATTGATGCACATCAGTAACTCGCCAGTAACTTTTTAAATCTACGTCCCAGTAAGAAAACATTGCAAATAATTGGAAATCCAGCAACCGCAATAATTAAACCCTTGGGAACAACTGTGGTCGGAAACAAAGTTCACAGTGACTGTGTTCTCTGACTCCTCTCAAGCGGTGGACTTCTACATTCTGATTGGTTGCCGCCGAACAGCGTCATAGCTCATTACCATAAAGTTGACTTGATTTCAACTCTCCTCGCCGCTCACACTGGCGAAGACGCGCCGCGCTGCTCCTCGCCGCCGGCTCCCATTGAAAATGAATGACTTCCGGCTACTTTGACGCTCTCGCCGCTTTCGGTGTGAACGTATAATAACAGGGCTCAACAGTGTGATGAAATCCCGCACAGGTACAGGTACTTGACTGGCCTGCCTGCAGTCCTGAACTGTCTCCAATAGAGAATGTGTGGCGCATTTTGAAGAGCAAAATGCAATAATGAAGACCTCGTACTGTTGCCCACCTATAAACTTGTTTGCAGGAAGAATGGGACAAAATTCCACCTGAAACACTTCATCACTTGGTGTCGTCAGTTCCTAAACGTCTTTTAAGTGCTGTGAAAAGGAATGGCAACATTCCAAAGTAGTAAATGCTTTACTGGTCCAACTTTTTTTGAAATGTGTTGCTTCAAATTGCAAATTGGGATGTGTGATTATTTAAAAAAAAATAAATAAAAATCATGAGGAATGAATGAAAGACATTGCTATATAGTACGCTATAAAATGGTATTAAAAATATCTCTGAGATTGATATTTTATAGTCTGTTTCCACTGAGCAGTACAGTGTGGTTCAGTGCAGTACAGTACACATTTATATCAGTTTCCACTGTCTGACGTACCAGTTTTTTGGTACCCTTTGACAAGGTTATCTAGCACAATAGTACAGTACTAATGGGTGGAGCTAGACTGGTTTGCATTAAGTCTTAATTCAGTCTGAATAAAACACCATAATAATACAATGATGGTGTGCAGCAATGAACCAGTCATCCTCAGCTTAAACAAGATTGCTGTCTTCTTGTGACAAACAGCCACAAAGAAGAAGAACAGGATCTGCTGTGTGTCCTTTATTGTTGTTTACGGAGCCATTGTTTACAATTGAAATAATAATATTGAGTTCAGCTTGTATGACTTTGTTCTTCATGAAAGAATGACATTGATTGTAAGGCCCAATCCCAATTCTATTTTTGTACCCCTTCCCCTTGGCCCTTAAAACCAAGTGTGAAGGGGAAGGGCTTTAAAATGTACCCCTAAGAATTGGGACAGCACTACAGCACCTGCACACATCATTAGATGTCACTGCGATCTCTTGCTTCATATGAGATCAGACGATGGCGACTGCTGTAGTTATTCCAGTTGGGTTATTTTTTGGTATTTATCTTCAGGAATTCACTGAAGGCATATATTATCATAATGATCTAATGTGGTAATAAGATCGTAACTGTACTGTGCATTTACACCGTGGCCATATTCATCAATGTAAACAAACGAAAACAACATTAACATTATAGCAGACACTGTAAAAAGCCCATTGCCAGCCATTAGACTGCTCTGACAGGGTATTGTCAGTATGTTGTGGGACTGCTGTACAGGAGTTACGATTATGGATTATAGATCGCAAAATTTTACGGTTTTTATTTTAGCATTTTTTTTTAAGCATCACGGTAAAACACGAACGCGGTTATGAATAGATTTAAACATGTGCTTGTTTGTTGTAAAAATTTGTAATAATGACAAAAAAATACTAATTTGTGGCTCTCCTTACTTCCGGGTGCAGTTATGCTGCTGTTATGGCTGGTGTATTCTGGGAAATTTTCTTACCCCTTGGTTTCAAGTGTGGTCCTGAAAAATCTTCGTTCGAAGGAGTATTTACCCCTTCCTCTTAGCCCTACGCCTTCAAGCTAAAGAGAATTGGGACAGGGGAAAGGGGTAGAATTGGGATTGGGCCTAAATGTCTGCCATACACCACGTCTATAGAGTAAAGATACTGTTGGCAGTGAAAACCCAAACTGATCAGGGTGACCCATACCGAACCGTACTGAACTGCTCAGTGGAAAAGAGGCATTAGTCTTTGTGACTTTATGGATTTTACATAAACACAATATATTTTATCAACTGCACAATGATCCTAAATAATACGACCTGGAAGATCTGGATCTTCAGATGATCTACTTACAGTGATATTTATTTCTGTGTATTCGCAGAGCAGATGATTGTATGTAACTCTTCCCACAATCAATGCAGTTATGTGGTGTCTTTCCAGTGTGCATCCTCTCGTGTGCTTTCACGTATCCTGAATCATTGAATCTCTTGTAGCAGTATGAACACTGGTAAGGTTTCTCTCCAGTGTGGACCATCATGTGACGATTGAGATCGCATTTACGCCTGAAAAACTTTCCACACTGAGTGCAGGTGAAACCATTTACGGCTGTTGTATTCACAAAAAAACGATGTTCAGTCTCTGACTGAGTTTTTCCTTCAGTTTTGACATGATGTTTCTCCTCATCTTCACTCAGTTCTTCAGTCTTCACCGCTACCATCAGATCTGAAAATGAAGTAAATAAGTCACATTTGAAGAGGCTAGTTTTTAACAGTTTGCTAACAGCAGAAGCCGCTCTAGCAGGGATGGACAGTTTGAGCAATTCTGACTAAAAATAGGTGTACGTAAAATGGGTTCAGGAGAATATATGTGAAGTAAATCTTAAATAAAAAAAATAAATAAAACCTGATCAACAAACGGGTACTAGGCTATGATTTGTTATTAATGCTGCAAAACAATTCTAGCTGAACTTCAGCTGTGATATTGTGAACCGTCTGATACACACAGCATGAGTGCTTATAAACTTCAGTGTGATAAAAGTGCTGGATCTGTTTAGAGATATATTGTGACAGGGCTTTGAGTCAGCTAATCTCAAAAGACTTAAAATAATTAAAAAAGAACGTTAAAAAAACAGTGTAAATCATATTTTTGAGTCAATTTGAAAAAATCTAGACCTACAATTAGTGCAAGCGAAAATTTGTAATCTATTACTTTGAGTAACTTACTCAACACTATATAGCATAGATGTAAATATATACAGCAAAAATTTATACATGAAGGAAAGTTGAGGATGAATTGCATTTTTAAACACATTATGAACAATATAAAATAAAAGGTAATAGGAAGACTGATGAAGTGCTAAACATTTTACAACCTCACTGTTGTTCAGTCTCATTATTGAAGAGTAATGAATAAACACAAACCTATTAGTTCTTCAGTCTCTTCCTGTTTAATTCTGCAGGGTTCTGGATCACTCATCTTCTCACTGTCCTTCAATAAACTCTGTCTTTGCAGATTTCTCTTCTTCCTGATGGTCTGATGCTCGTCTTCACTTGTAGACTGATGGGAATATTCCAGTATTTACAGCTGAACTGAAGGAAGAAACATACAAATCTGCTTAATTTACCCTGATTGATGAAATTATATTGATAGTTTTATCTTATAGGCAATACAACAATTAAGTACGTATTTTGCTCAAGTCTGTTGAAACTAATACAATTAACTTCATTTGTAGATCTGAAGACATCAATATAATGAGGTGAAAACAGGAACTGTTGAGATGAAATAAAGAGGATTTCAGCAGCTCTGATAATATTGATGAGCCTCAGACTATAAACACTCATTAAACTCATTAAAGTTAATTTTTTTACTGAGTGTTTGCAGGATGAATTCATCTTGTTTACCAACTGTTTTATTTTTCAGAAATCTATATAGTACTACAGTTTAAATACCTCATAACCATTTACCACATCTTTGCTACCACATATAAGTAGTATGTAAAGTAACGAAAAAATACTCTAGTTACATTTGGTAAGTTATTATGTTCGCTAGTCAATAATGAGAACCACAAATCATGTTTTCATTTACAAACGTGATATATCTTCCCAATTACATTTACAGATCACATTTTGCGATATTATCAATCCAAAAGCTAAAGGTACACACTTAAGATACACAGAAAAACACAAACTCACTCATATCCTCTCTGCCTGCTGTGTTGTTTTGGTCAGCAGACACACAGATAGAGGTGAACTCAATGCAGAAACTAGTCGCAGATTGTCGCTTTAATAAACTGTAAAGTGTGTTTTATTGTTGTGGAAACACGAGAAAAAGCGTCAGCGACTCACCTCAGCTCTGAAGACTCGACGCTGAATGAACGCGTCAGTGCTGACGTCATCACGCTGAAGCTAGCCCATTGGAGGATCGTAAAAAAAAACCCGCCAACTGTTGATATATGGCAAGCTGTTTTAGCGTTTATTCATTCTTAGGATATGAATTCCTAAAATCAGCAATTTTATTGTAGATATCCAAAATTGAGTTGTTGATAACTGAATTGCTACTAGTGAAAATGTAAAATTTTATACATATAAAAAGTGACAATGTTTATTTCTGATATAATGAATGTGATTGTTTATGGAAGCCGATTGTTTATGGAAGATACTGAATGATAAAAATATATATATTTTACATAATAAAACAAAAAATGATAAAAAAAAATTATTAAATAAAAAAAAAAAATAATTATAAAGTCTGAATTTATAAAATCTGAGTTATAAAAAGTCAGGATTGCGACTTTATAACTCAGAATTCTGACTTTATAACTCGGAATTCTGACTATAATTTATTTATTTTTATTGTATTTTTTTTACTGATTTTTTTTAATCATTCAGTGGCGGAAACTCAGAATTCTGACTTAACTCAGAATTGCGACTTTATAACTTAGAATTCTGACTTTATATATATTTTATTTTATTTTTTTATCATACATTTTTAAAAAGAAATTTATTGTTATATATTTTTTTTATCATTCAGTGGCAGAAACGGGCTTCCATAGATTGTTACTAGTAAAATAACCCTGTTGAAAAAAAAAAAAAAACAGCATATGCTTGCAAGGTTTGGTTTGATGCTGGTTTTAATGCTGGTCTGGATTACACATCAAAGTATGTATCAACTGCCGATATAACCTTACAGTAGTAACTTATATGCTATATATACTGTATTCATTTTGGGGAAATAGAAACAGTAAAAATATATTTTCAAAAAAAAACTAATTAAAAACCTGAAGTTTTTTATTCAAACTTATGTAATCTACACCTGAAAATAAAGGTAAAAACTGTCACTGTCATAAAAACCAAACGTTTATTAGAGATTCTGCAGGCAGTGCTGGCCCGTCCAACAGGCAATAAAGGTGGTAGGATTGGGCCGGTATAGGATGCTGACATCATAAAAATATCATGGTCTCATGGTATTGCTATTACTTCTCTAAAATATATATTTTTTAAATGTCTGGGTAAAAAACAAAAACTTTTTTCCTCCTTTGAAAACAATATATTCTATTTTGAGCAACATTTATAATATTTTGGAGCAGTAAACATGTCAGGCTAAATAATTCAATTGAATCATTGACTTCTGCTGTCTTCATTAGTTTTAAAAACACAGCATTTTTGGAGATCGTTTCTGCTGGAGATACTGGTGTCCAAAAAAACAAACAAACAAAAAAAAAAACATAAATAAAAGATCTTACACATACCTTTGGAACGGTATAGACTGATTTTTTGTGACTTCCAGGGACAGCAGAGTCTTTTCTGACCTCTAGCCTTCTCCAGCTTCTGCCGCCTAGACTGTAGCTCTAGTGATGTCGCGGATGAAAGTGAAGAGCGGGGTGGGGGTGGGGGGGTTATGAGGAAGTGATCGCGGATGACAGTGAAGAGCGGGAAGGGGGGGTGGGGTTGTTTAGCCAGGATGAAAGCGAAGGTGGGGGGATGTCGCGGGCCCTTGATAATGTCTCTGGGGGCCCCCTGAATATATGGGCCCTTAGAATCGTCCTAACCCCCACCCGCGGCACCCCTGACTGCCCGTGGTTGGCTATTGGGTGAACTAGAAAGACGTAACTTATTCCTACACAGATTCCATATGTCTCTCCATATTGCTCACGTTTGAAATAAACTGAAAAAAGTGTCTTAAAGTTTTATGTAATATAACAACCACAGGCGGGGCACAATCGCCTCACAGCAAGAAGGTCGCTGGTTTGAGCCTCGGCTGGGTCAGTTGGCATTTCTGTGTGGAGTTTGCATGTTCTCCCCATGTTGGCGTGGGTTTCCTCCGGGTGCTCAGGTTTCACCCACAAGTCCAAAAACATGTGGTATAAGTGAATTGGGTAAGCTAAATTGGCCTTAGGGTGTGAATGCAAGTGTGTATGCATGTTTCCCAGTGATGGGTTGCAGCTGAAAGGGCATCCGCTGCATAAAACACGTGCTGGATAAATTGGCAGTTTATTCCGCGGTGGCAACCCCTGATTAATAAAGGGACTAAGCCGAAAAGAAAATGGATGAATGAATGTATTTTATTTTAGTTTGTTTTATGTAGGGGTGTTTGGTTCCGGGTTTTTTGGAGTCGACTCCGATTCTCGACTCCTAATTTTGGAGTTGGTGGAATCGACTCCGGAATAGACTCCATTTACATATACTTAAAATAGCGCAAGGATAAAACATGCTGTATCATATCGCGCTTTACACAATGCTACTGCGTCAGTTGCAGCTTTACATTGTGCAGTTCCCCTCTGGTCAGACAAAACCAGCAGTAAATCATCTGCAGTCAAAAAAATAGTTATCAACCTACACATTTTACAGCATATTTTAATAGTCTAGTTTAGATACTTTAGAAAATTACATTGCAAAAAAAATGTTTAATGAAAAGATTCTTTTAATAAAGTTCATTAACAAAAAAAAGACACCTCAATTGAGCTCGAAACAGCGTTTAAAATATTTAATCGTCTAAATATCTTCTTATATAAATGTTTTGACACTTGAATACTGTACCGAGTATGCAAAATAATCTGGTAAAGCGGACAATCACGCAAGGCACGACCCAAATCTGCAGTTGTTAATTTCTTTATTCATTTTTTGAGCTCCTTCCGCTCAATAAAATAGGTAGATTTTCCATTTTAATGGCCAATTAAATATTAATCCCCATATAGGAAATATTTAACCTAAATAATTCATACATTAACAAACCTAAAATAAAAAATAAAAGCAGCCTGACAGACTGTGCCTTAAAACATATCATATTGCTCTCGTTCTCGTAAATGTGATTGTCTACGTACTAAGAATTGGGCTATTTTAAGTGTACTTTTAAATGGCTCATTAGCTTTAAAAATCTCTGTTTGTTTTGTGCAATTTGTACATTGTAATTAAATAAGGGTGTGTTAATGGGACGGCATAGTCTACGTCGGAAGAAAAGGAGCGAGTCAGCTAGTTTTTGAACACTTAGCCTTGGCTAAAAATCCTCTTTTGGAAACGAATTTCGTTTGGTATAATTGAGATACATTTTGTAGTTATTTACAAAATAAATAAGAATGAATGAATTGAGGTTAAATTAACTGCATTCAGGGCCAAAACAAAACCACGAGCACATGCATTGTCAGATTTTGTGACAATAAATAAATCTTGGCTACTTTTGTCATTATGATTAGTGTTTTATTAATTTATTTGTGAAATAGGCATAGATTAAATAAATAATTTACTCGAGCATATGGCAGCAGCCAATTGCCTAACATAACATCATAATTTTACCTGCAGTTAATTTAAGACAATATCCGATCCGCTCCAAATTCACACACATATACATACAGTTGAAGTCAGAATTATTAGCCCCCCAGAATTTTTGGCCCCTTGTTAATTTTTTTCCCCCAATTTCTGCTTAACGGAGAGAACAGTTTTTCAACATATTTCTAAACATAATAGTTTTAATAACTCATTTCAAATATCTTTCATGATGACAGTAAATAATATTAGACTAGATATTTTTCAAGACACTTCTATACAGCTTAAAGTGACATTTAAAGGCTTAACTAGGTTAATTAGGTTAACTAGGCAGGTTAGGGTAATTAGGCAAATTATTGTATAATGATGGTTTGTTCTGTCGACTATAGAAAAAATATATAGCTTAAACGTGCTAATAATTTTGACCCTAAAATGGTTCTTAAAAAAATTAAAAACCGCTTTTATTCTAGCTGAAATAAAACAAGTAAGACTTTCTCCAGAAGAAAAAATATTATCAGACATACTGTGAGAATTTCCTTGCTCTGTTAAACATCATTTGGGAAATATAAAAAAAAAAAGAGAAAAAAAAAATTAAAGGCGGGCTAATAATTCTGACTTCAACTGTATATAAGCTATATTTCATTTATAACACAGCAATCTTGACATCGCAGACAAATCCAAACCAAAATGCTTTAAAACCAAAATACAAAAGGTATACGTGCTTTATATGAATTTTAAAGTGAAAGCAAACTTCATCCAGCAGCTCTATTTATAATGGCCGATAGGTAGGCCCACACGGAATCTGTGCGCGCAAAATTCCGCAGATTTTCCGCAGATTTTTAGCCCATCATTATTCTGTTTATTTACTTGAGTAAATGTGTGTAAATCTGAATTTATTCAGTTTTTAAATTATACATATTTCACATATTAAGGTTTTAGTTATGAGACTCCCAAAACAATTCCACAGAAATCCGCAGATTTTTACCAAAATTCTCCGCAGAAATTGCAAAAAACGTCCGCAGATTCCGTCTGGCCCTACCTATAGGCCTAGAATGCCCGTAGTCGCAAAATTCAAAAGCAAAAGCATAAAAGATATGAGCATGCATACAAAAGCGGCCCCAATACCCCCAGAAACCTATGTTTAGAATTCTGAAATGCGTGGCGCTGCGCGTCACTTCTGGTGTGCAACCTGCGTTAGATGCAGAAGTATAAATCAGCCTTAAGGCTCGTACACATTAGGACGCTTTTCGTTTGCGTTTATCGTCAGCGTTTTTCCGAATTCAAACCCCAGCGATTTTCACAGGCGTCGAGCAGAAGAGTATGCAAAATCACTCTTTGACGTTAGATGGCGCTACACAACTTTACGTTTCTGACACCTGCTTGTAACACAGAAGAAGATAAAGTTGACACGCTTGTTGTTATGGATGGTTCAAGTAGCAGCTCCAGCTCTAGCGATGAAGAAATGATTATTGTTCACCAGTGCAATAAGCAGCTCCACGTTCATATCGCCTCTGGGCATCTTCTTCAGTGTGCGCTCGCATTGACAGTTTTGCGCTTGAGCGCCTTCAAGTGCTGATTACTGTAACTTCAGCAGCTCCGTGCATGTGAACAAAAGTGGCGATCTGATTGGAGGAGAAGGTTTTGGCGCGGCACATCAAAACAAAAAAACGAGCATGAGGCGTTTCTTTAAAAAATGCTGCTTTTGCGTCTGCAGTTTTGCGCATTGGTGTGCACGATCACATTGACGCCCTTTATTTAGTCACGAGGCGTTAAACGTCGACGGAAAACGCGAACAAAAAAGTCTCGGTGTGCACGGGCCTTTAAGTGGTAGGGTTAAGGAGTAGAACTGGGATTGGGCCTAACATGTTCATGCATTAGGCCATTATTTGTATAGATGAAGAAAACAAGGTGGAATAACGATTGCACAGTGTTACTATTTTATATATGATGCAAAAAGGAGTTTCGTTATTCACAGTAAGCCCCCTCAGCCCCTGATGCGAGCAGCATTTGCATTCCAGACTACTCAAACTGGGAGTTTTCCTACTTCTTAATTGGAAATAATGTCTTGGATGCTGCTAGAAGTTGGACATCTGACTTGTGTTGGATCTTCAGATCTGAATGACTCAAAAGAAAATTGCCGCATTGATCACATTGGGTGGTTTCTTCCAATTGTGGACCTTCATGCGTTTAAAAAGGTCTGATAATTCTATGAAACTCTTCCCACACTATGTACATGTGTACGGTTTCTCTCCAGTGTGAGTCCTCTCATGTGCTTTCAGGTATTCTAAACGGCCGAATCTCTTGTCGCAGTGTAAACACTTGTAGGGTTTCACTCCAGTGTGAATCGCATGGTGCCTTTTCAAATCTCCAGCTCTAATAAAACTCTTCTTGCATGCAAAGCACACATACTCCCTCAGTCCAGTGTGGATCTTCTCATGTGCTCTTAAATGTGACTGATGTGAAAAACTCTTCCCACACTCAGAACATGAATACGGCTTCTCCTTTGTGTGAAACCTAAGATGGCTCCTCAGCTCTGAAGGCCTCGAAAATGTTTTGCCGCATTGATCGCATTGGTGCAGTTTCTCTCCAGTGTGGATCAGCAAGTGTTGATTAAGGTGTGATGATTGGCTGAAACTATTCCCACACTGATCACACGTGAATGGTCTCTCTCCAGTGTGAATCCTCTCATGTACTTTCAGATGTCCTGGATAATTGAATCTCTTGTCGCATTGTGAACACTTGTACGGTTTCTCTGTAATGTGAATCCTCTGGTGTCGTTTCAAATCTGTAGCTGTATGTTGATCAGTAAAACTCTCAGACGGCTTCTCCTTTGTGTGAACTCTAAGATGGATCTTCAGCTTTGAAGCCCTCAAGAATGTTTTGCCGCACTGATAACATTTGTGTGGTTTCTCTCCAGTGTGGATCTTCTTGTGTTGATTAAGGTTTGATAATTGTCCAAAACTCTTCCCACATTGAGTACAGGTGTACGGTTTCTCTCCAGTGTGAGTCCTCTCGTGTAGCTTTAAACTTTGTTTATTTGCGTAACTCTTTCCACACACGGAGCATAAATGTTGCTTGTCCTTTGTTTGAACGCTACGATTGACCTTCTTGGCTGTGCTCAGTTCTTCACTCATCCCCTCCTTCACAATCAGATCTGAAAATTAAATAAAAGGAAAATATTAACAGATAGTCGATTAAGCAGGGACATCATTAAAGAATTATTTCTGCCAAAATTTTTAGGAGAACAAAAATTAGGGTTAAAGTCGTGCAGTGTGAACTCTGTGAACTAGGGTTGGGCCGATAGACGATTTCATCGTCCATCGCCGACGGCCAATAAACTTCACGATGCTGAGCCGGCATCGTGATCCATCGCCCCGCCCCACATGTATATTGATATATAACTTATTATTTGCATGTCATCTTAATAGCAATAACGGTCTTTTCATGAGCTGTGTTATACTTATAGCTCTCGTTTGCACGGCTGACAGCATGGTGAGGATTAAATACATCGTGAGGATTAAACAGAACCTCTCGCGCTTAAAATGTGTAGATTCAGTGATAAACGCTGTTACCTGCAAACCCCGTCCCACAGACTTTACAGTGAACGGCTTTAGTAATTTTCATAGCGGACTTGAAGCCACAGGAAGTCTTTTATCCACTCTTGGAAAAGTGTAAATGGTGGATTAACATTCAGCACATGATCACTAATAAGATGTGCCATTATTAGTAACATTAGAGTTTCTAAAACTAAATCTGTCAGTGTTATTCTCATTCTCTTATCTTCAGCGCGTCACATTTTCACGGTTGTAGCTCTTCTGTCATGTGAAGGCATTGACTGAGTGATTGACAGCTGATATTAACCAATCCATTCGCGTTCAGTTCTAGCGCAGTGGGCCAATAAGAAGAGTACAAAGGCAGGGCAAGCAGTGTTGCCAGATTGGGCGGTTTTGAATCCAAGTTTCCAAGTTTGCGGGTAAAAAATAACATAGGCGGATAGTGGCTATTTGGGCGGTATTGTAAAGGTACGCCCGCTTGCCCGCGATCTCCCGTAACCCCCCCCACTATTCGTGTAATTTGGGACCATTCCCCCCACTTTTCGTGAAATATAGGACGATCCAACCACCCCTTATACATTTTGGAGCGCTTTTGGGCTGGAAAAAGTCAGCTACATCTGGCAACACTGGGGGCAAGCAGTCCGGGCTTTTTTTACTTCAGCAAGTTCACAATCGCATAACAACTGTTTTAATCTGTTCCTGAGCGCTGCGTTTGGCGTCTTTAGGTGCAAAGATGCATCCTGCATAAATGTCTCCAAAATCTGTGCACGCGGTGAGGATTTTGCAGTGAAAACAGGTCGCACATGCACTAGCACAAATGCTTTTAAATATATATTTTAGGTCGCATAAAATTTCGGGCGCATACGTAGAAACGGTCGAGCCCTAGCAGCTTTACTTGTTATTATTTTCTCATAATAATAGTAATAAAATAAGGAAGTTATCATTAAGCACAATACAAATTACAGTGAACTCCAAACGAACTCTCGTCTGGTCACCGCCACCAGCTGTGGGGAACAAGCCACTAAGACACAGATCACTCCGCTTATTCATGCCAGAGTCCCGCGGAAAAAAAGTGATTGACAGGTGGTAATTTATGTATAACTGTATTTATTTATGGTTTGGTTATGGGTAAAGCAAAGACCATGTGGGGCAGGTAGTGAAAACGATAGGCTACAATTATTAAATTCGTTATGAATTATTGATATTTAACAACAACCACCCCCACCCCACCTACGACGACGATACCATCGTCCATCGCCGATGTTCACATTAGACATCGTACGATGACAAATTGGTCAACATCGCCCAACCCTACTGTGAACCTTGTTGCAAGTGTTTTTAATTTAGTCCTCGGTTTTTCCCCTGCCAAATGAATCAGAAAGAGTCTTATTCAATTCTGACCAAAGTGTTTGGGATATTTCTATAGGGAGAGCTTGAAATAAATAAAGATATCCAGGACACATTCAATCTTATTGCATCAATTCTTTGACTAAAGCTCAGGAAAGAAATGGCATTCCATCGGTGTATATCATTTGTAATATTTATTAGTAGAGGATGATAATTTACTTTTGCTAATGTTGAAATTTCTTTTGTTAAATGAATTCCTAAACATTTGAATGATTTCTGATCCCATTTCAGATTAAATTTGTCTTTAATAGTTACTGGGGGCGACGCGGTGGCACAGTGGGTAGCATGCTAGCCTCACAGCAAGAAGGTCGCTGGTTCGAGTCTCAGCTGGGTCAGTTGGCGTTTCTGTGTGGATATTACATGTTCTCCCCGTGTTGGTGTGGGTTTCCTCCGGGTGCTCCGGTTTCCCCCACAAGACCAAAGACATGTGGTACAGGTGAATTGGGTATGCTAAAAATGACCAAAGTGTGTGTGTGAATGAGTGTGTATGGATGTTTCCCAGTGATGGGTTGCGGCTGGAAGGGCATCCGCTCATAAAAACATATGCTGAATAAGTTGGCAGTTCATACCACTGTGGTGACGCCAAATTAATATAGGGCCTAAGCCAAAAAGAAAATGAATGAGTTACTAGGGGTGTATATTTAAAAGATAGGGTCTGTGTTTTTTGTATATTTAATTTATAACCTGCATAAGAACCAAATTTCTCCAGTAAATTCATTAGTTCAGGAAGTGAAGTTGTGGGTGTGCTTAAATAAATCAAAATATCATCTGCATCCTTGTTGCAAGTGTAACGCCAACACAGGAATCAGCATCTTTAACCTCCTAAAGTCAAGTTCCATTTTGGGGTTTTCTGCCTAGATTTTGCCTAACCCAAATTCAAAAGCTTCCCAAATCCACATGCAGAGGTGTAAATGCAAAAGTTTGGTATAATTTTAAATAAAACCCTTTGAATTTTCATAAAACACGGTTGAAAGTGATTAAAATAATTGTATATGTTGTCTGTGTTATAATAAACCCCTCCAAAAAAGAGGCGCTTTCCTTTTTTGTAAAATCAAATTTAGGTTTTGTGTGGTGTAGGTTGCTGTAATGATTTTGGTGGTTCCCACACATGTCAGTAATTATAAGAAAAAAGAAAAATGTCTCTATCATAATCTATGCAAAAGTTATTCTATTCCAACTGATGAGTGAACGGAACCACTTATGGGGGTATTGGGCCAGTACGGACCTTTAAAATTTAAAGAATGCGAAAGTAAATGACGTCACGGACCCGGTACCGGGTACGCAGAGTTTATATATCAATCAATCAATTAACCTTCATCTATATACCACGTTATTACAAGCAAGGTCGACCAAAGTACTTTACACTAAGGCTGCTTAATATATGGTTTCATATCGATTGTTATATTGTTATATATCGATATTGCAATGTGTGTCCGCAATAGTCACATTGCAGAATATGCAATCAGCACAACAGTTGAGAATACATGGGATTTGTGGAGTCATAGCAAAGCATTACCATAACAGACTGAAAGGCTGACATTTGCATGTCTTAAAGGCATTTCAAGAGAGTTTAAAACATAAGGGCATAAAAAAGTACATTTGTAACATTAATAAAGAATAATTTTACATAATTTTTAATACAATGTAGTAGGGTTTCAGGTTACTGGAATTCGGTACCAATCAATACTGGAATTTTTAAAAACGTTCATTTCACGCTAACATTTGATACATGGACACTGGAGTGTTTCAAGCGTTTTATGATTCATTAGCGGATCGCTCGAATGTCAGCTCATAGACAAACCAGCTGATCTTTGCTGCTTTAAAATGCTCCAGTGTCCCAGTATCTGTTTTTACACTCAATAAACAGCGGTGAGTTCAGTGAACTGATCACCATCAAGGCCAATCACAGTCATTTCTGATGAGCACTTGAACACAATGGCCAATCAGCTGTGTTTAAGAACGTGCTCAACAACAGTCAAATGTCTGCCGAAAATGGACGTTTTTTAAATTTCAGTATTGATTGGTACCAAATTCTAGTATCATGACAACCCTACATTCATTCATTCATTTTCTTTTTGGCTTAGTCCCTTTATTAATCTGGGGTCACCTAGTAATGGGCGATATAAACGATATGCGATATAAACGATACAAAATTGGCCTACGATAGAGATTCTAATTCTATTGCACTATCGCGATAATGCATGTTTGATGACGCAATCTACCCGCGAAATTAAGAGCAACGAGCTGCAGCCGGCTGCAACGCATCATCTTGAATAAACAACAGTGCGACCATTTGGCTGCGGCCAATATATTATTGGGGCGGCCCGGTTCTGTGTTCGCGAGAAACTGAGAACACTCTGCCACAGACTCGCATGCTCTGCATGCAGACCCACAGAGACGCGCTGGATACAGAAGAGCGCGAAGACTAAATAGACTGATCCAGCTCATTATTTGGGTGACAATACATTTTCCCCGGACATGTCCGAGAATCTGCTTTCGCTTTCGATATTAATTGTATTCATTTTTGCATTACTTTATAAGCAAACTTTGTCTGGTGCGTCTCAATCTCTCAGCAGCCCCAACACTACAGCAGACAGAGAGAGAGAGAGAGAAAGAGCAGATCAAGACACCAGTTTTAATTTCATTAGGAGAACAAAATGTTCAAAATCAAATGTGTTACCTTAGGCTGCAGGTTAGAAATAGGTTTTTATTTAAAGTATCTGCAATACACAATTTTATTTGACTAATTTAATACTGGAAGTATTTTCAGTACAGTGTAAGTTCCTCAACTAAAAAGACACCAGTTTTTTTGTTCTCTGTAACTTGGCATTTAGGAACCAAGGACTTAAAAGAAAAGTCTTTCTTTCTGAAAGGCACTACATTTAGTTTATTTATCTGCAACATTGTGTTGTTTAATTATGGTTTTGCTTTTGCACAATAAATGTTCTCAAAATGACATGCAACGTTTCTTTATTTCTTAAAAAAAAAAATAGCAGTTTTACTTTCCTAAGGGTCTATGTAACCTGTTCTGAAATGGTTCTATTATAATTTATATATCGCAATATATATCGTTTTTGCAAGAGGCTGCAATGTATATCGCAATATGGATTTTAGGCCATATCGCCCATCCCTAGGGTCACCACAGCGGAATGAACCGCCAACTTATCCAGCATACGTTTTACACAGCGGATGCCCTTCCAGCTGCAACCTATCACTGGGAAACATCCATACACTCATTCACACTCATACACTATTGACAGTTTAGCCTACCCAATTCACCTGTACCGCATGTGTTTGGACCCGGAGCACCCGGAGGAAACCCACGACAACACGAGGAGAACATGCAAACTCCACACAGAAACGCCAACTGACCCAGCTGAGGTTCGAACCAGCGACCTTCTTGCTGTAAGGCAAGAGCATTACCTACTGCGCCACCGCGTCATCACAACCCTACAATACAGCGTTATTTTATATTGCATTATTAAATTTCTGTACCTGAATACTGTTTTTTCATGGCTCTATTGTAATTATGTTTGCTTGCAATTTGTTTTAAACAATTTACACCTTACAAAAATCACCCCAAACAATCTAAATAAATGATTTCTTTCCAAATAGAGCTATTGAAGCTATCTGATGAAATTGTATTAAAATTGCAATACAGTATATATATCCTACTTTACACCAGTAAATACAAATTATACTAGAAAGTAAGCGATGCAAAAACGGTACCAGAAATGTTCATATAATACCAGGATGCCGTGGTTAAACCCCTACTCTTTTCGAAGGACATCCTGGGATTATTAACAAACGCAGAGATTTGGGACCGGGGTTTAACATCTCATCTGAATATATCTCATCGATATACCGGGGCGTTAGGACCCACACAGACTGCAGGTTGAGCACCCCTGCTGGTCTCACTAACACCAACCTAGCTTTACCATGTGGTCTCCCATCCAGGTACTGACAGGGAGCAGCCCTGCTTAGCTTCAGTGGGAGACCATGTGAGAGTTGAGTAGCTAGCTGCCGGCTTCTGAATCGTACCAAACTAAACTGCTCAGTGGAAACGAAGCATTAGTCTTTGTGACTTGACAGATTTTATATAAACACAAACACAGGGTTCATACACATCTTTACTACTAAAATTCCATGACTTTTCCATGATTTCTCCAAGACTTTCAAGTAAATTTTCATGACCTAATGTTTCATGCAATGTCTACATATGCATGGTAAAAGAAAAACAATGCATGTTCAAATTTATTACAGCATATCGTAAAACATGCAGCAATCTATTTAGTTTCAATTTATATCTATGTAAAACTGATTTAGATATTGCTTATGCTGTATTCACACCAGACGCGGAGCACGCGGATAAATCGCGCTATTCACGCGTAAATAGACACGTGAACATTTGAGTTTACTCGCTTCATACGCGCGTCAAACTCCGCTTCAGAACAGACGCGGATTCACGTCATGGGCAGGGCTTCTGTCTGCCCTGTGACTGTAGCTTTGTTGCTAAATGGCTAACATGGATTTTATTGAGAAAATAACTGTTAATGTGCTTTATGAAGGCTGAAAAAGAGCGTCGATACGTTTGGAGCAGTGTCTGACTCCACTAGATCTTTTCAGAGGTGCACCCAGCTCTGTGAGCTCATCAACTGCTCCAGAAACTTAACCTGGATGATGGAAGCATTCAGCGGGGCTTCTGACTGAGCCGAGCCCAGTTTTATGAACTGTTGTCGGTGTCGGCTGGAGGATTTCCCCCCTGAGACACCAACAACAGGCGCTACGTCATAATCAGGCCCCAACAAGAGCAAGGTCCTGATTGGTTAACGCGGCGCGAATGTCCGCAGAAGTTCAGATTTTTGAACTAGAGCGATTTGCGCGTCAAACACTCAATTCGCGCCGCACCATTCACGTGTATCATGTCGCAGGATGTCTATTCGTGCGTTTGCATTGACTTAACTTGTAAATCACTCGCGCTTGACGCTTCTTCCGCGTCTGGTGTGAACACAGCATTACACCGCATTAATAATGTGAGAGTATGTGACTGGCCAAGGAAGTAAATAACCTATATTAAAAGTATACAGATCTCAATTTTCCATTACTTTTTCCAAACTTTGTGGGTTTTTCTGTTTTTCCAAAACTTTTTTAGGCCTGGAAAATTCCATATCAAAATTCCATGACTTTTCCAGGTTTTCCATGACCGTATGAACCGTGCAAACAGCTCGTCACACTCCAAACAAAAGACAAAATGAAAACGCATCATACTTACATATTTTATAATCATGTATATTTAATCAACTCCACAATTACCCCAAGTAACACAACCTGAAACGGCTGCATCTTTAGATGATCTACTTACTGTGATTGTTTTTTCTGTGTTTCTGTAGGGAAGATGAATCCGTGAAACTCCTCCCACAATCAGTGCAGTGATGCGGTTTCTCTCCGGTGTGCGTCCTCTCGTGTGTTTTCAGTTGTCCTGAATAGCTGAATCTCTTCTCGCAGTGTGAACACTGGTAAGGTTTCTCTCCAGTGTGGATCCTCATGTGAATCTTGAGTGTGTATGTGTACTTGAAACTCTTTCCACACTGAGCGCAGATGAAACCAGCGCAGAGGAAATCAGTCTTTGATTGAGTTTTTTCTTCACTTCTGACATGATGTTTCTCCTCATCTTCACTCAGTTCTTCACTCTCCTCCTTCACCACCACATCTGAAATGTAATTTAATAAGTTCATTTTAAGAGGCTAGTTTTTAACAGTTTATTAAAAGCAGACGCAATCTAGCAAAGCTCGAGAGTGCGAGCATTTCACTTGCATTACATCTACAAATTTAAGTGTGCAAACTTCAATATACGTTTAGGAGCAAGTGTGCAAATAAAAAGGGTTGCATCTGTTATAACTATAGGTGGGCCTAGATTAATTTTTTTAATCTAGATTAAAACGGCTCATTTGAATTCTGCCGAAGGCATTCAGGATATGTGTGCTACCAAACTAATAAGTCTTTGAGAACGGGTTTCTCAAGCCAGGTGACGCATTAGACCAGGGGCTCATCTGCGGTTTCCAAAATGCATCACAAACTGCTTGAGAAACTGTTCTACTGTGATAATTGTTGATGAAAATAAATGATGTTCAATAAGATGTACTTGTTTTTACTAACTGTTTATTCAGTTAAACATGAATGTTGAACTGTAGGCCTACATAAGCTCCAAACAGCCATTTCATACTTGCTTTTGATGTACGTACATACAGAAAATGCTGCTTCGCAATGGCAAGTTCACAGAGCCCTGACGGTGTCAAACATTAAGTATGTTTACATGGGCAACAATACTTTAATAGGATTTCAATATGATTACAACAATACTCTGATTAAGAGTCACCATGTAAACAGCGATTTTTGATTACTTAATGCGACTAAAGTCATAACTGAACTAAACAGAAATGGAATTGAGACGTGGAGTATGCAGATATTAGTGGCATTACTAACAAACTATTACCGTCATGTAGGACTTTTCGCCATATTTTCCGACAAGATCCACACAGGCGGCTGTCAGTAAAGGACCGCACACACACACACACACACACACACACACACACACACACACACACACACACACACACACACACACACACACACACACACACACATCGTGAAATGCAGAAGTTTTTTTTTTTTCATTTGGCGTGCGTTATTAAATTCCATAACACTCTCACCAGTCCTTACTCATTTATTTGCGTCTAATACCCCAGTTTATCACGGCGCATGAATAAAATGTTCATGAGTTAAAGTGAAACTGCCAAACTGCAGTTAGAGTCAGGCATCCTGCTGATTTGATTCAGAATGGCACTGTTTTGTTAGACGGCTCACCGGTCAGGTATACATCTGCACTAATATATCAAGGTGAAAGTCATCATAGCTTGCGTAGAATAGACCCAGCTGCCAACCCAAGTTTGAGAATAGATTAGCGGTGATATTTTTTTAATCGCGCGATAAGAGTCTCGCGTTCACGCAGCACTGTTACGATTTATTAAGTTGTCTGGGGAGAATAAATGTAACATTTAGAATATTAGATTACTACTAAGTGAGTGGATGGAAAGTACACAAGGATAATTTATATTTCATATCGCAGCTTTGGTGGAAATTCATTTTATTCATTTATATATTCATTTATATAGATTATAAATGTATGTTCTTTTATTCTTCCATGAAATGTACTGTTTAAGTTAGATCAAGTGTGACCACTTTAACATCTGTTTATCACCAGATAAGATCTGGATAAATACATGGTGATTTAACAAACTACATGTTTGGATGGGATGTTAGACTGAAATGTAGATGGTCAAAAATGAAGTTGAGCGCTGATGTAACTGTGATTCATCCTGTATGTCACTGATGACCTTGTGAGCATTACAAACTAGATAAAAAGAGAACGCACTCTGTTTCAGCGTCTCACTCTCTGCAGAAACCTGTGTTGCGATATGATTGTCTGAACTTCTTTGCAAAGAATAAAACCTTAAAAGACACTTTGGGTAAGAATTTGTCTTCTTGACCACTGAGAGAGCCTCCTTAAAGAAAATTGACACTACACAGCCTCTTGAAATTAGATGATCGCAACATTTCAAATCGCAATTGCGATTCGATTTCAATTAATTGGCATGTGATTTACGCAGCAGATGCCCTTTCAGCCACAAACAAGTACTGGGAAACACCCATACACACTCACACACTACAGCCAATTCATAGATATATACATTAAATGTCGCCTACCCTGCTGTTGTCTATTAGAACGAATGAGTCAATGGAGCCGCCATTTTAGTACAGGGTAGCGCTCCTTTAAAATGAATGCGGGACCAAGGTGAAGTGGAGGACTGTGGCCACATATACACATAAATCTATGATCGGGAGTTTTCCCCGGTGGTCAGTACGCAAATATTCTTTTTAAATTATGAAATATTATAATTTTACATCACTTTTCTTTATTGATGGATGTGACCGCAAGGGCATTGCCGACAAAGAGTGAGTGTTTGTGTGCATGGAAATGCATTACCCTCCCTCCCTGTTTTATTTGATCTAATCCATGTCCTGAAACACACCCCCTCTCCTGCTTTCACTTCCCATTCTGACAGAGGGATCGATTCGTTTGTGAATGAATCTCCGTTATGAAGGACTCGTTCACTTAGCCGACAATAATACAAGTTTCTGGCAGCGCAGCGTCTTGTTGTCATATTTCATAACATTGTTTGCTTATTTTATTCAACAAAACTAGCATAAGCCTAGAATTTAGTGCGAGTTGATGCTACTTTGCCTTATGGTGAATGCAGTAAGACACTGTATTATCATCAATAACGTGACTTGTTGAGCACAAAAGTTCATAACATACAGAAACATAAAGAATGAAATCTTACCTATGAAATGTTCTGCCTTTGTGCTTTGTTTTCTCGTTACTACACACGTACACAGCGCTAAAGTCCAGCATCTTCACATTGGCACACTGTCTTGACTAGTGCGGTTAAATGTTGTTTGTCCTAGGAGCACTGTACCAATGTGGCGGCGCTATTGACGCATGTTCAGGGTCCCTTTGTGATACCTAGTTTATATATCTATGCAGCCAATTTAGTTAATCCAATTCCCCTATAGCGCATGTGTTTTGGGCTGTGGGGGAAACCGGAGCACCCAGAGAAAACCCACGCCAACACGGGGAGAACATGCAAACTCCACACAGAACATGCAAACTCCACCCAGCCGGGACTCGAACCAGCGACCTTCTTGCTGTGAGGCAACAGTGCTAACCACTGGACCACCCCAACTAAACTTCACACATTTAATAGCCTACATGCAGCGATGGTGCTGATCACCAGCTCAGATTATATTTACCTTATTCTTTAACTCAGGTTAAAGGCGTTGTGGATCTTCAAGCTAAAGCTTTGTCTTTCTTTCTTAGAGCTAGGCTATAGCAATACAGCTCAAAAAAAAAAAGTTTTCGTCAAAAGCTGTGTCTGTGGTAGCCTTATAAACCGGTGTTTTGCCAAGAAACAGTAAGTTTTTATAACTCAGCATTGTTCGATCTGCCTCAAGCCTCATTCACACTACGAGTGACTTGCAGCGGCAAAGCGACTGCATTTTAACGGAGAGCAAGCGACTTCCAGCGACCTCCGTCTACGCGAGCGACAGCGACCGTTGGCGACCAGGTGAGCGTGTTGAGTGACGCGACAAAGTTGAGAATGCTTCAACTTTATGCAAATGATGAGCGACTTTCTTGAGCGGCAGCCAATAGGAGCACCAGTAGAGCTAACGTGATCCTCTCTCAGCTCCCTGAGAGGCCGATTGTATTCGTGCTGTATAAACCTACACAGACCTGCGTTTGAAGCAAGTCGCCAGAGCGACAGGCAGCTACAAAGTCGGTGCTAGTGTGAATGAGGCATCAGAACTGATGTTTAATATAAGAGTGCAGTCCTGAAGAAATTTACATGCCAATAGTCAGTTACCATCATAGCGCCACCTCCTGGCAGGTGGAGGTTTTTCACATATCAGTGATTTTGCCGTGTTATTTAAATATCATTAATTAATTTTCTTTTCGGCTTCGTCTATTTATTAATCTGGGGTCGCCACAGCGCCAACTTATCCAGCACGTTTTATGCAGCGGATGCCCTTCCAGCTGCAACCCATCAATGGGAAACATCCACACACTCATTCACACTCATACACTACGGACAATTTAGCCTACCCAATTCACCTGTACTGCATGTCTTTGGACTGTGGGGGAAAGCAGAGCACCCGGAGGAAACCCACACGAATGCAGGGAGAACATGCAAACTCCACACAGAAACGCCAACTGACCCAGCCGAGGCTCGAACCAGCTGTGAGTAGACAGCACTACCTACTGCGCCACTGGGTCGCATTATTTACATATTTAGATCTAAAATGCATATTTCCCATTGATTAATTTTCTTTCGGCTTAATCCCATATGTATCGGGATCGCCACAGCAGAATGAACCGCCAACTATTCCAGCATATGTTTTACACAGCGGATGCCCTTCCAGCCACAACCCAGAACTGGGAAACACCCATACACTAGGGTTTGGCGATGTTGACCAATTTGGCATCGTACGATGTCTAATGTGAAACATCGCAATGGACGATGGTATCGTTGTTGTAGGCGGGGGTGGTTGTTGTTAAATATCAATTAATTCATAACTAATTAATTAATTGTAGCCTATCGTTTTCACTACCTGACCCACATGGTCTTTGATTCACCCATAACCAAACCATAAATAAATAAAGTTACACACAAATTACCACCCGTCAATCTCAATCTCAAATGGCATGAATAGGCGGAGTGATCTGTGTTGGTATAATGGCTTTTTCCCACAGCTGGTGGAGGAGACGAGAGTTCGTTTGGAGTTCACTGTAATTTGTATTGTGATTGATGATAACTTCCTTATTTTATTATTATTATGAGGAAATAATAACAAGTAAAGATGCTAGTGCTCGACCGTTTCGGTGTATGCGCCCGAAATTTCATGCGACCTAAAATATATATTTGGAAGCGTTTGTGCAGTGCATAAACTGTTACCGTGCGACCACTGCAGAATCCTCACCGCATGCGCGGGTTTAGGAGACATTTATGCAGGATGCATCTTTGCACCTAAAGACGCCAAACGCAGCGCTCAGGAACAGATTAAAACAGTTGTCATGTGAATTTGCTGAAGTAAAAAAAGCCCGCAATGCTTGCCCCGCCTTTGTGCTCTTCATATTGGCCCACTGCTCCAGAACTGAACGCAAATGGATTGGTTAATATCAGCTGTCAATCACTCAGTCAATGCCTTCTGCCTTCAGATGACAGAAGAGCTACAACCGTGAAAATGGGAAGCGCTGAAGATGAGAGAATGAAAATAACACTGACAGATTTAGTTTTAGAAACCACCTAAAGTTACTAATAATGGCACATCTGATTAGTGATCATGTGCTGAATGTTAATCCACTGTTTACACTTTTCCAAGAGTGGATAAAAGACTTCCAGTGGCTTCAAGTCCGCTATGAAAATAACTAAAGCCATTCACTGTAAAGTCTGTGGGACGGGGTTTGCAGGTAACAGCGTTTGCCACTGAATCTACACATTAAGTGCGAGAGGTGCTGTATAATCCTTCATTTAATCCTCACGATGCTGTCAGCCGTGCAAACAGCAGCTATAAGTATAATATAACACAGCTCATGAAAAGACCGTTATTGCTATTAAGATGACATGCAAATAATAAGTTATATATCAATAGAAATGTGGGGCGGGACGATGGATCACGATGTCGGCTCAGCATCTTGAAGTTTATCGACCATCGGCGACGGACGATGGCCCAACCCTACCATACACTCTCACATTCACGCACTACGGCCAATTTAGTTCATCATTGTGGGGGACACCGGAGCACCCAGAGGAAGCACAGGAAGAAGATGCAAACTCCACATAGAAATGCCAACTGCCCCAGCCGGGACTCAAACCAGCGACCTTCATATATTTCCAATTGTTCTCTGTCATTAGAAGGCCACCGAGCGGTGGTGACCCCGTGTGTAATGTCCCTCTCAACACTGCCTTCAGCTTTAAATGTTATTATTATTAGACATTGGTTTAGAATTACTGCGACATATCAACAACCGTGTTGGTAATTCTAAATTGAAATGAACATTGACATTAGCACAAAAGATGATGGGTTATGCTGCTGATGATAATGAAAGAGAACACTAAATCGAGAGAGGCGAGATGTGTGTGTTATTAAAAATACTGATGTTTAGCCTCATTATTGAAGAGTAATGAATAAACACAAACCTATGAGTTCTTCAGTCTCTTCCTGTTTAATTCTGCAGGGTTCTGGATCACTCATCTTCTCACTGTCCTTCAATAAACTCTGTCTTTGGAGACTTCACTTCTTCCTGATGGTCTGATGCTCGTCTTTACTTGTAGTCTGATGGGAATATTCCAGTATTTATAGCTTCAAAGCAGGTGGAGCTTCACTGATTGTGGCAGAGCTTCAAAACAATAAACAGATTTGCTTAATTTAGACTAAGTAAATCATAACGACAGTCATATCTTGTAGATAATAAATGATTAATTAATCAAGTCTGTTGCTGATCTGAATACATCACTATAATGAGTGAAATAAAAAGGTTAGCTCTCAAGTAAAAGATTTCAGCAGCTCTGATAATATTGATGACCTGTGTCACACTATAAACAGCAGATCAGCTTATTCTATACTGAGTGTTTGCAGGATACATCTCTAAACGTTAAAAATGAAAACACTTACGAAGAAAAAAAAGATCTCAGAGCTCCTCTCTGCCTGCTGTATTGTTTTGGTCAGCAGAGACACAGATAGAGGTGAACTCAATGCAGAAACTAGTCGCAGATTGTCGCTTTAATAAACTGTAAAGTGTGTTTTATTGTTGTGTAAACACGAGAAAAAGCGTCAACGACTCACCTCAGCTCTGAAGACTCGACGCTGAATGAACGCGTTAAGTGCTGACGTCATCACGGCGAGACGGGCGCGAAACGGTTGCTCGAATGGATACAGCTGAAGTTGAAAATGAACAAAACGTATGTACAGTATAGTCAGGGTCGATTTTAGAATTTATATTTTAGGGGCTCAGGTAAAAAAAAAAAATATATATATATATTTATGTATATTTATAAAAAGCCTAGTATTACATTTATAAGTAGTAATTTAACAGTAATACACTTAAAAATGTTTGTTTAATATGGGTTGTATACTAGTATTCCACTATTACATAGACAGGCATAACCATTTGAGTTCTGAATAAGCCATATAAATATATATATATATATATATATATATATATATATATATATATATATATATATATATATATATATATATATATATAACACAGGCTAATTCACAATCTGAATGATAATAATAAAAAAGTATTTTTTTAATACTAGACAACACTTGATGTTTCTCTCTCTGATAGTGACTCAGTGACAGTTTAAATGAGTACATTCTCTAAGTGCTTCTGTCACTGTCTTTAATCCTTTCTGTGCAAGACTGTATGGTATAGTTGATGCCACACGAACTGTAAAGTGTTTAATATTGGTAGTTCATTTGAAATAAAAATGGCGAAATGTTCATTAAGAGTTACATTTTTCGCTGGAGGAAACAGATGTGCTGATGAGGTGAACGCCGAGAAAACCCGACTGCTCCTCCGTGACATTGGGATACAGGTGATACAAGGTTATCTATATCAAAGAACTGCAAATAAGCAGATATTATAACAATTTATCAATAAACACACACCTCGTTCTCTCGCTGTCCACGACTGTGGTTTGCTGATCAAAAGAAAGACAAAAGACGGGGATGAGCTGAATTCTGCCACCGTTTTCTTATCAAGTTTAAAGGGGACTGAGGTGATAATTTAGTGTACAGTTTTTGAGCTGATCGCAAAAGTTTTAGGGGGGGGGCTGAGTAGAAATATAGGGGGGCTACAGCCACCCTAAAATAGGTCTAGCAACGCCCATGAGTATATTATTTATAAAAACTACTGATTAATTGTATTGTATTAACGTATTTCACTACCCCAGCCCTCACAGTAATGTAGAAACATTAATTATTGTTGTAGACTAGAGAGTGTCATGAAAAATACGCTATATTGATGCAGCTGTATCCCTTCTAGACTTTAGCGATCAAAACGTGTCAAAATAAAAAACGGCTGAAAAGCCAAACAATTGTTAATGTAGACTGGTCGTTGACGCGCACCTCTCAAAAAATGCAACGCGTACGCGTAGCGCAAGCTCTGTGATTGGTCGGCTTGGTAGCGCTGGGCGGAGGTGAGAGCCGCGTGCCCGATGCAGCGAGTGTTTACAAGTGCCGTGAAGGAGGTCCGGATGGAGACTGGTGTTTTGTGTTTACCTTATGATTAAAGTTGTTGCACGTCCGCCGGTTCCCGCCTCAAAATGAGCAAATTTGAGCCACTTGCATATTAAGGAAGTGTTCAGAAAAAACAAAACACCAGCGAAGAAACTAGACACAGAGGAACATGAACACCTACTGCCAGCTAGCGTTTCGGAAGTGTATTGCAGAGAAACAGAAACAGCGCGCAGAAGTATAAATGCATGGCTACGCGCGAGGCTTGCACCCTTGGTCATGCCGATCACTTGACGCAGAAGTATAAACCAGGTTTGAGATCACATTTTTTTAAATGATCAGTCCAGGAGGTGGCGCTGATCAACAACAGTATTAATTCAAAGAAGATAAAAGCAGGTAAATAGATTAAAACTATCGTTTCAAAGCTGTCCAAATGTTTACACGCATCAGCTGCCGACCGGAAGTTCTTAGCATTCTCCTTGCGCATACACGCAAAGCATAATGGGTAATTTTGCGTTTTAAGGGCGTACTCACACTATGTACAGTTGCGTTGAACCGGGCCAAAGCACGCTTGTCCCCACTCCCGTCTCCCCCGACGGCCCGCACTCACATTACATTCGGGCCTGAGCACGTTTACGTCATCCATGACGCGCTGTTCAGTTTAGGAAGAGAAGCGCTCTTGCTCAGCACAGTGGAGATTTCTTTAGTTATATAGTTTAAGTCGTTTGATATGCGGTGACACGCAGTCAAATATTTAGCCGAACAGATCAGCCACCTTTGACGCTCATAAAGTCATCGTGCTGCAGGAATTAGGAGGTTTGCTGAAGGTGCAACTGTCATGCAGTGAGGGGTCTGCTTCTTTAATAAACTACGACAGTTTGCGTTCATTGAACAGTACGAATGATTAATTAATCCATATCAAACAGTCCCTTAAATGTCACGTCTCGCTTTCAGTTTCGGGCTCGGGCGCGTTTTGCACTCACACTGCAAGCGTACCGCGCCTGATCCCAAGTGAACCGCGCTCTGGCACACCTCTTCCAACCGGGCCAGGGCCGGCCAAGTGAACCGTGCTTGAGCCCGATTCAGAGCACTCACACTTCTCAAACGATCCAGGAAACGGGCCTGGGCACGGTTCGGATAGCATAGTGTGAGTACGCCCTAAGAAAAAGGTCTATAACAATTACCAGTGTTGGGGGGGGACACGTTACGTAATAATATTATTTTTCCAAAGTAACGAGTAATATAACGCATCACTTTTTAAAATAAGTCATATTATTTGAGCGACTTTTAGAAAAATGTATTGCGAGTCACTTTTTTTTACCTTGCTTAATTGGCCTTTACATTGGAATAAAATTGGAATAAAAATTACCTTAGTCAGGTTGAATCACATACTCAATAGAGAGCGTGCAGTGAGGGATCAGACAGTCGGCTCGCACTCATCATCATTAGGTCTGTTTTTTTTCACAGCAGACGAGTCAGTGTACTGTTCTACTAACTGACTAACTGTTGTACTAACTTATATGGGTTTATTTTGAGTCAGAGGGGGTATCCGGTATTTTAGTACTTACTGAAGACGCAAATTCTGTTCAATTTAATGAGATGGTTCGACTGGTTCACTTAGAAGACTACGTTTTGTAATGTAGTACGATTTATTTTTTATTTTTTGGGAAATGATTTACACATTTATTAAGGCCACGTGAGGCAATTTATTCAATGTACGAAGCTCCAAGACTTTTTTTGATTTGGGGATAGTTTTTATCATCTTACTGTTAATTATGTTATTAAACATTTTGTTTTTGCCTTAATATAAATTATTTCATGTTTGTACTCCTAGGCTTTATTGCAATCTTTACCTCAATGGACAGTGAATTTACTAATAACACAAACGTACATAAGTAGCAAACACATTACTTTGCATGCTTTTATTAATCTGCATATACCGCATGTGTAGCTCTGGGCTCAGAAAGTTCACAAAATATAATATTATCCTACATTTTTTAAAGGATAATGAAGGTGTAGGTTATACAGGTGGCTGTTAAATGCAGAGCTTCTCTATAAAAAAGGTAAAAAACCTCAGCCAGGTAAGGAAAAGTAACTCAAAAGTAATATAACGCAATATTTTCCATAAAAAGTAACTAAGTAACACAATTAGTTACTTTTTTGGGGGAGTAACTCAAAATTTTAATGCACTACTTTCAAAAGTACCTTTCCTCTGCCCACTACCATCAGTAAACAAATAATTTAACCAGGGCTTAATTTGTGCCGGAACATGCCGGATCCGGCACCTCTGAAAACTGATCCGATGTCCTGACATTTTATCCTACCCGTCAGATTATGCTACCACTACTATATTTAAATGGCTCTGAGGTCGGGGTTAGGGATTAGGTAGGTTAGGGCGATATTACAGCTTCATATCACACTGCTCCACATTACAATTTACACTGGTAGCAAAATCTGCTGGGTAGCATATTGCGTCATCAAAATTTGCTGCCTACTCTTTGAATGGGAGGTAGGAGAATCTGACAAGGTAGGACCAATCGACAGAACACCGGCACCTCATTTTACCGATCCCCCTGCTCAACCGCCCTCCTCCCCCGTCCGCTGTTTACTTTCACTTTCTTCCGCGACTTCCCTCTGCTCTTCACCTTCATTCGCGACACACCTCCGACATCCAACGCCAAGACCTGATCTAATTTCTGTGGTTTCTCTCTAGTGTGAATCTGCTCATGCACTTTCCAGTTTCCTAATTGATTGAATCTCTTGCCGCAGTGTGAACACTTGTAAGGTCTCTTTCCAGTGTGGATCCACTCATGTATTTTCAAGCCATCTAAACGATTGAATCTCTTGCCGCAGCGTGAACACTTGTAAGGTTTCTCTCCAGTGTGGATCCTCTCATGTATTTTCAAGTATCCTGAATGATAGAATGTCTTGCCGCAGTGTGAACACTTGTAAGGTCTCTTTCCGGTGTGGATCATCTCATGTATTTTCAAGTATCCTGAATGACTGAATCTCTTGCCGCAGTGTGAACACTCGTAAGGTTTCTCTCCAGTGTGAGTCCTCTGGTGCTGTTTCAATTCTCCAGCTCTAATAAAAGTCTTCCCACACTCAAAGCACTTATGCTCTTTAACACCAGCGTGGATCTTCTGATGCACGTTTACATCTGACTGTCGCGTAAAACTCTTTCCACACTCAGAACACGAATAAGACTTCTCCTTTGTATGAACTCTACGATGGACCGTCAGATCGGTATTTCTCAAAAACATTTTGCCGCATTGATCACATTTGTGCGTTTTCTCTCCAGTGTGGATCTTCATGTGTTGAAGAACTATTGATGATTGACTGAAACTCTTCCCACACTGACTACATGCGTACGGTTTCTCTCCAGTGTGAATCATCTCGTGTGTTTTCAAGCTTCCCGACTGACTGAATCTCTTGTCGCAGTGTGAACACTTGTACGGTTTCTCTCCAGTATGAACCCTCTGGTGTTCTTTCAAGTCTCCTAATTTAATAAAACTCTTCCCACACTCAGAACAGACAAACTCTCTCTCACCAGTGTGAATCTTCTGGTGCAATTTTAAGTCTGACTCTCGTGTAAAACTCTTTCCACATAAAGAGCACAAAGGCTGCTCGTTCGTATGAACTCTACGATGGATCTTCAGCTCTGAAGGCCTTAAATACGCTTTTCCGCATTGATCACATTTGTGTGGTCTCACTCCAGTGTGGATCTTCATGTGCTGAGAGAGGTATGACGGCTGTGTGAAACTCTTCCCACACTGAGCACATGTGTACGGTTTCTCTCCAGGGTGAATCTTCTGATGTTCCTTTAAATGTTGTTTATATGCAAAACTCATTCCACAAACTAAGCATGAATGTTGTTGTTTCTTTTTCTGAACTCTAAAGTGGATCTTCATGGCTTCCCTCAGTTTTTCAGGTTCCTCTTTCTTCACCATCAGGCCTGAAAATAAAGTAAAAAAGTTATATTTTAAGAGTAATGTGAAGTAGGGAAGCAAACGATTACTAAAAAATAGATTAATTGTTGGCGATCCTTTTAATTGATGGTCAAATAAGCATGGACACCATTGAAGGTGCTATAAGTAAGTTTGTGACTCTTCTAAAGCATAAAAAATACCATATATTTGCAGAAACATGCTAAGTTAGGGGTGTCCTGGAGGGCCGGTGTCCTGCAGATTTTAGCTCCAACCTGCCTCAACACACCTGCAAGGATGTTTCTAGAGAGCCTAGTAAGAGCTTGTTTAGCTAGCCCAAGTCAGGGTGTCCAAACACGGTCCTGGAGGGACGGTGTCCTGCAGATTTTAGCTCCAACCTGCCTCAACACACCTGCAAGGATGTTTCTAGAGAGCCTAGTAAGAGCTTGTTTAGCTAGCCCAAGTCAGGGTGTCCAAACACGGTCCTGGAGGGACGGTGTCCTGCAGATTTTAGCTCCAACCTGCCTCAACACACCTGCAAGGATGTTTCTAGAGAGCCTAGTAAGAGCTTGTTTAGCTAGCCCAAGTCAGGGTGTCCAAACACGGTCCTGGAGGGACGGTGTCCTGCAGATTTTAGCTCCAACCTGCCTCAACACACCTGCAAGGATGTTTCTAGAGAGCCTAGTAAGAGCTTGTTTAGCTAGCCCAAGTCAGGGTGTCCAAACACGGTCCTGGAGGGACGGTGTCCTGCAGATTTTAGCTCCAACCTGCCTCAACACACCTGCAAGGATGTTTCTAGAGAGCCTAGTAAGAGCTTGTTTAGCTAGCCCAAGTCAGGGTGTCTAAACACGGTCCTGGAGGCCCGGTGTCCTGCAGATTTTAGCTCCAACCTGCCTCAACACACCTGCAAGGATGTTTCTTGAAAGCCTAGTAAGAGCTTGATTAGCTAGCCCAGGTGTGTCTGATTGGGGTTGGAACTAAACTTTGCAGGACACCGGCCCTCCAGGACTTAGTTTAGGCACCCCTGTGCTAAGTGAACATTCTTGTTAATCTGAAAAACAATGCTGAAGTCAGATATTCTGTTTTGAAAATGTGTGTTCAGTGTTGAAATGTTTTTGTTTTGGTCTCTATAACCCGCCCACTGCCATTATACCCAATTATATTTCAGCACCCCGGGTTGCCTTGGTGGAAAACAGCGCATTTCATTAATTTAGTTAGGAAGGCTCGCAAAGCATGTGTCCGTGACCGAAATGCGACCTCCCGTGGACAGTAGCAGCCTCCAAAATAAGACGCAGATTCAGAGTTCCACAAGAGGTGGTTATTAACATAGGATTGCATAGGATTGTGCGAACTGCTGGCCGCGTAGTAGGAGGTGAGCTTCCCTCCCTCCAGGACATCTACACCAGGCGGTGCACAAGGAAAGCCAAGAGAATCATCAGCGACTCCAGTCACCCAAGTCATAGACTTTTCTCTCTTCTCGGCGGTCACGCATCAGCCGACTGAAGGAAAGTTTCTTTCCACAGACTATCAGGCTGATGAACATTTAACACAACTCACACAAACTCTTTCCATCCTACTCACTGCATACCATCGAGATGTAGCATGCACTGCACTTTAACCAATCCATACTTAACCAACAATACTGCCTACAACTATGTGTACACCTATTCATTGTCTTCTAGGTATTACTGTCAACATTGCCAATTGTACATCGTCTTGTTCTTTGGGAGTATGTTGTTGTATTTTGCACTGTCTGTATTTTGCACTGTCGTTGTATTTGCACTGTATTTTGCACTGTCTGGAGCCAGCACCTAAGCTTTTCACTTATCATAGCACACGTGCTGCTGATGATGTAACAATAAAAGTGATTTGATTTGATTTAACAGTGGTGGAAAGAGTACTGAAAAGTCATACTCAAGTTAAAGTACCATTACTTGCCTAAAAATGGAATTGCAAGTAGAGCAAATGTATCTGTTGTAAATATTACTCGAAGTATGAGTAAAAAGTAGCCCTTTCAAAAGTACTCAAGAGTAGCGAGTAGAGAGTATTACGCTGTAAAAAGCTGATGCATTTACATGTAATTTGTGGATTAGTGCATTTAGTTATTGCCCAGCAGGCAGTAATAATTACTAAAGTATTTTTTGAGCACAGCATCAGAAATTAAGTTATTGCATCTTAACATGTACTTTTTGAGGTATGGTCACGAAAAATCCTGCTTCAGAAATAACGCCTCTCCCTCAGTCATCTTTCCATTAAGCAAGTTTCTCGTGTTGGCCTAATTGGTTGGCGACGTCACCGACCAGAGGTGGCAGCAACACACCAAAAAGTTTGTTGTCAACCACCGTAAAACAGGAAGAAGAAGAAATTATCGATCTCGCCATCATATGGATTTACTTTCATCGGCTAGACAACGACCTCACAGCTCTGTGAATGTCGGTGCCGTCACTTATTGATCCGCGATTGGTAAATGTAGCTTTGTGGATGCTACTGCGCTACTTGACTAATAAAATAGCTTCGCTACTAAAAAAGCTATTTGATTTAGAAAGTAGCAACGCTACCGCCACGCTACTGATAAATGTAGTTAGTCACTACTTGTAGCGATGCTACTGCCCAACACTGCCGTGGCCTAACAACACAGTATATGACAAGATTTGCAGTGATAAGTATAGTGGCTATTTACACCCGGCGCAAAACGACAGAAACATTCAAGTACAGCCATTCAGAAGCACAGAATAGTGCACTCGCTGCACTCCAACAAAAAGGTAAGACTTACAATCTAATTATTAAATATTACACCTCTTTATCATGATTAAATGTAGATGCTGAATCACGGATATGTGTTGGCCTGCACTGAGTCACAGTTCTAAAGTTCAATTTCAGACGGTTTATTTTATTTTCCAGATCTGAGGTGAACTATCTGCTGCTGCTTTCAGTAGTATGACAATACATGTCATGTAAAATGGCATTCAAACTCACATTATTACCATTTAACACTAAATAAAGCACATGAGGTGCACCTGAGGTGTATCTCTGATTGGGATCAAGATTTTCAGTCTGTTTTTACTGTCAGAAGTACCAAAATAGCAAACCGTACCACTTTTTTGGGACCCTTTCCTAAGGGAACTTAAAACAACGGTATGGTACTAAAGGGTGGAGCTACACTTTTGTAATGCTAACTGGGTTATTAACATTAATAATAATAATATTTTGTTTATTTTATTTTATATAGTGCCTTTCCAGTGCTGTACAGAGAATTGTCTCTTGTAGGTGCCTACAAAGTATTGCAAACACAAGCTGATCAGGATGACCCATACCTAACTGAACCATTCAGTGAAAATGAGGCATTAGTCTTTGTTACTTTACAGATCTTATATAAACACAAACAGCTTGTCGCACTCCAAAGACAAAAGAAAACACTATTAATATGTGTTATCAACTCCACAATTATGCTAAATAATACAACCTGGAAAGGCTGAATCTTTATACGATCTACTTACTGTGGCAGTTTGTGTGTGTTCGTAGAGAAGATGTTTTGATTTCACTCTTGACATGATGTTCCTCCTCGTCTTCACGCAGTACTTCACTCTTCATCAACACATCTGAAAATTAAGTGAACAAGTTTCATTTTAAGAGGCTAGTTTTCAACAACAGGAGTGCTCTAGGCTAGCTTTTAACTAACTCATGAAAACAAGCATTTGTGAATTGGTCATGTAAGCGGTGATACTTTGAATCGCATAACTAAATGTAAACACAGCTCAATATGAACTCTTATAATTCGTCTAAACAAGTAAAGCACCATCTGTTGGTGAAAACTAAGCCTCAGAACCAATCAAAGAGAGAATTGCAATCTATTTGTAAAATCTCAAAATCAATGCTGAGGTGCAAAACCTTTTGACCACTTGCACATCTCTGCCAAACACACAAGCACTCTTAGGGTGCTTTCACACCTGTGAATCGATTCATTTGTTCCGAAACAGGGATTAAAATTGTTACATTGTTGCTCTTTGTTCTTGGTGCGGTTCGCTTTTACACTGCAAAGTTTCTAAACGGACCTAAATAGCGAAAACAAGTCACGTGTGGGTAAACTCTCCTCACATTGGTCAGAGTTTCCCGGTTTATTTTGCAGAGTCCCGCTCAGCTTCCGGGGGTGGTTTGGTGATGTTTGACAGGGTGTGCACGACATGTCTGAAGAGCGAGGAGGGATGCGGTGGGGAGGGGTACGAGACGTATTTGAGAACCGGGAGGGAGACGCGCGATTTCCGGGAGATTATCACTCGTTTGCGGGCATTCAGGAGTCTCTGTGCGTTTGCGAGAGACTCCCGGAATTTCCGGGGGACTTGGGATGTCTGGAGTGACCTCCCGCCCTACTCATAATTCTCTCTTCATATAGCCGTATGCCTATTACATATCCATAAAACACTGTGATATAGCCGGGCTCGGATCGTATCGCTTTCTCACTACAATAGATCCACTCCAGAGTTCGTTTCAATCGAGCCGAGACCACCTCATTCAGGAGGTCTTGGAGCGATTCCTTTGGCGCGGATCCAAGCGCGATTGCCCCGTTCACATATGCCAAACGAACCGCGCTAACTGGGCAAACGCACCAGGTTCCGGAACAAAAGTCTAGGTGTAAAAGCACCCTTATTCTTGATCATTTGAGTGCATGTTCACGTGCTATCTCTCACGCTGTGTTCACACCAGACACGTCATGCGCGATCAATAGATGCGTGAAGATTTTAAGTTTACTCCCTTCATTCACGCTTGAAATTAATTTCACAGTAGACGTAGATTCACGTTGTCGCTCTAGTTTCGTTGCTAAATGGCTAACATGTTTTTTATTGCTTTTATTATATTTGTTCGGCGCCGTGTCCGAGTCCACTAGATCCTTTCAGAGGTGCACCCAGCTCTGCGAGTTCATCAACTCTTCCAACTGTACCTGGAAGATGGAAGCTTTTAGCAGTGTTTCAAACTGAGCCGAGCCAGTTTGACGAGCTGTTGTCCGGTGTCTACAGGAGGATTTCACCTTGAGACACCAACAACAAGCGCTACGTCATAATCACGTCCATACTAGAGCAAGCTCCTGATTGGTAAATGCGGCGCAAATGTCCGCAAAAGTTCAGATATTCCAACTCAAGTAAATCGCATAATTCAAACATCAAGCATGGAAAATGTGCGAAACGCTCAACTTGTGCCGCATCATTTGCGTGAATAGTGCCACAAGATGTCTGTTTGCATCTTTGCGTTGACTTAATATGTAAATTACTCAAGCTACATGTTTCATTCATGTCTTGTGTGAACGCACCATAAGAATTTAGAGGAATAAAGAGTACAGCGCCATCTACTGACAAAAATTTAACTCAGAAACAATTAAAAAGAAAATTGTAATCAATTTTTAAACATTTCAGAATCGATGCAGGATCACTTCTCTATTTAGGGTGGTGTGTATGGGGATGTTTTCTGTCTGATGGATGAATATTTTCTGGATACCCATTCATTTTCTATGGCGGTCACTTTTGACCGGGAACACCACAGGTGTAACAAGATTGATTAAAACACTCAATATTTAATGAAAGAGGTGATCATCACTTTTATATGTTCAAGTGCATAGTGTGGAGGATATCATACGATCTTGAGGCAATCAGATGTAAATCACAATAATTATGAATGTTTTAAGTTGTAAATCGGTGAGATTTGACCCGAACACGACAGGAAGGTTAATAACCTTAAAAAGTAACCTTAAAGATGAACACCCTCACTGATGTTCAGCCTCATTATTGAAGAGTAATGAATAAACACAAACCTATTAGTTCTTCAGTCTCTTCCTGTTTAATTCTGCAGGGTTCTGGATCACTCATCTTCTCACTGTCCTTCAATAAACTCCGTCTTTGCAGATTTCTCTTCTTCCTGATGGTCTGATGCTCGTCTTCACTTGTAGACTGATGGGAATATTCCAGTATTTACAGCTGAACTGAAGGAGGACGAGCTGCAAAAGAGGAAACAGAAAAACCTGCTTAATTTACACTGATTTATGAAATAAATAATTCTGATAGTTATATCTTGCAGATAATGACTATGTAATTTAGTTAAGTCTGCTGAAACCAATAAAATTAACTTAATTCTAAACTTAATTTGTAGACCTGAAGACATTAGTATAGGCCCAAGGTGTTTTTTTACATGCATTTTTTATTTCTCTTTGCTATTTGGGCTTATTGGAACCTAATTAGAATAAAAATCTAAGTATCATCTTTTGATATGATGTACTTTTAGAGAAAAATTATGTCCCTATATGTGGACTCGTGGTCCGAATTTACATAAAACACTTTTTCCCGAATTTTCTTTTATGCATAATTAACAGAATTTATTTATTTTTTTTAACTTGTTTTGACTATCAGAGAGTAAAAACAAAATTTTTTCCCATTTTGGACAGTTTAAAATAGGGTTTGGGACATTTCATATGCTGCAAAACAGTTGCAGGATGACACTGTATGTCTGTAACAAAATATAAAACATTCAAAGTATTTTAAATGGCCACTTAAGCGCTAAAAATGTGTTGTCCATATATATGGACACTCGGGCCCTAGGAGGAATGAGGTGAAAACAGGAATTATTGATATGAGATATAGGGGATTTTAGCAGCTCTGATAATACTGATGAGCTTTAGACTATAAACACATGAGCAGTTCCAGCGTTATGGATGTGACATTTGCAGTAAAAACTCAAAACATAACTGATTTTTTTTTCATGGCAAGGTTGACATTTGCATGAAATTATTCACACATTAAACAGCCATTCAGGAGCAGCTCGATTTATACTGAGTGTTTGCAGAATAAACTAATTACCAACTCGTGTTTTAACCAACTAATAAATACTTACTAGATTGTTAAACTCTCTCTATATATATGAGCAGTTCCAGCGTTATGGATGTGACATTTGCAGTAAAAACTCCAAACATAAATTCACAGAGAAAGTATATGCTAACATTATATTGAAACATTGGTTTATATTTTCCAGAACAACTGAGCACAGAGTTAAGAAACCAGAAAAATATCAGTCTGTAAACATGTTTTGTACTTTAAAGGTGCTGTATGTAAGTTTTTGACTCTTCTAAAGCATAAAAATACCATAATATGTGGGCAGATATTTAAGAAACATCCTAAGTGAACATTCTTGTTTAACTGAAAAACAATGCTGAAGTCAGATATTCTGCTTTGAAAATGTTTTTTTCCGTGCCGGAACGCTGTCTTTGTTTAGGTAATTTTCACATGCACATGCCAGTTTAGCCAATTATAATTCAGCACCCCGGGTTGCCTTGTTGGAAAACAGCATATTTCATTCATTCATTCATTCATTCATTCATTCAGAAAGACTCTGAAAGCATGCGTCTATGAGCGAAATGCTACAGTGTAGTGGAAAGTATCAGATGTCAAAATGAGACAGATTCAGTTCCACATGACGTTAATTAGCAAATGACATAAATATTAGGAACGTGAGCAGGTTACATCGCGTGTCCTAACAACACGCTGTGACGAGATTGTTATGAGTGATGAGCCATTTGGCTGTTTGCACCACAAAACACGGCAGAAATGTAAATACAGCCTTTCAGAAGCACAGAATATGCACTCACTCACAAAACGGTAAGGTTTAGAATCTATTTAATACATGTTAACCCTCTTTAACATCATTAAATGTACATGCTGAATCACTCATATGTGTTTAGTTCTAAAGTTCAATTTCAAACGGTTTATTGTATTTTCCAGATCTGAGGTGAACTCTCTGCTTTCAGTATATGGTAATACACGTCATGTAAAATGCATTCAAACTCACATTGTTAGCATTTAGCACTGAATAAAGCACACGAGGCTTACCTGAGGTGATCTGTCATAGGTTTCTGTTGTTCAGCTGTGAGAAATAGAAGCCGCTTCTAATAAATCAATTCGAGATGTTGGTTAGAACCAAAACTCCTTTTAATATGGAGAATAGTCCCTCAATCGCGTGTCGTTGCTTTTATTTAGAACACAGTTTAAAATCACTCAAACTGGCAACCCGGCGTACCTTTATTATGATTCAGGACTGCAATACCTAGTTCAACCACTGGGTGTCAAACTTACATACTGCACCTTTAAATGAGGGAAATAAACAAGCATTATGGATGTGACCAAAAAAGTCTGCGAGTTTACTGTATACAACATACTTTGTAGAAATTCTGTGAATTAAACTGCACAACCCAAAAGAAACAAAACTAATCAAAAAGATAAGAGTCAGCTCTTTGTAAAAACAAACATGACTTTTTTTTACTGGAATAATTTTGCATTTATGAGGAAAAAGTGTCGTTATGGATGTGACATCTCTCCATTATGGATGTGACCGATGTGAAATTGCCACTTATGTGACTGGTAAATCAAATATGCTCCTGAGACCCTGCCCATTGACTTGTGTCCTCTGTAATGAACATTGTGTTTTCATGAATTTTCTTTGAATTTTTTTAGCTACTCTGTCAAGTCCTGTTGTACTGTACAGAGGACATCCTGAGCTTTTTAGTGATATGTCATTTGTTTGGCTGCTATGCTTGGAACCACAGTATCCAAAATGACTGGCATACAAACAAGCACATTTTATGGGAAGGAATGTGCTTGTTTGTAAATGTTTTTTTTTACTATTATTATTACACACACACACACACACACACACACATATATATATATATATATATATATATATATATATATATATATATATGTGTGTGTGTGTGTGTGTGTGTGTGTGTGTGTGTTTATTAAAGTGTCAGGAACAATACATGTAGCTTTCAAAGCTGTTAACTTGTTTGTGTTTCAAAATATCATCCTTTTTTAAATGTCCACTATAGTGGACACCAGGAGCATCTTAATGTAATTAATGACTGCATGATGTATGAGGCAGACCTGAAGCAGAGAGGATTCTTTATAAGATAGTTGAGGGAGACTCTGACTTAGAGTCTGACTATCAGACAATTAGAGAATGACAATCAGTTTTAAACCGCTTTTATGTTAAATTTGTTTTATTAACATCACTTCTTTTTTTTGTTGTTGTTTTTTTTTTTTAGTTCGGTTCTCTTTCAGACTAAACTGTTTCAGGAGGAAAAAAATGGCTTTTGTTTCGTTTTTGTTACATTAATATTGGAATAATATCCCTTTACAGCCATATCCTGTGTACAGTTTTGTTGTCTGAGTTTGCCAGTCGTTTCGAACTAAAACGGTCCTGTGGTCCACTACAGTGGACATGCTGTAAAATTAAAAATTAAAACAAAATGTAAAAACTCTAAATTGTAGAAATGTTTTTAACCCAAAGGATGTAGAAAAATCACAGAAAATGAAACAAAAAAAAAAGATTTTTTTTATTTGGGTCTCAGGATATAATGGTTTGAAATTGAGGTAAAGTTGGTTTTATATTTAAACATTCAGACTTTCCTTAATGTTATATTTCTAGAAAAGTAATATGTGCTATTTCTTAACCGGAAAATAATAGTAGCAGTCAAAGACTATCAAAGTACAACATTGATCAGTCAATTAAATAGTGCTAATGTTGTTTTGAAGTCCAACTTGCATGCTATTTCTGGCCGAATATTCAAAGTAGCATGGTAAACAATATAGGGACCGTGTCACAAGTTGTAACTGAACGAATGTGTGAATATAAAACCAACTTTACCTCAATTAGTTTGAAAACACTGGCAGATACATTTTTGAGTATTTCTAAAGTACTGTAAAATACTTGCTTACATAAAAAACTTAAGAAACAGCTTCCGTGTTTTGGTGAAAACTTTTTTTCATGGCAAGGTTGACATTTGCATGGAATTGCTCATATACACATTATAACACGTCTATGGAGGTATGTAAAGAACCTGGTAAGCCATAAAATCCTGTTTAAAAAAAAACAACAAACACCACAAACCAATAATTTCATTCGGTGTCAAACATAATATTTCTGCAGCACTCAATTCAGTTGACATTTTGTTATATTACTACTCCGACCGTTTAAACACAAACACTGAGCTCATGTTTCCCTCTCAGAGCTCCTCTCTGCCTGCTGTATTGTTTTGGTCAGCAGACACACAGATAGAGGTGAACTCAATGCAGAAACTAGTCGCAGATTGTCGCTTTAATAAACTGTAAAGTGTGTTTTATTGTTGTGGAAACACGAGAAAAAGCGAGACTCACCTCAGCTCTGAAGACTCGACGCTGAATGAGCGCGTCAGTGCTGACGTCATCACGGCGCGGCGGGAGCAACGCATAAATATATACACTAGACATCGCATAGGGACCCTGAGCATGCGTCAATAGCGCCGCCACATTGGTACAGTGCTTCTAGGACAAATGTCATTCAACCGCACTAGTCAAGACAGTGTGACAATGTGAAGATGCTGGACTTTAGCGCTGTGTACGGGTGTAGTAACGAGCAAACAAAGAAAACAAAGCACAAAGGCAGAACATTTCATAGGTAAGATTTTGTTTTTTATGTTTTTGTATGTTATGAACTTTTGTGCTTAAAAAGTAATGTTATTGATGATAATACAGTCTCTTGCTGCATTCACCATAAGGCAAAGTAGCACCAACTCGCACTAAATTCTAGACTTATGCTAGTTTTGTTGAATAAAATAAGCAAACAATGTTATGAAATATGACAAGAAGACGCTGCCGTGCTAGAAACTTGTATTATTGTCAGCTAAGTGAACAAGTTGTTCATAACGGAGATTAATTTACAAACGAATCGCTCCCTCCATCAGAATGAGAAGTGAAAGCAGGAGAGGGGGTGTGTTTCAGGACATGGATTAGATCAAATTAAACAGGGAAGGAAGGTAATGCATTTCCATGCACACAAACACACGCTCTTTGTCGACAATGTCTGTGCGGTCACATCCATCAATGTAGAAAAGTGATGTAAAATTATAATATTTCATAATTTAAAAAATATATGCATATGGACCACCGGGGAAAACTCCCGATCATAGATATATGTGTATATGTGTATTTCTCTGGCTTTGGATGGCCACAGTCCTCCACTTCACCTTGGTCCCGCATTCATTTCAAAGGAGCGCTACCCTGTACTAAAATGGCGGCTCTATTGACGCATTCGTTCTAATAGACAATAGCAGGGTAGGCGACATCTAGTGTCTATGGGAGCAACGTAGGATCGTCAAAAAACCCAGTAAAATCGTTTTTATCAAAGTACATTGAAATGGAGGATATCTGTGGTTTCTGCAATGTGGATAAAGAGAGCCTTTGTCATTTATTTTTTGAATGCAACGTTGTAAACAGTTTCTGGAAGGATCTAGCCAAATATATCTTTTAAAAAGACAAAACTTAGTTATTATTTTACATTAAAAGATATTGTTTTTTATTATGAAAACAAATTTAACAAAAGTCTTGAATATATTGTTAATCTCTTTATTTTATTGGCAAAGTTTTACATACACAAACAAAAAATTTGCTAAGTCATCTCCCACATTAACAGTTCTTTGTATCGAGTTTGACTTCTTTATTTCTACTGTGAAATTCATTCATTCATTTTCTTTTCAGATTAGTCTCTTTATTAATCTGGGGTTGCCACAGCGGAATGAACCACCAACTTATCCAGCATATGTTTTACACAGCGGATGGCCTAACAGCTGCAACCCATCACTAGGAAACACCCATTCACACACATACACTACTGACAATTTAGCAATTTAGCTGTCCCAATTCACCACGTTTTTGGACTTGTGGGGGAAACCGGAGCACCCGGAGGTAACCCGCGCGAACACAGGAAGAACATGCAAACTCCACACAGAAATGCCAACTGACCCAGCCGTGGCTTGAACTAGCGACCTTCTTGCTGTGAGGTGAGAGCGCCTCCCACTGCGCCACTGTGCTGTCCCAAACGTATTTAATGTATTAATAAGCTCATTACAAAGACATTTAAATCTAAAGTCAAGTCAGAATGAAAGTGATCCATATAAACACCTCAATCTGAATAAAAATGTCCATACCAAACGAAACTGATCTGTTTAAGAGGAGTGGGGTAAAACTTTATTTAAAACAAGTAAAACTCTGCAAGGTAAATACATTAAACGGATACAAGCGGATACAAGCGGCTGAAATGAGTTTTCTTCGAAGGGTGGCAGGGCGCACTCTTATGGATAGGGTGAGGAGCTCTGGCACTTGAGAGGAGCTCGGAGTAGAGCCGCTGCTCCTCCACATCGAGAGAAGTCAGTTGAGGTGGCTCGGGCATCTGTTTCGGATGCCTCCTGGACGCCTTCCTAGGGAGGTGTTCCAGGCATGTCCCACCGGGAGGCGGCCTCGGGGAAGACCCAGGACACGCTGGAGGGACTATGTCTCTCGGCTGGCCTGGGAACGCCTCGGGATCCTCCCAGAGGAGCTGGAGGAAGTGTCTGGGGAGAGGGAAGTCTGGGGTTCTCTCCTAAGACTGCTACCCCCGCGACCCGGCCCCGGAAAAGCGGCAGAAAAAGAATGAATGATGAATGGATTACTTTGCAGTTACATCATGATTTGTCACATCATGATTTTTACTTTTAAAAGAACAATAGGGCCATTCTCTCGTGCTGTCAGCATTAACACACATGTAAGAACAGTAGACTGATTGAAAACAAAGTGTTTAGAACTATTTTTAACCCTTCATTCAAATAAGACTTATAACTGTAAGCCAGTCTACATAGCAAATAATCCAATTTAGATTTCTGCAGAGGGACAGCATCATTGACAAACATCTTCACTTCTAAAATGTACATTAAAGGGGACCTATTATGCAAAAATCACATTTAGTATGTGAATATATCCATTGTTTTTTTATAATCACACTTGATAAAAACAGTCTGCAGAAACACTTCGATTGACATTCTCCCTTGTACATGTCAGAGGGGCAAAGCCCCGCCCATTAGTGACCATCTTTCCCTCATTAGCATATGGTGTTAGTCCTGTTTTTGAATCTGCCACTATGCTGACACACAGGCATTTGTAGCCCCGCCCTCTTTTGAAATTTCTCACTCCAGGGTTCCCGCAGGGTCTTAAAAAGTCTAAAATCTAAAAATTAAAATTTAAGGCCTTAAAAAGTCTTAAATTGGCTGTTCTAGGTCTTAAATATTTGTGCACAGGTCTTATTTTTCTAATGTCCATGTAACGCTACATCTAATGCTCATTTAAATTATTTTTTGTTGCTGTTGCTTGGTTTTCGTGGTGTTGTAGTTCTTTACTTCACTAGTCCTAAAGTAATTTGAGGTATTACAACTACAAATGAGACCAGCATGCAATAGCCAATCAGCTTTCTGTTATTGGGCCCAGTGCGTGCGGCGAATGTGATGTCATCGCTGTGTTTGCGGAGGTTCGCTTTCTGTGCGCGCGACATGATTTTGGCTGGCAGCGTGAACAGATTTCAGGTGAACAGTTCCCGCGGCGCCGCGTTTGATTTGAGTTGAATATAAAACACTTTGATTGAAGAGATTTTGTCTGAAACAGGTATGACTGTACAGACATCTTTATGATCCGTCCATGCGTGATCATCATAGAGATAACCAGATGACCAATAATTCTTGGCTAGAAATTGCAACAGCCGTGGAGAAGGAGGAAAGTTTTTGTAAAAGTTTGGAAAAACCTGAGGAATACGTTTCTTAAAACAAAAAAAAAAACAAAAAAGATGCCATGGCAAAAGTGGAGACCCGTGTGGTTAATAGCTACAAACTAAATTAAGCGACAAATTATGTCTTTGATAACTGGAAAAGAATACATGAACCCATCAGTTTACAATATACTGATGGCCAAATTCTGGGCTTTATTGGTGATAATGGTCAGGAATGTTGGAGCATTATTGCCTTTTTAGCCTTTATAGGACAGAAACTAGCCAGACAGTAATGTGTGAATTGTTGAGTGGGCAAAATAAAATAAACTTCAGTATTTTTTTTAAAGAAAAATTTTAAAGAATATCATAAAGGCGAACGCATCAATATAAAAGCCTCGTCCGTTTCGTGAGGTGCATGCACAGTCAGCGGAGGTGTGCGATGCGCCGCCAGCGAAAGTATACATCAGCCTCAAGATGGTTTTTTTTTGTAGTTCAGTGGTCCATCTAACCAGTCTTTAGTACAGTTCAATTTAAATAAATTTATTTTCAGAGATGTATAGTAACGAAGTAGAACTACTTCACTACTGTACTTAAGTACTAAAAGGTTGTATCTGTACTCTACTGGAGTATTGTTTTTTTCTCCTACTTCTACTTTTACTTCAGTACATATTTTCGATGAGCTTAATACTTTTACTCCAGTAGATTTTTTATGTGTTGCATAGTTACTCGTTACAATTATAAAAATGTTACGAATCAATCATTCATTGATCAGACGATCAAAGACAGCGCTGCCTGCCTGCATTGGGAGCGCTTTAGTTTGTTTTAGACATGGAAAACCCAGAAATTCCACCTTCAACTCCTTCACTTTCAACTGTTCATGGCGAAGAGGAAAAAGACCACCCGTGACCCTATTTAGAGCCAATGTTTGCATTTGTCGGAGTGAAAGACAGTTCATATAGAATGAAGTGCATACTCTACCGTCGGATTTGAAGAAACATGTCAAGTTACAGATAATATAATACACAAAACAGCAGTTTGAGCTATCCATAAGAGCTAGATAAGTTAACTACCGTGAGCTACCCGCGGTTCATATCATGCTGCAATGTTCACATAACGTTAACTAGCTGTTAATCGTAAAGGCTGTCACGCTGAATTGTGTTTTTGACCCATCATATATATATATATATTTATTTATTTATTTTTATTTATATTATAAATCATAAACCATGGTTCTTTGGTTTTGTTTGCTTAATGATGTGCCCCAAAAAAGATATTTAAAATAAACAAAACAATGTCTTTTGACTGCTTTTTAAAAAATAACTACATAACACAATACTTGTACTTTTACTTTCAGTACTTGAGTAGTAAATTTTTAAATAAACTACTTGCAATACTTAAGTACAAATAATGTTGAATACTTTAGTACTTCCACTTAAGTATTGTGCTTAAAGAGCACTTCAACTTCTACTCAAGTCACTTTTTTGATAGAGCACTTGTACTTTTACTTAAGTCTGGGTTTTTAGTACTTTATACATCTCTGTTTATTTTACCACTAATTTTGAGTTTTGCATTTTCTCTCGCGTGTTTTTGATATTGTGATATAGGTCTTAAATTTAATACTTAATTGTCTTAAAAAGGTCTTAAAAAGTCTTAAACTTGACATTATGATGTCTGCAGAAACCCTGTCACTCGAATTTAAAGTGACGGTCACCAAGACACCACAATTAGGATCAAAGCCTAAAAGGGTCAGTTTCAGAGAGTTATACAACATTATTTGTGTGGTATTTTGAGCTAAAACTTCTCACACACACACACACACACACACACACACACACACACACACACACTAGACAAAAGTGACATAATTAATGCACCTGATGTTTATATTTCAAGCATTACCTGTCACCAGTGATAATGCAAATGAGCACGTTTTTTGCATACTCATAATAATGATAATAATAAAGATTATTATTCTAGCTTTACCTTTTTGCTTTACAAAAGTTTAACAGATAGCGTAAGAACAGCAGAAACAGTTTGGGTAATTTTACTGACTTTACTGGCAACTGTTCTTAGTATCTTTCTTTTTTGTAAAATTAAAACAAAAGAGGGGGCAAGTAAGTATATATATTCACATTTACTTTAACATGTTCAATTCAACCAGCAGTAAAATGTACATAGTTTTCATAAAAATCTCAATACGCATGTGGAAAATCTATTAAATGAGACCATTTGAATTGAATATTAACAGAATAACATATTTTTACACCTCCAGAATAACGTGTCAGCCATGAAAAAGTGTTTGTTCAACAAAACACAGGTGGTATAAAACTGATAATAAACAATGACATAAATAGAGTTTTAGTAAAATAGAGCACTTATGCACATTTAATTTAAATCAGCCACAGAAATAATGTGCATGTGCTTTACTCTCGACCGAACACTGAGAAAAAACGAAAGTAAAACTGAAATACAGTATAATACAGTGCAGTACTTTAAACGTCCAATAGGTGGTGGTGGTGGAGTGTCAACATACGCGACAACACAATAATGATAGTGATTCAAAAATAAATGTTTTGGTGGGCCGAATCTCGTTATATTTTTCACGTCAGTTGGGGGCCGGAGAAGAGGGGGGGGGGGGGGGGGGGCGTCGTAAATGGCCCGCGGGCTGGGAGTTTGAGACCCCTACTTTACAGACATCAGAGACATAATAGGTCATACCAGGGGTATAATAGATCCTGTATTAAAGTGAAACAAAAAAAAAAATAATTTAGAAATTCATAACAAGTGAATAATAATAATAGACTCTCTCTGCATCAATAAGTCAGTGTCAGGACAGTGGAGATTACAGACTGGAAAGTGAGGAGAGCAAAATCAGAGGGGAAAGATCGGCAAAGAACCTTGAGCTAGGAATTGAACTCGGGTCACCATGAGCGCCTCACACTGCAAAAAATGATTTTGTTACTAAGACTTTTTTGTTTTGTTTCTTATGGAGTCAATCTAGGGCCATATATACAAAATAAATAATAAATACTTGCAAAATAAAAGAAAGTTTTGCAAACAAAAAATAAAGTACTTAGCTAAAAATAAATGAATGAAAAATGTCCAAAAATCACAATTTGAAAATTAATTTTTGAGAAATAAAAAATATATATGAACGTTTTTTTTTTTTATAGCATTGCCTTTTCAAAACCCATCTAGTCTCTAGGACACCGGCCCTCAAGGAGATTTAAACGATGTCATCACCTGGAGACACAGTATCACTGAGGTGGTCTTACAGCCCAGTAGGTCCGGGAATTGCAATTGACTGGATGGGTTGTGTAAAGGCAATGCTATAAAAATGTGTTGCAAATAAATATATAGTACATAGTTTTGTTTTTAATTGCAAATATTTTAGTTTTTTTGCACTGCTTGGTTTTTATTTGCAGTTCTTTTTTGTTTAAAATTTTAATTTTAATTTCTCAAAACGTAATTTTCCCTTTGCAGTTCTTTATTTTTGTTCGCAAAATGTATTTTTATTTCTGGAGATTTGCATTTATTTATTTTTTTGCTCAATCATTTATTTTTTGTTTGCAAAACTTTCTTTTATTTTGCAAGTACAGTTAAAGTCAGAATTATTAGCCCTCCTTTAATTTTTTTTTTCTTTTTTAAATATTGCCCAAATTAAGTTTAACAGAGCAAGTAAATTTTTACAGTATGTCTGATGATATTTTTTCTTCTGGAGAAAGTCTTATTTGTTTTATTTTGGCTAGAATAAAAGCAGTTTTTATTTTTTTAATCAGCATTTTAAGGACAAAATTATTAGCCCCTTCAAGCTATTTTGTTCTCTCGATAGTCTACAGAACAAACCATCATTATACAATAACTTGCCTAATTACCCTAACCTGCCTAGTTACCCTAATTACCCTAGTTAAGCCTTTAAATGTCACTTTAAGCTGTATAGAAGTGTCTTGAAAAATATCCAGAAAAATATTATTTACTGTCATCATGACGAAGATAAAATAAATCAGTTATTAGAGATGAGTTATTAAAACTATTATGATTAGAAATGTGCTGAAAAAATCTTCTCTCCGTTAAACAGAAATTAGGAAAAATAAACAGGGGGGCTAATAATTCAGGGGGGTTAATAATTCTGACTTCAACGATATATATGGCCCTAGACTGACTCCATACTTTCTTAAAAAGTTCTTAAATCAAGAAGAAAATATTGTCCTGCTTTATAAAAATAATGTCAAAAGTTTCTCCTTAATACAAGTTAAATTATTTATTCTTTAGACATAAGATTATTTTGCTTACCCCGTTGGTATATTATTTTGCTTGTTTTAAGGAAAAAACTTGGGATATTATTTCTTAAAACAACACAATATATTTCCCTTGTCTAGAAAACGCATCTTGATTTAGGAAGTTTTAAATATTTGCACAAAAAAATTAAGAAAAGCTTTAAGTGCAGTGCAATGTGTCGACGCACTGACCACTAGGCTATTGGCGCCAACAACATCATACAGGCCAGAGATTTACCATGCTGTGAGTGAGTGTGTTTACCTCAGAGGATGATAGAATGGTGGCGAGGTTAACAGTTAAAGTAATCGTCTTCACAATAATTTTAAATATAAGCAGGAAAAATGGTCGCCAAACAAAAAATATGAACAATTCTTCTCCTTTGTAGGAAATCTAAGATGGTTCTTCAGCTCTGAAGGCCTCAAAACTGTTTTCTGCATTGATCACATTTCGTTGTTTCTCTCCAGTGTGGCTCTTCATGTGGTTTTTAATAGTTGACAAATGTGTGAAACTCTTCCCACACTGAGTACACGTGTACGGTTTCTCTCCAGTGTGAATCCTCTGGTGTTCTTTCAATTCTCCAGCTCGGAAAAAAGTCTTCCCACACTCAAGGCACGCGTGATCTTTCACGCCAGTGTGAATCTTCTGATGGTATTTTAAATGTGACTGATGGTTAAAACTCTTTCCACACAAATAACATGAAAAAGGCTTTTCCTGGGTGTGAACTCTAAGATGGATCCTCAGATTTGAAGCATTAAAAAACATTTTGCTGCACTGATCACATTTGTGGGTTCTCTCTCCAGTGTGGATCCTCATGTGACGATTAAGATGTGATGAGCGAATGAAACTCCTCCCACACTGAGAACATGTGTACGGTTTCTCTCCAGTGTGGATTCTCTCATGTCGTCTTAAACTTGACTTCTGTGTAAAACTCTTTCCACACCAAGAGCATGAATTCGTTTTCTCCTTTGTTCGGACTTTTGGAGCTTTGTCTGAAAATGAGAAAAAATATAAGTGATGAATCGTCTAGAAAGTGGATTATGCATGAGCATCATTAAAAGATTAGTTCTGCTATAGGCTGTGCATTATGCGTCCACAGCTGCGGCAATCATTTCGATAATTTTGGTCGCCTGCACTTGATCATAAATAATTTAGCGCTCCTTTTTGGAAATCATCAATGAGGTTTAATCATGTACTCATTGGGTCAATCAGTTTACATGGGCACCAATACTCCAATTTTAATACGATGAAGACATTTCTCTGATGAAGAGTCGACCATGTAAAGAGCGATTTTTGATTACATTAATCCGACTAAAGTCATAATCAAACTAAACAGTAATCGGATTAAGACATGTGGAGTATGCCGATTTTAGACGCATTACTGAAGTACAGACATGTAAACACCTTAATCAGGGTGCTTTCACACCTAGACTTTTGTTCCGGAACCTGGCGCGTTTGCCCAGTTAGCGCGGTTCGTTTGGCATATGTGAACAGAGCAATCACGCTCGGAATCGCGCCAAAGCAATCGCTCCGAAACCGCCTGAATGAGGTGGTCTCGGCTCGATTGAAACGAACCCTGGAGCGGATCGATTGTAGTGAGAAAGCGATACGATCCGAGCCCGCCTATATCACAGTGTTTTATGGATATGTAATAGGCATACGGCTATATGAAGAGAGAATTATGAGTAGATTAGTCATTCCAGACATCTCAAGTCTCCCAGAAGTTCCTGGAGTCTCCCGCAAATGCACAGAGACTCCCGGATGCCCGCAAACGAGTGATAATCTCCCGGAAACCGCGTGTCTTCCTCCCGGTCCTCAAAATACGTCGCACACCCTTCTCATCACCCCTCCCCACCGCATCCCTCCTCGCTCTTCAGACACGTCGCGCGCACACTGTCAAACACCACCAAACCCCCCCGACAGCTGAGCGGGACTCTGCAAAATAAACCGTGAAACTCTGACCAATATGAGGAGAGTTTACTCACACGTGACTTGTTTTAGCTCTTTTGGTCCGTTTAGAAAGTTTGCCGTGTAAAAGCGAACCGCACCAAGAACAAAGAGCAACAATGTAACATTTTAATCCCTGTTTCGGAACAACTGAATCGATTCACAGGTGTGAAAGCACCCTCAAACTATTACCATCATGTAAGACTTTCCGATGCTTTTTGCAACAGGATATTCCATACACACCTACACAAAGCTGTTTGACACTATTCTCTGCACCTACAGAGTCAATAAATCACCACAGACACACACACACACACACACGTCACGAAATCCAGAGTTTGTTTCTTTCCATTTGGCGTGCCGTATCAAATTCCATTTAAACAAACCTCAGTTTGTCACGGGGGCATAAACAAATGAAATGTTATCCTAAATATTATGACCTGGGGGCTGTTCCATAAACCAATCTTAGAGAATAATCCAGGCTTATTTTGGTAAGTCAGGATTATTAATGGCGGATTCTGTTTCATAAATCAAATTTACGATAGGTATTCAGTTACTGACAACTTATGCTGGGAAACTAGCCTGGTCTGGATCAGGCTAACTCTCTTCAAGTCAAGTTCAAGCTTAATCAAAGTAATGTTAACATTCGCCTGCCGTAATTTGATGCCATTTTATTTCACTTAACCTCTTAATTGTGATTAAAACTTTATAGTCACTTAATAGTAAATATATATACCTAAATATAGCCTACCTAACAGTATACTTATAATCTAATGGAATTAGTTTGCAAATATATGTAACTTAAATTCAACAAACGGACCATCAAAATAAAGTGTGACCATATATTTAAATTCCTATAAGTTATTCCAAACAAAACAAATACAAACTACAACATTTCAACTATATTTTATATTTTTTCAACAAAATTTTATATTGGTTCTGTTGATTTTTTTTTTCTTGGTTATTAAAGTTGTATTTAACATTTTTTCCCAACATATGTATTTGGATGTACTCATTTTTGCACTGTGATCTTCCGTTCAGTTTTTGTTAGATTATTTCCAAATTTTTCTTTGGTAGTGAATAATTTAATGTATATGCACAAATATATTATTGTAAAGCATCCTGTAGAAAATATTAACTTAAAAGAAAGATCTGTGAGGGGTGTGTGTATATATATATATATAGCGTAATGAACCGCCAACTTATCCAGCATATGATTTACGTAGCGGACGCCTTTCCAGCTGCAACCCATCACTGGGAAACACATACACTATAGACAATTTAGCTTACCGAATTAACCTATACCACATGTCTGGATTTGAGGGGGAAACCGGAGCACCCGGAGAAAACCCACGCGAACACAGGGAGACGAAAGCACTGACTGATTTAAGGAAACAGACTACATTTCTTAAATAATGACTTTAAAGCTGCAAACCCTGAGTGGAATAATCGGGAGATGATCCGGGCCGTGCAGTACGCTCACTTTAATGTAAAGATATTTTCCCACGGGGCGCGGGAAACACAAGTGTCAAAGGGAAAGCAGCTATTTGCAGCAGTTTCGGGAGCAAATTAAAAATCCCGCCGCTTGTGCGTGCATAGCGCTTTGTTGCCATTTTAATGTGCTTACATTTAGCACATTTTGTATGTTACATTGAGCCTGCAATGCAATAAAGCTTTTCCTTGCATGCAACAAATGGCAGTAAGCGCGCATTCTCTCTCTCTCTCTCTCTCTCTCTCTCTCTCTCTCTCTCTCTCTCAATTCAATTAAATTCAATAGTTGCTTTATTGGCATGACAAATGTTACAAATGTATTGCCAAAGCATTTATACATACATTCATTTACATGAAAAAGTAACACACATATAAATATAATAAGGAAAACAGTACACACAATAGATAGCAGTAGTACTAAAAAAAAAAATATATATATATATATATATATATATATATATATATATATATATATATATATATATATATATATAATAATTTAATAAAATATAGATAATGTATTATATTACTCAATATATCATATTTATGGTGGCTTGAGAAAATCAGAACTTTCCGCCAGACTGTCATACAGACTTAAGGTTGGGCTCATTTAACTCACACTACCAATCTGCCGAACACTGATTACCTTTTAACTTACTAGCCACACCCTAGCAACCACTTACGCCACCCTAGCAACTGTCCCATAGACTTCCATTGTAAAAAAAAAAAACTGCCATTGACTTTACATTGAACATACCAACAACATACCAATCCATACTAACAATATACCAATCCATACTAACAATATACCAATCCATACCAGAAACATACTAATCATACTAGCAACATGCTAATTCATACTAACAATATACTAATCCATACTGGAAACATACTAACAAACATACTAATCATACTTGCAAACATGCTAATTCAAACTAAATTCATGCTAACAGCATGGTAGTTTATACTAGCAACATGTAATGTAATGTAATGTATTTTTTACTTATTGCCATGTCAGCAACCAAGGCTATTTTCATGGCAAGAACATTTCAATAATAAATAAACAATTAATAACAACAAACAAATGAATACACAAGTTAAATAGGATTTTTAGAATTAATACTTGATAAGAATTCTAAAATTTGTCCTGGTGTCACTTTGTTAAAATGTCCTTAAGAGAGTTCATTTGATAAAAAAGTCTTCTGGAATCATTAAAAGCAGGACAGTCCAGTACAATATGTTTTACTGTAAGAGGAATTGTGCAGTACAAACATTGTGTGGGGTCTTCATCTTTAAGTAAAAAGGCATGGGTTAGTCTTGTATGTCCAATACGACATCTGGTAAAAATCACTTGATCAACTCTAGTCTTAAAATGTCTTAAAATTCTGTGTGAGATTTCAGGTTGGATTTCATGTAATTTATTTTTTTCCAATGCATCCCACTCCTCTTGCCACTTATTTAAAATGTAAACGTTGATAAAAGGTCTCATCTCTGAAGGAGGAATTTGACATTTGTTCACCACTTGCTTCAAAGCGTCTTTAGCAGCTGCATCAGCTAACACAAGTGTCAAAGAGAAAGCAGCTATTTGCAGCAGTTACGGGAGCAAATTAAAAATCCCGCCGCTTGTGCGTGCATAGCGCTTTGTTGCCATTTTAATGTGCTTACATTTAGCACATTTTGTATGTTACATTGAGGCTGCAATGCATTAAAGCTTTTCCTTGCAAGCAACAATTGGCAGTAAGCGCACAGTCTGTCTCTCTCTCTCTTTCTCAATTCAATTCAATTCAATAGTTGCTTTATTGGCATGACAAATGTTACAAATGTATTGCCAAAGCATTTTTTATGCAAAGCAAATTACATGAAAAAGTAACATACATATATACATAATAAAGAAAACAGTACACACAATAGATAGCAGTAGTACAAAAAAAAATATATATATATATATATTATAATTTAATAAAATATAGATAATATATTATATTATTCAATATATCATATTTATGGTGGCTTGAGAAAATCATAACTTTCCGCCAGAAGGTTGGGCTCATTTAACTCAGACTACCAATCTGCCGAACACTGATGACCTTTTAACTTACTAGCCACACCCTTGCAACCACTTACGCCACCCTAGCAACTGTCCCATAGACTTCCATTGTAAAAAAAAACTGCCATTGACTTTACATTGGACATACCAACAACATACCAATTCATACTAACAATATACCAATCCATACCAGAAACATACTAATCATACTAGTAACATGCTAATTCATACTAAATTCATGCTAACAGCATGGTAGTTTATACTAGCAACATGCTAGTCACATGCTAATTCATACTCAATGCTAACGACATGCTAATTTACGCTAGAAACAAGGCAATTAATGTTAGCAATTGCCTAGCAACCACTCAAAACACCTTAGCAACCACCTAGAACACCTTAGCAATGGTCTAGCAACGCCTTAGCTCTCTCTCACGTGCGGGCGGTCAAGCACAATTTCTATCTATTATGACAAATATTTAATTTAATGTTAATATGCCTAAATAATGGCTTATATTTCAAAATATATTGCTACATATGTAGCCTATTGAGGCGATCTGCAATTTCCTGTCAGCCTTCTCTCTTGCTTTCTTGCAAGCCGTATTATTTGATTGTTAAGTTTAAATTATTGTTTAAACTAAACTAAACTAATGCGGCTTACTCGCTGTCTCACATTTCAGATCTCTTTCAGTTCTCGAAGTTGCCATGGTAGAACACAACATAATCGATATATCTATGCTCGACCTTTAAGGTTGCACGAGCAGTTATCTAGATTATTTAAACTGAACTCAGACTAGTTAGATAAAATGATCTTCAACTTGCTGTTATGGAACCAATTTGAGCGTGGACGTTTAGTTCGGCTCATTAAAGTCAGACTTTTGACTTTAGTTTAATCCCCGCTTTTCTAAACGACTTTTATGAAACAGCCCCCAGGATCATTAGATGATCTACTTACTGTGAATGTTTTTCATGTGTTTTCGTAGAGAACATGAACCTGAGAAACTCTTCCCACAAGCAGTGCAGTGACACGGTTTCTCTCCAGTGTGAGTCCTCTCATGTCTTGTCAGGTGTCCTGAACGGCGGAATCTCTTGCCGCAGAGTGAACACTGATAAGGTTTCTCTCCAGTGTGGATCCTCATGTGATCAATGAGAGAGTGTTTTTGGCTGAAACTCTTTCCGCACTGCAGATGAGTGCAGGTGAAACATTTTATGGTGTTTATTTTCATTAAAGAACTATGTTCAGTCGTTGAAGGAGTTTTGATTTCACTTCTGATATGATGTTTCTCCTCATACTCACTCAGTTCTTCACTCTCCTCCTTCACTATCACATCTGAAAATTAAGTAAATAAGGTCATTATAGGAGGCGAGTTTTTAAGTTCATTAACAGCAGATGTCGCTCTAGCATCAGGGTTTCTGCAGGTTTCACAGAGTTAAATTTAAGACTTGAGGCATTTTTAAGACCATAATGAATGAAATTTTAGACTCATTCCCCCGGTTTCACAAACAAGGTTTAAGGCTAGTCTTGGATTAAATTGCATGTTTGAGTTGTCTCAACTGAAAATAACTTGCAGTGAGATGTCTTAAAATATGTCAGTGTCAATTTTTGTTTACAGGTGCACACCAGTAATGTATTTTTCTAAGGCTGTTTTTATAAATGTGGCTTAAATAGCCTAATTTAACTAAGGTCTAGTCCTGGCTTAAGCTAAACCCTGTTTGTGAAACTGAAAACATTAAGTGCTAAAGGCTAAGGAATTTTTCAAATAACCCAGAAGGAAAATATATATTTATTTGCCTTATCAAAAAAAAAAATATTATAATTTAATACATTTAATAATACAATCATATATATTTTTTAATATTTTAGATTTTTTTTCTTGGCAAAAATATTTTAAATATTGTGTACAAACAAGCAAGCTCAGCTTGTATCCATACACTTTTTTTCCAATATAAACTTTCTTTAAAATAAAATAAAAAAATGAACAAATGTTTTATAAATTTTAAAAACTATAATAAGCTAAATCTAAAATGAACAAATGTTTTATACATTTTAAAAACTATAATAAACTAAATCTAAAATGATCAAATGTTTTATAAATTTTAAAAACTATAATAAACTAAATCTAAAATGATCAAATGTTTTATAAATTTTAAAAACTATAATAAACTAAATCTAAAATGTTTTATAAATTTTAAAAACTATAATAAACTAAATCTAAAATGTTTTATAAATTTTAAAAACTATAATGAACTAAATCTAAAATGTTTTATAAATGTTAAAATCTATAATAAACTAAATCTAAAATGATCAAATGTTTTATAAATTTTAAAAACTATAATGAACTAAATCTAAAATGTTTTATAAATTTTAAAAACTATAATAAACTAAATCTAAAATGATCAAATGTTTTATAAATTTTAAAAACTATAATGAACTAAATCTAAAATGTTTTATAAATTTTAAAAACTATAATAAACTAAATCTAAAATGATCAAATGTTTTATAAATTTTAAAAACTATAATAAACTAAATCTAAAATGTTTTATAAATTTTAAAAACTATAATAAACTAAATCTAAAATGTTTTATAAATTTTAAAAACTATAATAAACTAAATCTAAAATGATCAAATGTTTTATAAATTTTAAAAACTATAATAAATTAAATCTAAAATGATCAAATGTTTCATAAATTTTAAAAACTATAATAAACTAAATCTAAAATGATCAAATGTTTTATAAATTTTAAAAACTATAATAAACTAAATCTAAAATGTTGAAATGTTTTATAAATTTTAAAAACTATAATAAACTAAATCTAAAATGATCAAATGTTTTATAAATTTTAAAAACTATAATAAACTAAATCTAAAATGATCAAATGTTTTATAAATTTTAAAAACTATAATAAACTAAATCTAAAATGATCAAATGTTTTATAAATTTTAAAAACTATAATAAACTAAATCTAAAATGATCAAATGTTTTATAAATTTTAAAAACTATAATAAACTAAATCTATGCACAACAATCTGTCCAGGTCGATGTCCTCAGCAGTAAATACATAGAGAACTTTTAAACAAATGTTATTGTAAGGAAAATAATTAAACCATTGTGATAGAGTTAAAAATTACTGTTTAAAATTAAAGTTTAAAGTTTTATTGAGATTTATTGTTGGTGATTGTATGGGCTTTGGCCAGATTGAGTAGCAATACATGAACAAAGAAAAATTAAGACCTGTTTAAAAAAGATTTAAGACCAACAACACAATATTTCAGTAAATTTAAGACTTTTTAAGGCTTAAAATTTGGATTTTGAGATTTAAGACATTTTAAGACCCTGCAGAAACCCTGTAGCATGGCTCGACAGTGCAAACTAAATCTGAAGAAGAGCTTAAAGCAGGGATGTCAAACTCAATTCCTGGAGGGCCTCAGCCCTGCACAGTTTAGTTCCAACCTTAATTAAACACACCTGATCAAACTAATTAAGTCCTTCAAGCTTGTTTGAAACCTACAGGTGAAGCCGCGGTCACACTGGACTTTACTCCCCATAGACTTCCATTCATACGCACGCGAATGCGTCAGACCGGAAACGCAGGGTCATGCATCGAGTTTCGCAGGTTGCTGCAGTGCAAAGTTCAAGCTTGGTGAACTCTGACCTGCGAAATCGAATCACTTGACTGCGTGAGACCAATCCAGGATCAAAACATGACCTCTCTGAACAAAAATTTAAAACATGGAGCAATCGCTCGCTTTTTTAAATGTCTAATCCTCTTGTTTAATCCCGCAACTTTTCGCAGCGCCGTACGACAGAATTTCGCAAGCTCAAACTCTAGTGTGACCGCGGCTTAAGTGTGCTGAAGCAGGGTTGGAACTAAACTGTGCAAGGCTGCGGCCCTCCAGGAATTGAGTTTGACATCCCTGGCTTAAAGCTTTACAACCTCACTGTTCTTCAGCCGCATTGTAGGAGAGTAATGAATAAACACAAACCTATTATTTCTTCAGTCTCTTCCTCTTTAATTTTGCAGGGTTCTGGATCACTCATCTTCACGCTGTTCTGATCTAAAGAGATCAATATAATGAATGAAAAATATAATATTGATAAGCTTCAGACTATAAACACTCATTAAACAGCCATTCAGGATCAGCAGCTCATTTTATACTGAGTGTTTGGAGTAGGCATGGGCCGGTTTAAGATTCTGACGGTATGATAAACTTGGATAAAAAATATCACGGTATTGTGATTACGGTTTTAAAATATATTCTTTTTAAATGTCTGTGTAAAAAACCTTTGAAAACAATTTATTTTATTTTTTGAAAGATTTATAATATGTTGGAGCAGTAAACATGTCAGGCTATATAATTCAAATGAATCATTGATTCTGCTGTCTGTATTAGTTTCAAAAACACAGATTTCTTGACAACAGTGGTGCTCAACCCTGTTCCTGGAGGTCTACCTTCCTGCAGATTTCACTTGCAACCCAAATCAAACACACCTGCTTGTAATTATGAAGTGCTGTTCAGGTCCTATTTGGTTCAGGTGTGTTTGATTTGATCAGTGTTAGAGCTGAACTTTGCAGGAAGGTAGATCTCCAGGAACACAGTTGAGCAGCCCTGCTTTACAAGTTAAAAAGGCATCTTTGGATATCTTTCCTGCTGAAGATACTGTTCTTGGGTTCTCTTACACATACTTTTGAAACGGTTTTGGCAGTTTTAAATCCTTGACTTTTCCAAACCGCGGTATACCTTGAAAATGGTTATCGTCCCATGCCTAGTTTGGAGGATAAACTAATTACACTAATATCATTTGTGTGTGCACAGAAATCTAGATATAGTTTAAATAGCTAAGTATTCATAATCAAACAGCAACTACATTGCTAACATATCCAACGTTATGTTGTTTGTGAAGAAACTGACAAATCTTTTTTTTTTTTCTGACAGCTTTTCATTGTCAATTGTTATATATCTGCAAAACTAGCTTAGCATGACATTACACATAATATTTTGCGATATTATAACTCCAAACGTTGAAAAAACGAACAAACAAATGTGTGAAAACACAAATTCACTCCTCTCTGCTGCTGTATTGTTTTGGTCAGCAGACACACAGATAGAGGTGAACTCAATGCAGAAACTAGTCGCAGATTGTCGCTTTAATAAACTGTAAAGTGTGTTTTATTGTTGTGTAAACACGAGAAAAAGCGTCAACGACTCACCTCAGCTCTGAAGACTCGACGCTGAATGAACGCGTAAGCGCTGACGTCATCACGGCGAGGCGGGAACAACGGCGGATAAACAAAAAACGCCAAAACGCTGCTGACAAGCCAAAACATTTGCTAAATGTAGACAAAACGGCAGTTTATTCAATCATGTGTGAGGTGAAACACTATTTATTAGGCACTTTAAAAGTTAAAAGTAATAAAAAATTGAAAGACAAACGTAATGGATGAGATTTACTCACTACTATCAGTAAACAAATGTTTATGACAAAATACTACAAGATGATTCGTAAAAATCAATAAAAGCTGATAAAAAAAAAATTAAGAAAAAGTATTATATATAATGCAAGTTGGTATCCAGTTTTTTAAAAAAGTGTAAATAATATATATAAATATTTAAAATGTATGTTAAAATGAAAGATTATTTTGTGGTCAGTTGTTGGAATTAAAGAGTGGCAAATATTATCAAAGCAGAGTGTATTGGCATGGCTGTCTGGATTAATAGCTTTCTTGGTTAAATTTCCGAGACATATTAGTCAATCCATGAATTACTGCCTGTAGCCCTGCTGAAAAAAGCAGCTTAAACCAGCCTAAGCTGGTTGGCTGGTTTTAGCTGGTTGACCAGCCTGGTTTTAGAGGGGTTTTGGCCATTTCCATGCTGGTTTACAGCCATTTCCAGCCTGGTCATAGCTGGTCAGGTTGGAAAATGACCAGCTAAAACCAGCTTGACCAGCCTGGTTTAAGCTGGACATAGCTGGTCATCTTCCAGCCTGACTAGCTAAGACCAGTCTGAAAATGGCTGTAAACCAGCATGGAAATGGCCAAAACCCCTCTAAAACCAGGCTGGTCAATTAGCTAAAACCAACCAACCAGCTTAGGCTGGTTTAAGCTGGATTTGTCAGCAGGTAAACCATTCTGTAATGGTGAGGATAAATAACAGAGGATTCTACAAGTTTATGGCAGCTGCAGAAAGAAAACCCCAAGCTCAAAAGCGGATTTGCATGTTTTATTAAAAGTGTTTTAGAAAGAAACCCATGAACAGGAGACGGAAATGGAATGATTATTGCCTTTATTGTATATATCATTCTACAAGCAAAAAAAAAAAAAAAGGTGATGATCATTTTGACCACATCATCACAGTTAACATCTCGTTACACCCCTACTTACACCCTATTTACAAATGACTGGAATTCTTTACCATACAAACATTTAACTGAGAAATGCTTTTAGGACAGGGTTCCCACTTTAAGCCAAATATCAAATTCCCTGATTTTGACTGATTAAAAGCTGAATTTCCATGACCTATAGTGATGGGAAACACGCCGCTGTTGTGCTTTGCATATTAATATGGTTATCTTGAATTACCTTGGATATTATTTTGAATGACTTAACTATGAGAGAATCACTATGAGAACAACAGTGGATAATGTACATCAGATTTTGATAAAAACGGAGAAACTTACAGTTTTTGTGGCTGTGAAGTGCTCCCGCTCCCATATTTAATAGCGTGATGGTAGTTTTACAAACTGCTTTTTAAAATCAAGTCATTATTTTGAAGGCAAAGTGTTATCCATCCTTTCATTTTCCTTTGGCTTAGTCCCTTTATTTATCAGGAGTCACCACAGCGAATTATCCAGCATATGTTTTACACAGCGGATGCCCTTCCAGCTGCAACCCAGTACTGGGAAACATCCATACACGCTCATTCACACTCATACACCAAAGTCAATTTAGTTTAACCAATTCGCCTGTAGCGCATGTGTTTGGACTGTGGGGGAAACCGGAGCACCCGGAGGAAACCCACACCAACATGGGGAGGACATTCAAACTCCACACAGAAATGCCAACTGACCCAGCCGAGACTTAAATCAGCAACCTTCTTTCTGTGAAGTAACAGTGCTAACCACTGAGCCACTGTGTTGCCGGCAAACTGTTAAATTAAATTATCCTGAAAGGTTTTGCTGTGTTTAACATGTACAGTCTGATGATTGCAATTGACTTCAGTGACTGCAAGTTGATGTTTTGCTTAGTTAACAGCATCACCTCACTTTCACTTATGAAAGAAATAAAAATGAGCATAAAAATAGACTAACCATAACATGAGACATGTGGAAACCCCATCCGAAACCTTTCCACACAGAGAACATGACTACATATTCTCCTTTGTATGAACTCTAAGATGGATCCTCAGTTCTGAAGCAGTGAGAAATGCTTTGCTGCATTGATCACATTTGTGTGGTCTCTCTCCAGTGTGGAGCCTCATGTGTTTTTTAATATTGGATAGTTGTGTGAAACCCTTCCCACACTGAGTACACGTGAACGATTTCTCTCCGGTGTGAGTCCTCTGGTGCTGTTTCAATTCTCCAGCTCTAACAAAAGTCTTCCCACACTCAAGGCACGCATGCTTTTTCACGCCAAAGTGGATCTTTAGATGGTATCTTAAATTTGACCGATGATTAAAACTCTTTTCACACAAATAACATGAAAAAGGCTTCTCCTTGCTATGAACTCTAAGATGGTCCTTCAGCTCTGAAGCACTCACAAACATTTTGCTGCACTGATCACATTTGTGTGGTTTCTCTCCAGTGTGGACCATCGTGTGATGCCTCAGATGTGCTGCACATATAAAACTCTTCTCACACAAGGTACATGGATAAGGTTTCTCTCCAGTGTGAATCCTCTCATGTATTTTTAAACTTGACTGCTGTGTAAGGCTCTTTCCACACCAAGAGCATAAATAACTTTTCTCCTTTTTATGAACTCTCCGATGGACCTTCTCGTCCTTCACATCCAGGTCTGAAAATTAAGACAAAAATAAGTGATACATTATCGTGACAGTGAAGGTTAAGCATGAACATCATTAGATGATTAGTTCTGCAGCATTAAGCCTGTGCAGTTTACACTCCTCTTATTGTGCCGGTCTCTTGACATTACATGTGAGGGATGAATTAAATTGAAAAAGTAACAAGTGAAAGCATTTAGATAACTCTGAATAAATTAATTATTAATTGACTATCTATTTTTAAGAGTGTTTGATTCATAGATCGCATTTATAATAAGTCATTATGATTTTACCTCAGCACATGTGTGCTTTCATTTTCTACATACCACTCACAGCGAGTTCAGCTGAGTGTCATGTTTACATATTATGTGTATTTGCCCATTTAAACATGCACCCAAAACCCAGTGTGTCCACTTTTGCTTCTCTTTAAACCGCATCTATTTGCGAAATAGTGTGCATTTATCACATCTGACAATGCAATGCACATGCATTGATTTGAGAGTTGCATAGAAGGGGCAACGGCGCCTGTAATGGAAAGGGAGGGAATCCCCCCATTTTTATATTTATTTCAAAGTGTTTTCAAGCCTAAATAAAATGAAAGCATAGTTTCACAATTAAGAGCAAGGGGCGCCCCCTAGATGTTCGGCAGTATAGGTTGTGTATAGGAAGGATCAGCTCTTTGATGATGTTTATAGCCACCTTTCATGGAAAGATTACAAATACAAGAAATACTTAGGCCCCGTTTACACTAATGCGTTTTTGTTTTAAAACGCGTAAGTTTTGCTACGGTTACGCCATCCGTCCACACTACGCCGGAGTTTTTCGAGCCCCGAAAATGGAGCGTTTTGAAAACGCTGGAGGGGTCGTTTTCCTTCTAAACCGCTGCTGCTCCGTCTCTGTGTGGATGGGGAAAAACGGAGACATCTGAAAACGGAGGCGTGGCTGCTGAGATTCGCTACCTGATTGGGGCTTTTGGGTCATTGCGTATTCCTCCCTTATTTGTCAAGCCCCCATCACATGACTATAACGCTACCGGAAGACGGCAGACCAGCCTTCACTGTAAACAACAACATGGACACAGAAATGGGAGCGTTGTTTGCACTATTGTCCATTTTAGGCGCCATTGTGCAGTTAAACTCTGCCTTTTTTACTACAGCAGCTGCATATATTCGCAAGAGGCAAGCTATTGTTCGAGCACTCGCTAATCGCTCGCGTTCATCGTTCAACCAGCGTTTGTTGACTAACAATAACCAAATGCCGAGCGAGACACATGCTTCCTGTTTATACTTGAACGCGCATGCCCAGGGTGCGCGAATGGTCACGTGATATACGTTTTTGGTGGAGTGGTGTGGACGGAGATATGTTTAAAAACGCTAGATGAAACGCTAGTGTGGACGTGGATCACTTTTGATCTAAAACGCCATTTCAAAACGAAAACGCATTAGTGTAAACGGGGCCTTAGTGTGTACTTACACTAGGCAATCCGAATCATGCCCAGGCACATTTGACCCCCATTTCCCAGTTCGTTTGACAAGTGTGAGTGCTCCATATCGAGCCCATGCGCAGTTCAGTTGGCCAGCCCTGGTCTGGAAGGAAAAGGTGGACTGGAGCGCAATTCGGTTGGGCTTTGGTGCGGTACACTTGTAGTGTGAGTGCAAAGAGTGCCTAAGCCCGATACCAAAGACGCAAAGTCACTTAAGGGACTTTTAAGCATGCTCCGGCTCGGAAGGCAAAAATTGCAGTGTGAGTTCAGGCCGAGGGGGGACAATCGCGCCTGGGCATGGTTCAAGACAACTGCGCCTAGCTTGAGTATTCCCTTAAATGCAATGATAGCGGGATAGAATGGTAAAAAACGAGGTTGACAGGCATGGTCATCATCTCTCCATGATGTTTCAAGACACCCTCTCAAAACCTCATTCTTTTACGCTGTGTAATATTACTCGAGTTAAACCAGTTTACAGCAGCAGAGTTTCGTAACTATTGCACCATAATAATAATATAGTTCCTACTGTTATTGACCTAGAAAATAGAAACTTTTCATTTTCCATTGCTCATACTACATGAAAATACCACAGCTGTCCAATCTCGGTCCTGGAGGGCCGGTGTCCTGCATTGTTTATTTCCAACCCCAATCCGACACACCTGGGCTAGCTAATCAAGCTTACTATGCTTTCTAGAAACATCCATGCAGGTGTGTTGAGGCAAGTTGGAGTTAAAATCTGCAGGACACCGGCCCTCCAGGACAGAGTTTGAACATCCCTAATGTATACGATTCAATGAATTAGGCTAAGCTAATAGTGACCCCACCAGAACAAGAAATTGGCTGAATGGTTTAAACAATGGTTCAAGTCCGCTGTTTAACTCTAGGATACTTGTAAAATGAGCTAAAATAAAAAAGATGGAGCATCTGTTTTGATACATCGTTATTAGGAAACCCGACCTTGAACTATACTGTTTAGTGGAAATGAGGAATTAAGGCCCGTTCACACCCGGAGGCTTACGAACGATATGAACGTGGAGCTGCTTATTTCACTGATGAACAATAATCATTTCTTCATCGCTAGAGCTGGAGGTGCTACTTGAACCATCTATGCTTGTTTGAATCACCAGTAACTTTAACAAGCGTGTCAACTTTCTGTCTTCTTCTTCTGTGTTACAAGCAGGTGTCAGAAGCTGAAAGTTGTGCAGCGCCATCTAACGTCAAGGAGTGATTTTGCATACTAGTCTGCTCGACGCCAGTTAAAATCGATTGGGTTTGAATGAGGAAAAACGTCTCGAAAAGCGCAGACGATACTGGTGTGTACGAGCCTTTAGTCTGAGACTATTTGGACCTTATATAAACACAAACAGCTAGTCACACTCCAAAGACACTGCATCATACGACTACTTTAAATAGGTGTTATCAACTCCACAATTTTCCTAAATGATACAACGGCTGGATCTGTAGATGATCTACTTACTGTGAATGGTTTTTTTGTGTCTTCGTAGAGAAGATGATAGTGTGAAACCCTTCCCACAAACATTGCAGTGAAACAGGTTCCCTCCAGTGTGAAGACTCTCATGTCTTAATAAGTATTTCAAATCCCTGAATCTCTTGTCGCAGTATGAACACTTGCAGGGTTTCTCTTCAACGTGGATCTTCATGTGAAGCGTGAGATGGTATCTGCGCACAAAGCTCAGTCCACACTTAGTGCAGATGAAACTTTCTGGGGTTTTTCTTTTCATCACAAAACTCTTTTCTGTCTTTGAGGGAGTTTTCTTTTTACTTTTGGCACGACGTTTCTCCACATCTTCACGCTCCTCCACCATCCCATCTGAAAAATAAGTAAATAAATGACATTTTAAGAGGCTACATATTAGGGCACATATATTTCACAAAAAAGTGAAAATTGGTTGTTTTTGCGTTATTTCGAGCAAATTCGTTCTTCCGTTTTGAAAAGACATTTTGGGCGATTAGATATTTGTGTGTATTCCAGCATGTAGGCTGGGTGTCTGTGCCGGCAATTACAATGTGACGTCTTGTACTTTCAGCATCAATTCATGAGAAAGACTTGGTTCGAACCAATCAGCGCGCTCTATTGTGAATGAGGTGCAACTTCATTAATATGCATGATAGCTTCGAAGACTGTTTTACCTGTTACAGTGTTCAGATGGCAGAGAGATCCACGTTGTGTTGCCAACCGTACTTAAAACAAGTGGAAGTAAAAGAATTGTTTGGAGACATGGGTCATCAGTGTTGTGTTTATAAATGTGCCGCAACGAAGCTTTTGTTTTCAATTCCCCGCTATGAGAGCGCAGCTGGACACACATGTGTGGATTACAGTGGTCTGCTAACACGCCACAAAAATACATTTGTAAGGAAAATTTTTACCTGAGAGCTTTTCGCATCTGGAAATGGTGAAATCCGGATTTGCCACTCGTCTTCTTTTAAAAAAGACGCGGTTCCAGTTGGTGTTGATTGTCCTGTCTCTATTTGCTAAGTGTGTGATCAATGTTCTTTGTTTATGTTTATTCAGAGGCAAAGTTAGTTCGTATCGTCAGCAGTTCTCTAAGTTTTTAAAGTCATACCTTAGTCAAAATGATTTAGTTACTAAATTTACAGTACGTTAATATCACTGCAATATTATGGACTGAAAGATCTGCTGTAAATGCTGCTCTCAGAATGTAAACACCTTTATCAAACTATTACCATCGTGTAGGATTTCCGCTGCATTTTGTGACAGGATAGTATATACAGACGGCTTTCTGACGCTATCTACCGAGTGCATCCAAGCTATCAAAAATGCGGAGTTTTTTTTTCTCTCATACGGTGTGCGGTATCATATATTTCATTAAAACTCCACTCGTCCAGCAGGTCCTCGCCTCCAATATCGTTTGTCACGGGGGGCATGCATGAAATGTTCCAGAATGGAAGTGAAAGTGCCAAACTGCAGTTAAAGTCAACAAATTTATAATTTGTCAAATAATTCGATTTCTGATGTCCATGTAAACACAGTCACTATCTTAGGCTACGTTCACACTGCGAGGTTTTGTGCTCAAATCTGATTTTTTCTCAGATCAGATTTTTTCACACGGTTGTTATAAATGTGGCCAATATCAGATTTGCAGTGTGAACAGATCATGGTCGTAAACTGACCCGTATGCGCAGAAGTATAGTTACGGACAACACAAAATGTCTAATTATGCACACAGTGTGTGTACTGTATGAAGCACGTTGTCAGACTATGCTTAATATGATTATTGCCCTTTTCACAGACAACCGTGGTGTATTACATGAACTGTAAAGGGTTGTTCTGCTACTACTAATGTGTATTTCTGCATTTGAAACCTAAAAAAAGTCCCTTGTGATTGAAAACACTGATCATTTGTGATTTATGACAACCAGCGGCGCGCGTCTGTCTGACCACCAGTGTAGTGAACTCATCAAGGGTTAATGAGCAGCCGCAGACTGAACTGTGAAGGCGGAGTCGGTTTATCTCCGTTTGCAGTTATTTTATTTTACTTCGTTATAAACAACAGACATGTGCAATTGGGGGGTTTGGGTGCTTGAGCTCCTGCCCTTTATTCGCTCTAAGATAATGTTCGTCCTTAAAAATGAAAGTGCCCCCTCCTTTGTGCACGGATCCCCTTTCCGCAACACCCCCGATGCTCTTTAGCATCCCGATCATCCCGTGCTCCGATCTTTAACCAGAGTGGTTAACAAGCACCAGTTTTGCCTTCAAAATCTTTTTTAAAATGAACAACCAACTTTCTGTGGTAATCGCCCTGTGTGTTATTCTACTATACTGTGTAGATGATGTTTGCAGCACAGAATGATGACGTATGTCGCTCGAAGATCATGTAAAAGTCACATGAAATCCGACATAACCGTTCACGCTGCGGTCGCATTGCAAAACATCAAATCTGTGTCTGATTTAAGACTACATATGAAAGTGGCACAAATCTGAAGTGAAAAGATCAGATTCTATGCGGTTTGGGCTGTTCACACTCTCAAGACCTGAGTCACATATGGGCGAAAAGATCAGATTCGGGCCACATTTGCCTGCAGTGTGAACATAGCCTTAAGGCCGATTTATACTTCAGCGTCAAGCGCACGCGTATGCTACAGTGCAGCCTACGCGTGGCCGTCGTTGACGTGCACCTCTCAAAAAATGTAACGCGTACGCGTAGCGCAAGCTCTGTAATTGGTCGGCTTGGTAGCGCTGACGAGTGTGGGCGGAGGTGAGAGGCGCGCACCCGATGCAGCGAGTGTTTACAAGTGTGGAGTCCCGTGAAGGAGCTCCGGATGGAGACTGTTGTTTTGTGTTTACCTCATGTTTAAAGTTGTTCCACGTCCGCCGGTTCCCGCCTCAAAATGAGCGAGTTTGAGCCACTTGTACATTAAGGTAGTGTTCAGGAAAAACAAAAAAAACCAGCCAAGAAACTCGACACAGAGAAACATAAACACCTACTGCCAGCTAGCGTTTCGGAAGTGTATTGCAGAGAAACAGAAACAGCGCGCAGAAGTATAAATGCACGGCTACGCGTGAGGCTTGCACTGTGGATTACGGCGATCACTTGACGCAGAAGTATAAACCAGGCTTTACTCTCCTGCATCTGTGTGTTGTTTTGCCTCTGTGAAAATCAGCGCGTGCCCAAACGGAAGCTCCCATTTTTATGCAAACCCATCCCTCTTTCCCTCCCCCGACACTCCCACATAAACATAGCTGGACTCACCCATTTTCCTGACTTTTTTCAAACTAGAGGTGTGAAAACAACCTGCTGAGACAGGGGGGTTTCGTGGCCCTTTAAGTAACACGTATAACAAATTCTCACATGATCTTACATTCTTTTGGAAACGCATGTGGTATTACCTTTTACATACAGAACTCTCTTAAGAGTCGATGTACATTGTTTTAAGGAAACCTGACCCTAAACTTTACTGCTCAGTGGAAACCAGGCATCTTATAAAAACACAAACAGCTTGTGACAATCCAAAGATAAAGGAAAACATAAAACCACATCATACGACCCCTTTAATTGTGTTATACAAAATAATATGACCTGGATAGACTGGATCTTCAGATGATCTACTTACTGTGAATGGTTTTTCTGTGTGTTCGTAGAGAAGACGATTGTGTGAAATTCTTCCCACAAACAGTGCAGTGATACGGCCTCTCTCCAGTGTGGCTCCTCTCGTGTTTTGTCAGGTTTCCAGAATGACTGAATCTCTTGTCGCAGTGTGAACACTTGTACGGTTTCTCTCCAGTGTGGATCATCATGTGACGCCTGAGATCAGATTTCTGAGTGAAACTCTTTCCACACTGAATACAGGTGAAGCTTATTGCATCTGTTTTTTTCGTGTTCTTTTCATGTTCAGTATTTGAGTGAGTTTCAGTTTCACTTTTGACATGATGTTCCTCGTCATCTTCACTCAGTTCTTCACTCTCCTCCTTCACCATCACATCTGAAAAATAAATAAGTTACACTTTAAGAGGCTAGTTATTAACAGTTTGTCAGCAGTACACAGTCATCTAGCAGGGCTTGAATGTGTGCAAACTGCAAAATGTGCTTAGGAGCATGTGTGTGAGTAAAAGGTTTTGTATCTATAATACAATATTTATAGTCTAAGAGACGAGAGTCGATGAGTTTGCACATGGGAAACAAAGCACACCGATTTGCTGCACAGCTTCGTAATGTCTGCTAAAATCCACATTAATTTATTAGTTGTTATATCATAGATTTGTGGTAAAAATACATGCTGTGAAGATGGTCTTATAATGCAGTTTGTAGTCGGGATGCACCGATCCCGATACTTGGATCGGATATCAGTTTGGTACCACATTTTTTTATTGGATCGTGTATCGGCCAGCTGGTACCGATCCAAATCCGATCTTGCGCGTGCGCTATATTCTGTGTAATTTATAAGCCAACAAAAGCCACAAAGGTGGCCTATTATAAGGCACTAGAAAGTTGTCATGTAGGCTACTATATCCTAAATGTTCTGAAGCCATTCTATAGTTTAATGTGAAGTTTACGTTCTCTCATGCTTCCGACTGAGTTTATTCTTTAAAGGTGAATACTTTCAGTGCTGAGAATAGTTTGTAAAGCCTGGCTCATTGTGGTAAAAGTAGTTGATTAAATGATTAAAAGTGAAACTGACAGGCGCAATATGGATTGTCATTAACAGAAAATAATTTAGCCTAAAATAGGCTACACTGAAACTGTGAATGTTTCACTGCAGGGCTCGAAATTAACCATTATGCTTGGTAGCACTGGTGCTCCTAACTTTAAAAATGTATGCGCACCAGTCAAAACTTAAGTCGCACCCACCATTTATGAGCACCGTTGCTAAGTTTTATATAAACACATTTATTGCATTTGAAATCGACACTAATCAAAACTAACAAGCAAAAAATATATATGCTTGCGTGAAGAAAATATGTCTCAACGAAATCCCGTTATTACAAGAAAATACATTTTTATAGCATAATTGAGTGACCAAAAGATACACGGACGTACCGCTTACCGGCCCTGCACGCACTACTTGACATGAATGAATCTGTTAACGTGCTGTGTTCTCACGGGTGATGTCTGATATTGCACAGATGCTTTTGACTTATTATTTGTATACGTCATTTTAATAGCAATACCGGTCTTTTCATGAGCTGCAATATTAGTTCAATCTTAGTCAATGCAAGCCCTTTTGTGATGGTGTACGTGGTGTTCACTTTTACTTATAGCTGCACGGCTGACAGCATCTGGCGATTAAATGAAGGATTAAACAGAACATCTCGTGCTTAAAATGTGTAGATGTGGCAAACAGTTACCTGAAAATTCCGTCCCACAGGCTTTACAGTGAACGCTTTACTTATTTTCATAGCAGACTTGAAGCCAATGGAAGTCTTTTATCCACTCTTCGACAAATGTAGATGGTGGATTAACATTCACCACGATCAGTAATCAGATGTGCCATTATTTGTTGCTTTAGGTCAGAGGTGTCCAAACTTGGTCCTGGAGGGTTTATCTCCAACTTGCTTCAACACACCTGCCAGGAAGTTTCTAGTATATATAGTAAGAGCTTGATTAGCTGGTTCAGGTGTGTTTAATTGGGGTTGGAGCTAAACTCTCCTGGACACCGGCTCTCCAGGGCCGAGTTTGGACATCCCTGCTTTAGGTGGTTTCTAAAACAAAATCTGGCCGTCTTGCTGTCATTCTCTCATCTTCAGCGCTTTACATTTTCGTGGTTGTAGCTCTTCTGTCATCTGAAGGCAGAAGGCATTGACTGAGTGATTGACAGCTGATTTTAACCAATCCATTCGCGATCAATTCCATCAGTTCTAGCGCAGTGGGGCAATAAAAAGAGCGCGAAGGCGGGGCAAGCATTGCGGGCTTTGTTTACTGCAGCAAGTTGACATGGCAACAGTTTTAAACTGTTCCTGAGCGCTGCGTTTCAAGTGCAAATAATGTGTCCTAAATCCGCGCATGCGGTGAACATTTTGCAGTGAAAACCGATCGCACGCAACAATTTTATGCAGTCGCACAAATGCTCCCAAATATATTTTTAGGTCGCATAGATAACATTTCGGGCGCATATGCGACCAAAACGGTCGCAATTTCGAGCCCTGCAATGTAATTTTATTTATATTAATATTTTAACAGACCAGTTTGTCAGTTTGTGCGCTGAAGCATATAAGAGGACCTTGTTTTGAACTTCACCTCAAATATTCTTGTTTATTTTGTAGATAACTGACCAACAAAAATACAATAAAAAACCAATAAATTATACCAAACGAAATTTGTTTCAAAAAGATAATTTCAGACAAAAAAATTATTTCTCGCGGTGAGTTTAGGCGAGGGAATGTTTATTAAGTAAAACTGGCCTCAGACAGTTTAGTCTGCTTTAAACCTGCAGGAAAATATAAGGCTTTGCTAAAAGGCTGGTTATTTCACCATCGATTAGGGTCAATAGTGGTAGCCTAGTACAGATTTCAAAGAAAAATCTTAATATTAAAAAAGGAAGCACAAGCTGGACCACAACAGATCATATCAATGTCATAACGAATGCTCAAATAATGTAGCCTATAGTCTATAGCAAGCATCATGTTTAGTTAGATTGTGTCGTCTGTCATATAATGTAGGCCATAAGTCTGTTGTTTTTACTAAAGAAGATATATTATTTGAGCACCAGAACTATATATATATATATATATATATATATATACAGTGTTTCCTCTAGGATTTTTTCCAGCAGTGGCGGCAGGACTTTTTTTTTTACACAGATCTGCCAACTATTTCAAAGACAAATATTACACGCAGCATTACAAGTCGAGATAGCATTCATGTAATACGAGCATGCGAATCTCTTTGCTTGAGCGCCGATTTCCTCTGTTCGTGCACAGAACTTCTTGCACGCACTCAAATTTACACGTTCAAGTGCAGATCTTCTTGTGCGCTCTCCAGTAAGCGCTGCTGAAGTGCGATTTAGTGCGTTTTCCGACATTAACGCATCCTGAAGTAAAGTGAAACGGCATTAAACTCCAGCAAGATAAAGTCATTGTATGCAGCGCCATTGACCGTTATCAATAAAGTATACTTATGGAAACTGTGTTCATCTTAACTGAAAGCTACGCAGTGTTTGCTAGACTCACGCACCTGTCAGTCAGTCTGTCAGAGAGTCAGTCAGCATGTCACATTGAACAAATAGCGCACAGCACTACTACGGTTACAGAAAAGTTTGAGCTGTTTACCTCTAATATGTTTTGGTGCGATTATAATCCGCTATAAAAAACACGACTAAATGTTTTAAATAAGAAGCTGTAATGTAGCCGTGGCGGGAAGAATTTTGGCGTGGCGGCCCGCCACGGATGAATGAATGTAGCGGAAACCTTGTATATATATATATATATATATATATATATATATATATATATATATATATATATATATATATATATATATATATATATATATATATATATATGTAATTAATTAATTTAAATTTAAAATACCGTAGTTTTTTTTTTTTTTTGTCACGACAACTGACAACTTTATTAGAAAAAGTGGTTTTAAATAAACAGTAGCATAGTGTAGTGAACTTTGTGATTATGCTTGGGTCTTTTTTAGGTGCTGTTAAAACCACCACATTAAACCTGGAGCTCTTTTATCCATTTTGATAAAATAAATCGCAATTATATTTTTTTTCTCCAAATTGTTGCCAAACTAGGCAAGTCTGAACACTCAATGACGCCTCATTATTGAAGAGTAATGAATAAACACAAACCTATTTGTTCTTCAGTCTCTTCCTCTTTAATTTCACAGGGGTCTGGATCACTCATCTTCTCACTGTTTTGACCTAAAGACATCAGTATAATGAATGAAAAATAGCAGCTCTCAAGTAAATTAATTAATTAGCTCTGATAAAGGCTCAAAACTCATTAATCATTCAGGATCAGCAGCAGATCAGCTCATTTTATACTGAATGGTTGTAGGATAAACATTACTAATGTTTCTGTACATAAAAACCTACGTATAGTTTGAATACCTAATCAAAACAAACCAGTAACTGCATTGCTAATATATCCATGTTGTATGTGAAGAAACAAATCATAAAACTTTAAAAAGATAACCTGCAACCAAAGTTTTCAGTGTCAAATGTCATATATCCGCCAAACTAACGTCCCATTATATTTACGGATAATAATATGCGATATTATTAGTCGTTAAAAAGCGAACAATCACAAAAACACAAATACACCGATCATGTTTTCCTCTCAGAGCTCCTCTCTGCCTGCTGTATTGTTTTGGTCAGCAGACACACAGATAGAGGTGAACTCAATGCAGAAACTAGTCGCAGATTGTCGCTTTAATAAACTGTAAAGTGTGTTTTATTGTTGTGGAAACACGAGAAAAAGCGTCAACGACTCACCTCAGCTCTGAAGACTCGACGCTGGATGAACGCGTCAGCGCTGACGTCATCACGGCGAGGCGGCAACAACAGAGGACGGGCTGACGAGCTAAAACAATTGCTAATGTAGACAAAAGGGCATTTTATTCAACAATGTGTGAGGCGAAATACTGTTTATTAGGTACTTAAATAATTAAAAGGTCAAACGTAGTCCTGTATGGCAGACAGATCAATCTTATAAAAACATTTAATCAACTATATCAGTAAACAATATAACAAAACAATAAAAGATGACAGAAGACACAACTAGAATGATTATTGCCTTTATAGTTCATATCACAAAATATACACTCCTGTAACATCCACAAGCTAAAATAAACAAAAACAAAATGGTGATGACCCCACATCACTGCAGTTAACATCTCGTTACAGCAGTAATGCGGTTATCATCACACCCTACTTACAAATAACTGGAATTCATTAGCATACAAATGTTTACCTGTGAAATCTTTTGTTTTCAGGACAGGGTTCCCACTTTAAACCAGATATCAAATTCCCTGATTTTCACTGACTAAAAAGCTGAATTTCCTTGACCTACGATGAATGGAAAACAAGTCGCAGTAAAATTGATTATTAATTGGTTATTATTATGGTTATTGCATATTAAAATGGTTATTTTGAATTACCTTGGATATTCAGGGGCCTGTTTCAGAAAGGAGGTTAAGTGAAAACTCAGAGTATTTTAACCCTGAAATGAGAGAAACTCTGGGTTTTCTGTTTCAAAATGGCAGGTTTGTCAAACTGGAGAAAGCAGGGTAAGTCAAGCCTGTTTCTGAAAGAGAGGTAACTTTAACTCAGAGTCAGTTACCGTGGTATCTTACTCTGTGAACTTAACCTGGTCAGGAGCAAGTTTTATTCTCTAAACTCTTGAGTTTTCTGTCGGTCTCCTCCCCGTTTTTAAAGACGAAGCTGTATTTCTCGCCTTAGCCTTACGTTTCCACCCACCTATTTTAATGCTCATTTTATGCGCATAAAAACGATTGATGGAAACGTCATGATGCACATAACTTTTTGAAAATGAGCATAAAAAAACATGCGCATAATATCTGAGTATTATAAACTTTTATTCGATAAGAAAAGATGCTCATAAACTGCGATGAAAACACTTTTACTGAATAAATTCCATTATGTGCATTAAAAAAAGGTTTGTTATAAGAGATGATGATGAAAATGTGTGTGAATAGACAAACCAGCAGGCTGAGCACACTGTAGAACATCTGAAATGTTGTTTTGGTCATTCTGGTCAAATGTTGTTTTGGTCACGCAGATAGAACCTTATAATTCCAAGGTGACGAATAAACTACGCAATAAAACAAGCAACAAACTAAAGTTTCTGGATTATTCCATGACTTGAAATTTCCTTGTTATTTAAAAAAAAATCCTGACCTGTAAAAAACACTGTCTGAAACTTTTCCACACACAGAACATGACTTAGGGTGTTTTCACACTAGCACTTTTGGTCCGCACCCGGGTTCGTTTGACGTCATAGTATGGTACGTTTAGCTAGTGTGAACGGGTCTTCTGAACTCGGGTGCGCACCAGTGAGTCCGCCTGAAAGAGGTGGTCTGGGGTACGGTTCATGCAAACTCTGGTACGGTTCACTTAAGGTATGAATGCAATCGTACCAAATAGCGGAAGTGAACCGCCAACTGTACAACAAACTATCGTTTTCATAACGTTCATTCGTGTGTGTGTGTGTGTGTGTGTGTGTGCGCCACGTATTGTACCTTTAGCGGGACTGAGCCAAGCACAGTGATCCACAGTGATGTCTGCTTGTCTCCTCCAGAAACAGCTTCTGCAGACACTGTGTGATGTTCTGAATGTTTATAATATTTTTGCAGCAGACAGACGCGAGTCACTTTCTGTATGTCCAAAACTAATGATTCAGTAAAAGCAAATCGACCGCGATGTGCGGAAGTCTCCATTTTGGCGCTTTGCTTTTGTGACTGTCACCTAGCAACAGCCGTAAACAAAACAGCAGCTCTATGACGCAAGCGTACCGGGGTTCAGAAGGAAAAAAGACAGTGTGAACACAAACCAACCGAGAAGGTGGCAAGGGGGGACAATCGAACTTGGGTACGGTCCAGGAAATTGAACCAAGTGTAAAAGCACCCTAAACCTTCTCCTTTGTATGAACTCTAAGATGGATCCTCAGTTCTGAAGCAGTCAAAGATGCTTTGCTGCATTGATCACATTGTGTTGTTTCTCTCCAGAGTGGATCTTCATGTGTTTTTTAATATTGGATAATTGTGTGAAACCCTTCCCACACTGAGTACATGTGAACGGTTTCTCTCCAGTGTGAATCATCTGGTGCTGTTTCAATTCTCCAGCTCTAACAAAAGTCTTCCCACACTCAAGGCACACATGCTCTTTCACACCAAAGTGGACCTTCTGATGGTATTTTAAATGAGACCGATGGTTAAATCTCTTTCCACACAAATAACAGGAATAAGGCTTCTCCTTGGTGTGAATTCTAAGATGATCCTTCAGATCTGAAGCATTAAAAAACATTTTGCTGCACTGATCACATTTGTGTGTTTTCTCTCCAGTGTGGATCAGCATGTGACGACTAAGATGTGATGAGCGAATGAAACTCTTCCCACACAAAGTACATGTGAACGGTTTATCTCCGCTGTGAATCTTCTCATGTTGTTTCAAAATGGACCGCTGTGTAAAACTCTTTCCACACCAAAAGCATAAATAAGTTTTCTCCTTTGTTCGGACCTTCAGGGCTTCACTCTCGTCCTTCACAATCAGGTCTGCAAATTAAGACAAAAATAAGCGAAGGATGAACATCATTAAAGGATTAGCAGCCTAATTTGACAACTACAGATCCCACCGATAATAATTCCTTACATTTATATAGCGCTTTTCTGGACACTCAAAGCGCTTTACACATTGGGGATATCTCATCAACCACCAGTGTGCAGCATCCACATGTATGACGCGATGGCAGCCATATTTGCCAGACCGCACACCACACACCAGCTGATTGGTGGAGAGGAGACAGAGTGATGAAGCCAATTATGGTATGGGGATGGTTAGGAGGCCATGATGGACAGAGGCCAGCGGGCAAATTTGGCCAGGATGCAGGGGTTAAACCCCTACTCTTTTTCGAAGGACATCCTGTCAGGGTTCTGCCACTCTGGTCTTGTAAATTCTTGTTTTGGTGCATAGTCCATACACTAGCTCTGTCTTGTCCTGTATGTCATTGTGTTTCTGTTCTGTCATTGTGTCTCTATATGGGCGCCATGGTGAGTGTGCTCAGACCATGCGTGCTCCTGCTTGATGCGGGCGCACAAGGGGCCCTATTTTAACGATCTAGGAGCAAAGTCCAAAGCGCAGGGCGCAAAAGCATTAAGGGCGTGTCAGAATTTACTTTTGCTATATTATAGACGGGAAATTCTGCTTTGGGCCGCATGGTCTAACAGAGTTGAGCTTTTTCCCTTAATGAGTTATAGGTGTGTTTTGACAATAAACCACTCAGAGTCTCATCTCCCATTCCCTTTAAGAGTCAGTTGCGTCGTGCCATAGCACATTTGCTATTTACATGGCGGACTTTGTAAGTGGAAAAACTGAACGCTTCACTAGCGAGAAAACAGTTAAACAGACCATCTGCAGCGCAAGAATGAGCCTCATTCTTTACTTTCACTTTCACTCTCATGGATAAGGAAGCGTGTTGTACTCACAGACATTCATTAGCCTATACACAGTGTTGGGGAGAATACTTTGTAAATGTATTTAGTTACAGAATACAGAAAACCTGCTTTAAAATGTATTTTGTAATGTATTCCGTTACTTTGCTTAATCCTGGTACTGTATTCTAAATACTTGGAATACTTGCCCTTAAAAACAGCCTTCAAGTCTATTAAATGTCACACTATGCGTTGGTAGCAATTTCTGCAGGAAAACAGAGGGCCTCTAATGCCCATTATTGACTGATAAATAAATAAAACAATATAATTATGTTTATTAAATAATGTTTATTTATCAAAGTGTCAACAAATTCAATTTCTGTTTCTATAATAAAGATAAAAAGTGCTTGAACAGACAGCATTACTGTCTGTAATATACAGTATATGTATATAATATGCATTTTGCTTACCCTTTGTATTTCACAGTCTGCACAGAAAAAGAGATTGCACTGCACTGTCAGGTTTCGCTCACCCCTCTCATTCTTTAAAGAGAAAAAATGCTTGAACTTCCAAGACGTGAATGCATTTTTTCCTTTACTGCTGCTAGAAAGTTGCTTCGGTTGCGGCTCCAACCCCTCGAGCCCCTGGTCTGAATCCTTCATATTTGTACACTCAAATTAAACAGGGCTGCCAACTTTGGCTAAGGTGTCCCGCCCACATTTGTGTCAGAAAAGCGAACGTAAATTTAAGAAGCGTAAATGAAACCTCTGAAAGCGCAAACAAAACATCAAGCAGCGAATTCACGAACAATGACGGCAAAAAAAAGCAGTTTATTTGAAAATCATGGTTGTTGTCCGGTTGTTCGGTGTTTGTGATCGTCCTTTTTGCTGCGTGAGAAAATGGAGGTGTGGCGTGAGAGCGTGAGAACGGGGTAATTTGCGTGAGTCTCACTGAGTTAACGCTGGTGATTGCAGTCGGGAGTGTAGCTTCTGTTTCTATGGTTTCGGCGGCAATTTAGTAATATTATTATGGGCCAGACACGCATCGCCCGAAGTATTCCAATGGTATTAGGAAAGTAACTGTATTCTAAATACCCTGTTTAAAAATAGTAACTGTAACGGAATACAGTTACTCATGAATAGTATTCTAAATACGTACCGCCGGTACATGTATTCCGTTACTCCCCAACACTGCCTATACATAATTAATTTCATTTGTTATGGGCAAAGATTTGTTTCAAAACTATTTCTAAATTCAGTTCTAATTTCCAGCAAACTAATAAATGAGCAATAATAACAAAGTGTGGTCAAACAACTGAGTTATATCCAAACACACATGCTATGCCCCATATGGTCTAAAAGTTGACAGGTGGACAAATCTAAGCTTGTTTTTAATAAAACAAATATAAATATGCATATAATAAATAATACTGCTAATAATAATAACATTATACAAAAGCAAATTGTCATGAATAAACTGAAAATGCCCCCCCGAGATGAAGAAGGCATGAAGGCAATAGTTTTAATATTTATGTAGGCTAGAAAATAATAATTTTTGTAATAATCTTTTTTATTTGTAGAGATATTTGCATATTGCTCTACATACTGTGTGTATTAAGCAATGTTTAAGCGAGGCGCACAACTAACGCGCTCTGTGCTGGACTTTAGGCCTCCTCTTAGCTGGTCTATTAAACAGTCTATTCTAGTTTCTAAAAATAGCAACGCGCCTCAACACACCTCCTTTTTTAGACCAGAACGCCTATGGGCGCACATATGAGTGCAAATGCATTTGCTAATTAAACAGCGTGGTGCAAAACATCAAAATGACTCTTGTGTCGAGCTGAAACTAGCAAACAACAATTGCGTCGCGCCTTGCGCCGGGTGTATGATAGGGCCTGAGGTCTGTGCGTGCTTGGGACGCGCACCCTTGTACTCGTGTTTCTGTTTTGTTCTGTCAGCATCGCGCCGTTTCATTTTCAGCGTCTCAGTCTGGTAGGTTTTGGTTGACACTGAGATGAAACATGCGCGTTGCATATGTGTGAGCGCACGGTAAGGTGTTTTCATCTATCGTGTGCTTGTGTCTTGCGTCTGTTTGTTGTCTAAGCATGTGGCTCAGTGTTTACATTGTGGCCACGTGCTTCAGTATTGTGCTTTTAGTGTTGTCTTGTGAACATGCGGTTAAAGAGTTATCTCATTGGCTGCGTGTTCTAGTCTCGTTTTATGTGAGCACATGGCTTGTGTTGTCCCTGTGTCATGTGCTCTCCCATCTATTGTCTAGTCCCACCCCTTTTGTTAACCCTTTATTAGTTTATCACGTTCACCTGTTTGTGTTTTAATTATTTCTTCTTATATTCTCCTCATGTCTGGTGTCCTGTACCAGTTCGTCATCGATTCCTGCCTTGTCCTGTTCTCCTGTCCTGATCCCTGCCAGCCTGCCCTGTCTAGATTGTTTGTGTTATTTGTTTTATTGATGTTTTCCCCACTGTTAACTGCAAGACTTTTAACCACAGTATTACTTTCTATTGATGGCCTAATCTTTTTCTCCCCTTGTTAGATTTCTTATCATGTTATGTCAGATTTATTAATGTAGTGAATCATCTGATTTTCATTGAGCAGGTGTAATATTCATTAATATTAATCATTCAAATTATTATTTTCCCTAAGGTGCCGCTGTTTGGGGTCGAATGATAGTTACTTCATCATTAACCTGCAGGCTGCATTTTGCTCACAGGGCTGCGAGAAAATAAATAAAAAGAGTGAGGCTATGGTCAAATAAATAAATAAATGGAAAAAGTGCGACTGCTGAGAGTGCAAGCAGCTAGGGACACCAGCCCTTGTGGCCAAAAAACGGACCGGCTCACCGGGAATTCTCCCGGTCCTCCTGATTAGCCAATCCGGGCCTGCTCTCCATTATTACCACCTATTAATATTGACCTAAAAAATAGAAACTTTACATTTTTGATAATGTCTTGATACACAATGTACAGACACATCAAGCTTTGAATAGGAACATTATCAATAATCTTTTTACATTTTCTCTAAACAAAATGCTGATGGTCAAATCTGATTCAATAAATTATGCTAAGCTAAGCTAATAGCGACATAGCCAGAACAAAACATTGGCTGAACGGATTGAAAAATGGATCAAGTCAACTGTTTAACTCTATGAGACTTGTAAAATGAGCTTTTTTCAACAATAAAAAGGTGGAGTGCTCCTTTAAGAGTTAACATACATCGTTATCAGGAAACTCGTCCCTGAACTTAACTGTTCACTGGAAACGAGGCATCTTATATAAATAAGGGATCTAATGGCCCGTTAACACTGAGTGGTACGGTATGGTTCGGTACGCTTTTACGGCCGTTTCAACTGTCAAAAGGCGTACCAAACCGAACCGTACCACTTTTTTGGCACCCTTTCGAAAGGGTACCAAACACAAGAAAGGTTACCAAAAGGTGGAGCTACACGCGCAGCTGAACGCTGGTTACAGAGATACGTCACGAGCTCATGGAGCTAGCCAGAATCAAAACAATGGAACCGCCATGTTTTTAATACACAGCCGAGACATTATCGTAATACTTTATGCATATAATAACGAGCCATGGTTGATTCGAGCTCAAACAAACCTTGTCGTCGTCTTGATGAACAGCCACAAAGTCAAGAGAAAACAAATTCTGCCGTGTCCTGTTGTTGTTTTACGAGCATCGTCTAAAAGTGCGAGCGGTTTCACTTTGTTCAGGGAGCTCGCGATTGCGTCTATATTTGAAATAACAAACTTTTTGAGCTCATATTTTTTACGTGCGTGCGATCATTGAAGCGCTCTGATATCCGAGAGTGAAGAGCAAAAAAACAAAGGAGAAGCCTGACAAAACAGCAGCAAATGATGCTTCTGCAACCTAAAACATGAACAAACTGTCATGTTTAACTATTATCATCACCTTGTGGACTATTATGAACTCGGAATGACGGAATTACTTTCTAACAAGAGGCTACACGTGCTGCTGAAGACTACAGACACAGATGAGAGGTTTGCACTGACTGTGGGCTATATGTTGTGTTGTTTTTGAACCCAAATAAGGACTAAATGTATGCTGTGTGTGGTTTTTCTGTAATTGATAACATATCTGAGACTGTAAGGGTCAGTATGTGTTCATATATGTTGCATTTATTTATTTATTTTATATAATTGCAGACGTTACAGTAGGCTATTTCGCACTGTCATTGATCTGCAGTTATAATCAAATCATGTTCATTGAAAGGTTAGTAATGAACATTTATACACATGTATTTATGTGTATAAAGCATCTGTTTTGTGTCAAGTGCTTCTCATATGATATGTGAACAACCTGTACAGTGTTACTGTGACATTTCCTTGAGTAAACATGACGTGGTCTGAAACATTCTGTCGTACACCACGCCCACCAAAAGGGTACCCTACAAGCTTGATAAAGGTGACCCGTACCAACCCGTACTGTACCTCTCATTGGAAACGAGCCATAACAGAACACACAAATAGCTTGTCACACTCCAATAAAACCGCATCATATGACCACTTTAAATATGTTATCAACTGCATAATTGTCCTAAATAATACTACATAGAAGGGCTGGATCTCAAGATGATCTACTTACTATGAATGTTTTTTTTGTGTCTTCGTAGAGATGATGATTTAGTGAAACTCTTCCCACAGACAGTGCAGTGACACAGGTTCTCTCCAATGTGAAGACTCTCGTGTATTTTTAGGTATCTGGAATCAACGAATCTCTTGTCGCAGTGTGAACACTTGTAAGGTTTCTCTCCAGTGTGGATCCTCATGTGAAGCTTGAGATGGTATTTGCGCTCGAATCTCTTTCCACACTTACTGCAGATGAAACGTTCTGTGGCTGATCTTTTCATCAAGATATTATGTTCAGTCTTTGATTGAGTTTTGTTTTTTCTTTCGACATGACGTTTCTCCCCATCTTCACTCTCCTCCTTCACTATCACATCTGAAAAACAAGTGAATAAATGATATTTTAAGAGACTTTTTCATCACTCTCCCTCCATCATCGTTACCCAAATTTCCACCCCACCAAATGTCATCCTGACATTTATAAATATAAAGCGGTTTCGTCTATACTACTAGGCTCTTATACAACATTGACTGGGTTAAATGGAATTGCATTACTAAAAGGAGACTAAAATACAATTTCCATTGACTAAAACTACAGGCAGTGCAGAATTATTAGGCAAATGAGTATTTTGACCACATCATCCTGTTTATGCATGTTGTCTTACTCCGAGCTGTATAGGCTCGAAAGCCTACTACCAATTAAGCATATTAGGTGATGTGCATCTCTGTAATGAGAAGGGGTGTGGTCTAATGACATTAACACCCTATATCAGGTGTGCATAATTATTAGGCAACTTCCTTTCCTTTAAATGGGTCAAAAGAAGGACTTGACATGCTCCGAAAAGTCAAAAATAGTGAGATATCTTGCAGAGGGATGCAGCACTCTTAAAATTGCCAAGCTTCTGAAGCATGATCATTGAACAATCAAGCGTTTCATTCAAAATAGTCAGCAGGGTCGCAAGAAGCGTGTGGAAAAACCAAGGCGCAAAATAAACTGCCCATGAACTGAGAAAAGTCAAGCGTACAGCTGCCAAGATGCCACTTGCCACCAGTTTTGCCATATTTCAGAGCTGCAACATCACTGGAGTGCCCAAAAGCACAAGGTGTGCAATACTCAGAGACATGGCCAAGGTAAGAAAGGCTGAAGAACGACCACCACTGAACAAGACACACAAGCTGAAACGTCAAGACTGGGCCAAGAAATATCTCAAGACTGATTTTTCTAAGGTTTTATGGACTGATGAAATGAGAGTGAGTCTTGATGGGCCCGTGGCTGGATCGGTAAAGGGCAGAGAGCTCCAGTCCGACTCAGACTCCAGCAAGGTGGAGGTAGAGTACTTGTTTGGGCTGGTATCATCAAAGATGAGCTTGTGGGGTCTTTTCGGGTTGAGGATGGAGTCAAGCTCAACTCCCAGTCCTACTGCCAGTTTCTTCAAGCAGTGGTACAGGAAGAAGTCTGCATCCTTCAAGAAAAACATGATTTTCATGCAGGACAATGCTCCATCACACGCATCCAAGTACTCCACAGCGTGGCTGGCAAGAAAGGGTCTAAAAGAAGAAAAACTAATGACATGGCGTCCTTGTTTACCTGATCTGAACCCCATAGAGAACCTGTGGTCCATCATCAAATGAGATTTACAAGGAGGGAAAACAGTACACCTCTCTGAACAGTGTCTGGGAGGCTGTGGTTGCTGCTGCACGCAATGTTGATGGATTCTGTCAGTGTTTTGATCCGTTCACCATGGATGGCAGGCTTTTGAGTGTCCTTGCAAAGAAAGGTGGCTATATTGGTCACTGATTTGTTTTTGTTTTGTTTTTGAATGTCAGAAATGTATATTTGTGAATGTTGAGATGTTATATTGGTTTCACTGGTGAAAATAAATCATTGAAATGGGTATATATTTGTTTTTTGTTAAGTTGCCTAATAATTCTGCACAGTAATAGTCACCTGCACACACAGATATCCTCCTAAAATAGCTCAAACTAAAAACAAAGTAAAAACTACTTCCAAAAATATTCAGCTTTGATATTAATGAGTGTTTTGGGTTCATTGAGAACATGGTTGTTGTTCAATAATAAAATGAATCCTCAAAAATACAACTTGCCTAATAATTCTGCACTCCCTGTAGACTAGATGTCATCAGTGCTCGTCGACTAAAACTAGTCAGAAGAATAGTCAATTTGGACTAAAATAAGAGTGCAAAATCAACACGTGCAAAAATATTCAGACGTCATTTGTCAAACTGATGATACTCCAACAAATGGAGTAGTCTTAAATCTTTTTAACTTAAGTGGTGAAGAAGTGTTTTTTTTTTAGCTAATATAGGAATGAGATAACTAATATAAAACACAAGAGTAACCTATTTTGCTCCAGAGATGTGCATAAAGTATGGGCTAAATTCTAAAAAAACTCAACAAAATAGACTGATAGAGATGTATTGTGTTGTATTTTGAAACTATAACGTTAATGTAAGCACAGCCAGGAATTAATTTTAACCTCTGCATTAACAGATGAAGTTTAATAAAGTGTATTGCTGTTCTTTCACTGCAGAGAAATCCCAGTAAGAGCTGAGAGATATGACACGATGCATAAACATGCATTTAAGACATACTCAGCAGTGTCTGTTGCCTCAAATTACAAACATATCCAGCAAATAAATACCACAAATGAACTAAAGACAACATTAAACATATCTTATGCCTCTTTGGGGTGGTGCAGAATACATTTTTAATCTGTATATCCAGCATTTTGCATTCAGACAAGCTGTAAACCGGCAGTCAAATCTTATTTAAAGATCTTGTTATCAATACGCCAACTACTAGATGTTTAATATCTGCTGAAAGGGCTCTTTTATTTGTACCTCGATCTCATTTTAAAAATAAAGGTGGCAGATCTTTTTCAGTCACTGCCCCTCGTCTATTGACACTAGATTGCCGCTTTGCATACTCCTTTAGTATTTTTAAATCACGGTTGAAAATATATTCTTTCTCTTTAGCATTTTAACTTGTTGGAATATTTATTCAATTCCATGCGTGTTCAATAAAAAAGGTCAGGAGATTGTTTTCTTCAATGTCGATGTAATTTATTTGATACCAATGAATAATTTCAATTCACAGAATTCTGGTATTCTCAATGCAAGAATTACATCGCGCAATAATTTTCATTTCCTGACTCTTTCCTGACTTTTATAGGCAGCTGATATTAACAGGTGGAGTTTAGTGGAATTCGTCACTTGTCAATCATTCTCCAGTCCTCCGTTGGCCGCACCCACGCATACATCCTCTTTTTTTACGAATTTTCTGCACAACGTTAAAAGCATAATGTTGCATTCACAACAGACACAGAAGCGTCAAGCGTGAGTGATTTACATGTTAAGTCAATGCAAAGATGCGAATAGACATCCTGCTGCGCGATACGTGCGAATGAGGCAGCGCGAATGACGTGATTCGCGCGAGTTAAGCATTTATCGCAATCGACACGCTTAACGCGTGTTTCTTGCGAAACGCTCGAGTTCGAAAATCTGAACCTCAGAGGACATTCGCGCCGCGTTAACCAATTAGTAGCTTGCTTTTGTGGAGGCGTGATTATGACGTAGCGCCTGTTGTTGGTCTCCCGGGTGGAAATCCTCCTGCCTACACCGACAGCAATTCATCAAACTGGGCTCTGCTCAGTCAGAAGCACCGCTGAATGCTTCCATCATCCAGGTACAGTTTCTGAAGGAGTTTATGAGCTTACAGAGCTGGGTGCACCTCTGAAAGGATCTAGTGGACTCAGACACTGCTCCAAAGGAATCAACACTGTTTTTCAGCCTTCATAAAGCAAATAAACAAAGCTATTCTCTCAATAAAATCCATGTTAGCCATTTAGCATCGAAGCTACAGTCACCGGGCAGACAGTAGCCCTGCCCATGACGCGAATCCGCGTCTATTGCTCAGTGAATTTGACGCGCAAATGAAGCGACTAAACTCAAAATGTTCACGCGTCTATTTACGCGCGATTTATCCGCGCGTACTGCATCTGGTGTGAACACAGCATAAGACTTCTCGACTGCACATATTCTGTGTTCAGTCTCAACCCGTCTCTGCTCACAGGAAGTTTAGCTGCAGTGCTCAAGTTAATTTTAGACAATCAGGCCTTTGCATTTCAATCAGCTTCATCTACTTCTGCAAAAATGCTTCATTAGTATGCAACGCATGTCACACTCAAGAGAAGTTTGGTTAATATCACCATAAGCAATACATATACAATTGTTTAATGAAAATAAAAAGAGACAAAAATAATAAATTGTATTCTCTTTGGTATTTAATTGATTGTCTTGTCCTAATTCATTTCTACTCTGATAAGCATTTTGGATAGCTTTGATATGGTTAATGTGCTTTAAAATTACATTTGCTTACAATATTTCAGCACTTCGGAATTGGACTGTGACTCTTAAGATTCACGTATAACACTTTTTCGCATGATTTTCCATTTTTTGGTGGTATTGCAAGGAACATTCGTAACCTTTGACATACATTGTTATTGGGAAACCTGACCCTGAACTGTACTCCTCAGTGGAAATTAGGCATCTTATGGCCCTTATGGCCCACAAAGGGAACGTTTGCAAAGGGTACCCAAAAAGTGTTATGATACAATTCGCTTTTGGTACCTTTTGACAGTGGAAACGGCCATAAAAGCGTACTGAACCACATCGTACCATTTAGTGAAAACAGGCCATTATACAAACACAAGCCTCTTGTCACAATCCAAAGAAAAAGGAAATTATTATCCTAAATAATATGAGCTGGAAAGGCTGAATCTTAATATGATCTACTTACTGTGAATGGTTTTCGTGTGTGTTCGTAGAGAAGATGACTGTGTGAAACTCTTCCCACAATCAGTGCAGTGATACGGTTTCTCTCCAGTGTGAATCCTCTGGTGTAATTTCAGGTGTTGTGTACGATTGAAACTCTTGTCGCAGTGTGAACACTTGTACGGTTTCTCTCCTGTGTGGATCCTCAAGTGAATATTCAGACAGTGCTTGCGCCCAAAACTCTTTCCACACTGAGCGCAGGTGAAACCATTTACGTTTGTTCTTTTCGCTAAAATACTATGTTCAGTGTCTGAGTGAGTTTCTTCGTCACTTTTGACCTGATGTTTCTCCTCATCTTCACTCAGTTCTTCACTCTCCTCCTTCACAACCACATCTGAAAATTAAACAAATGAATAACATTGTAAGAGGCTAGTTTTGAAGAGTTTGCAGTTTAACAAAAAATAGATGTGTGCAAACTGCAAAATGTCCATGAAAAACAGGTTTTGTATCTATAATTCAAAATAAAAACTATTTAAATCAACCCCTGCTGCAGTTTCTAAGTGTTTCCACTCACATCACTCACAGTCATGTAATTTATAGTGTAGCAAATGAGAGTCAATGAGTTTGCACATGGGAAAAAACACAACAATGCACTGCACATTTCCATTATGTCACACTCATTTGATATACAGTTGAAGTCAGAATTATTCGCCCCCCTATTTATTTTTTCCCCAATTTCTGTTTAATGGAGAGAAGATTTTTTCAGCACATTTCTAATCATAATAGTTTTAATTACTCATCTCTAATAACTGATTTATTTTATCTTTGTCATGATGACAGTACATAATATTAGACTAGATATTTTTCAAGACACTTCTATACAGCTTAAAGTGACATTTAAAGGCTTAACTAGGTAAATTAGGTTAACTAGGCAGGTCAGGGTAATTAGGCAAGTTATTATAATGATGGTTTGTTCTGTAGACTATCGAAAAAAGAATTTGCTTAAAGGGGCTAATAATTTTGACCATAAAATGGTTGTTCAAAAATTAAAAACTGCTTTTATTCTATCCAAAATAAAACAAATACGAGTTTTTCAAAAAGAAAAAATATTATCAGACATATTGTAAAAATTTTCTTGCTCAGTTAAACATCATTTGAAAAATATTTAAAGGTGCAGTATGTAAGTTTGACACCCAGTGGTTGAACTAGGTATTGCAGTCCTGAATCATAATAAAGGTACGCCGGGTTGCCAGTTTGAGTGATTTAAAACTGTGTTCTAAATAAAAGCAACGACACGCGATTGAGGGAATATTCTCCATATTAAAAGGAGTTTTGGTTCTAACCAACACCTCGAATTGATTTATTAGAAGCGGCTTCTATTTCTCACAGCTGAACAACAGAAACCTATGACAGATCACCTCAGGTAAGCCTCGTGTGCTTTATTCAGTGCTAAATGCTAACAATGCGAGTTTGAATGCATTTTACATGACGTGTATTACCATATACTGAAAGCAGAAAGTTCACCTCAGATCTGGAAAATACAATAAACCGTTTGAAATTGAACTTTAGAACTAAACACATATGAGTGATTCAGCATGTACATTTAATGATGTTAAAGAGGGTTAACATGTATTAAATAGATTCTAAACCTTACCGTTTTGTGAGTGAGTGCATATTCTGTGCTTCTGAAAGGCTGTATTTACATTTCTGCCGTGTTTTGTGGTGCAAACAGCCAAATGGCTCATCACTCATAACAATCTCGTCACAGCTTGTTGTTAGGACACGCGATGTAACCTGCTCACGTTCCTAATATTTATGTCATTTGCTAATTAACGTCATGTGGAACTGAATCTGTCTCATTTTGACATCTGATACTTTCCACTACACTGTAGCATTTCGCTCATGGACGCATGCTTTCAGAGTCTTTGAATGAATGAATGAATGAAATATGCTGTTTTCCAACAAGGCAACCCGGGGTGCTGAATTATAATTGGCTAAACTGGCATGTGCATGTGAAAATTACCTAAACAAAGACAGCGTTCCGGCACGGAAAAAAACATTTTCAAAGCAGAATATCTGACTTCAGCATTGTTTGTCAGTTAAACAAGTATGTTCACTTGGGATGTTTCTTAAATATCTGCACACATATTATTGTATTTTTATGCTTTAGAAGAGTCAAAAACTTACATACAGCACCTTTAAATTCAAAGGGGGTGAATAATTCTGACTTCAACTGTACATGATATATATACACAGTGGTCCATCGCTATAACGTGGTTCACTTTTCATGGTCTCGCGGATTTTTTTCATGCAATTTGACATGCTTTTTTTCTACAGCGCATCGTGTTCTGTGTCCTCATTCATGCATTGTGTTCTGCATCCTGACTGGCTGTAAACCATTGTCAATCAATCTCCTCTGTGCCGTGTCTCCTGTACAGTACAGAATGCGTTAAGCTTGCCAAATTTACATGAATCTTTGATCGCTTGCAGTGTGACTCTGAAGTGCTGTACCGTATGTTTGCAAGTTTTCTCCCCAGAATGTTGACGCACCGTCAAAGGCACCTGCACCCAAAAGGCAGAAGATGCTAACCATCGCACAAAAAGTTGGACTTCTGGACACGCTAAAGGACGGTAGCATAGATATATACATTAGATGTCGCCTACCCTGCTGTTGTCTATTAGAAGGAATGCGTCTAGAACCGCCATTTTAGTACAGGGTAGCGCTCCTTTGAAATGAATGCAGGACCAAGGTGCAGACTGTGGCCATCAAAAGCTAGAGATATACACATATATCTATGATCAGGAGTTTTGTCCGGTGGTCAGTATGCAAATATTTTTTTAAACTACGAAAAATTATAATTTTACATCACTTTTTTACATTGATGGATGTGACCACACAGTCATTGCCGACAGAGCGTGTGTTTGTGTGCATGGAAATGTATTATCCTCCCTCCCTGTTAAACACACCCCCTTCTCCTGCGTTCACTTCTCATTCTGACAGAGGGAGCGATTCGTTTGTGAATGAATCTCCGTTATGAACGACTCGTTCACTTAGCTGACAATAATACAAGTTTCTGGCACCGCAGCATCTTGATGTTATACATTTTATAACACTGTTTGTTTATTTTATTCAACAAAACTAGCATAACCCCAGAATTTAGTGCGAGTTGGTGCTCCTTTGCCTTATGGTGAATGCAGTTAGTGACTGTATTATCATCAATAACATTACTTGTTGAGCACAAAAGTTCATAACATACAAAACATAAAAAACAAAATCTTACTTATGAAATGTTCTGCCTTTGTGCTTTGTTTTATCTGTTTGCTCGTTACTAGACCCGTACACAGCGCTAAAGTCCAGCATCTTCACATTGGCACACTGTCTTGACTAATGCGGCTGAATGACATTTGTCCTGGGAGCACTGTACAAATGTGGCGGCGCTATTGACGCATGCTCAGTGTTCCTATGTGATATCTAGTGTATATATCTATGGGACGATAGAGGTTACGTGGATGTAGCGCGCCATTACGAAATAAGTAAATAAAGGTTTCATTCTATAATACTGGACTTTTTTTTCTATGAAGGTTTGAACTTTGAGAGCGTTTAAACAAGAGAAAAGTGTGAAAATGTTAACGTCTGTCTGAGAAAAGTGTATAAATAGTGTAGTTAGGGGTTTTACAGTCTTAAAACATCTAAAATCATTGTAAAAAATAAAGCTGACTACTTTGCGGATTTCACCTATTGCTGGTTATTTTTTGGAGGTAACTCTATATGAAAGGTAGGCAACTGTATATGAAAGTAAAGATGATCATATATCGATGTAGTCGAACTTGGCAAGCCTGAACTACCAAGGACGCAAATTAAAAAATTTGGCACTTGGTTTTGAAAAAGGAATGAGGTTTCAATGAAGGTTTCATCTGTGTTCAGTGCACGGGTTTCACTCTCTCTCCATCCGTCATCACTGTGTGATCATAGGTGGAGGGAAAACAAAGACAGGGACAGGGTAAGGCTAAGATGTGGTTCCATTTGATGCATTTAAAAAATGTACTTCATAGTTCCTCCACTCTATTTGAACAGTGTCCTGAATGGGGTTGTCACGATACTGGAATTCGGTACCAATCGATACAAAAATCTTAAAAACGTCCATTTCCCGCAAACATTTGAGCGCGTTCTTAAACATCACTGATTTGCCATTGTATTCACATGTTCAACAGAAATGACTGTGATTGGCCGTATGGGTCATCAGTTCACCAAACTCACCGCTGTTTACTGAGTGTAATTACAGATACAGGGACACTGGAGCGTTTTAAAGTCACGTCGATCAGCTGGTTTGTCTATAAGTTGACATATAAGCGATCCGCTGATGAATCGCAGCTTTAAAATGCTCCAGTGCCCATGTATGTGTGGTTTCACATAATAAATGGCGCTGAGCCCTTACGGCCAATCACAGTCATTTCTAGATCGCACATGAACACAATGGCAAATCAGCTCTGTTTAAGAACGGGCTCCAAAGCGTTTAAATGCTCATGGGAAATGGAAATTTTTCAAACTTCAGTACCGATTGGAATGTATAGAACTCCAGTTTCGTGACAACCATACCCTCCAGCCATTATCACTGTAGTGTTCATAGGTGGAGGGTAAACAACAGGGTAAGGCTAAGATGTGCTTCAAAAAAAATTCACTTCATAGTTTCTAGACTCTATTTGAACAGTGTCCTGATAGAAGCACGGCACCAAAGCTATAAAATTCCTATGTTCATCTATTTTTCTCCAAATTAAGCGAATTCGGCAGCTTATCCTGTTAATGCTTATCATTTTTCTGTTTCTAGCTTAGACTAATTTGAATACAAATCTAATTTGAATATAGAATCTAATTTGAAAACGGAATCTAATTTGAATACAGAATTGATTCTAAAATTGAGAATCTATTTAGAATCGCGATGCATCAATGAATCTATTTTTTCTCTCACCCCTATTTTTTTTAACACAATCTGAGAATAGAGCTGTGCGATTAATCGAAAAAAGATCGCAATCTCGATTTGTCCGCCCACACAATCTTAATCCAGCATCTCTACGATTCAGCCAATTATACTTTCAAGATCAGAAGGGAAGCATAAAGGCGGATGCACAAGTCTTCACATTGTTTTATATACATTGCTCAGCAACATGGACACCTCCAACTGGTGTTAAAAGTGTCCCATACTGTATTTATAAAGTATAATTCACCCAAAAATGTCATTTTTGTGTTCATGTAATGATGTATTCGCAGCTGCGAAATCACACATGAGTTTGTTTACCACTGAGAGGACACATGTGTGTGCTTACCAATGATGTTTACTTTAGTGAACAGAACCTGCAAAGGCTGTGAATAACTGGTAATAAAGTTGTAAATAACATTCAGTTTGTTGCACGGAGCGATCGTTTGAGAGCCGCGCGGGAAGTGCATGTATGTTTTTTCATTAGAGTGACAGCAGCGCACTCGACAGTGAAAGTGAAACCGAAAGTGCGCACATCATTTAAATGATCATATCGCATTTTAGAGTTAAGATTACGACAAGCATTTGATGTTTTTTTTTCTTTCATAGTGAACACAAAGTGTTGTGCATGAACAGAAATGTTTAATGGGTCAGTATGACTACTCTAGCCTATATAATGTTAATGCAAGAGGGAATCTGATAATGACAAATGTTTCGTTTTACCAGTGAATAAAATGGGCTAAAAATGTTGTCAATGACAGATTGCAAGCATATGTCTCAAACATAATAATTCAACTTCAGAATTATGAATAGGTGATTATGCGCGCATAGGTGATTATATTCTGTGGTGATCACTTTACTGTGCATTAATGACCAGGACAGATTTAAAGTCTATTCAAGTCCACCATTCTAAGTCTATTCAAAATTGAGCATTTTAACCAACAGTAGACCTAGACATAGGCCTAATATTATTATTCATTATCATACCATATGTTTGAGAAATAACAATAATAATAGCCTGCTCATATTGACCTTAACCATATTAATCTACAGAATCCTGATCTTGATTTTAGGCAAAAAAAAAAAAAAGCCAGAATCGTGCATCCCTATCTCACAACGTGCTTTATTAACATCATGTAGTATACAAAAGATGTACATAATTTGGCAAGTTTACGGCATGTACAGTACTTTTGTGCATATGTGTCAGTTTAGGACTACGATCTGTTCACACTGGAAATCTGACACTGGCCACATTTAAAACGACAATGTGACAACTATGCAAAAAAATCTAATTTGAAAAAAGAGAAAAAGATTAGAGCACTACACTTTGCCTCATAAAAGTAGCCTAAAGGCTCGTACACATCGGGACGCTTTTTGTTTGCGTTTATCGTCAGCGTTTTTCCGGATTCAAACCCAAGCGATTTTCACAGGCGTCGAGCAGAAGAGTATGCAAAATCACTCCTTGACGTTGGATGGCGCTACACAACTTTAAGCTTCTCACACCCGCTTGTAACACAGAAGAAGAAGACAAAGTTGACATGCTTGTTGTTATGGATGGTTCAAGTAGCGGCTCCAGCTCTAGCGATGAAGAAATGATTATTGTTCACCAGTGCAATAAGCAGCTCCACGTTCATATCGCCTCTGGGCATCTTCTTCAGTGTGCGCTCGCATTGACAGTTTTGCGCTTGAGCGCCTTCAAGTGCTGTTTACTGTAACTTCAGCAGCTCCGGTCACGTGAACAAAAGTGCCAATCTCATTGGTGGAGATTTTGACGCGGTGCGTCAAGACAAAAAAACGAGCATGAGGCGTTTTTTCTAAAAATGACGCTTTTGCGCCTGCCGTTTTGCGTGTTGGTGTGCACGATCATATTGGCGCTCTTATTTAGTCACGAGACATTAAACGTCAACGGAAAACGGGAGCAAAAAATGTCTCGGTGTGCACGGGCCTAAATGGTCTGTTTCCTCTGAGTTGTACTGTACGGGTCACCTTTATCAGGCTTGCGTTTCCACTGCCAAAATGGCAGAGGTGTGAACCTACACTGGTCTCACGATTCGGTTCAGTTACGTTTATCATGCCATTGATTTGGTTCAATTCGATATCTCGGTGCGTCACAGCGCATTGACGATGCTTTCCATACACAATTTTATATTTTACTTTACAGGTGCTGTTCACCGATTAGTGACACTGATAAACGGCAGCGGCACAGTGTTACCAGATTGGGCGGTTTTGGATAGGCATTTCGGCGAGTTTTGGATAGTTTTTGGGCTGGAAACAGTCAGCTACACCTGGTAACACTGCAGCGTCGATCACAGCTGATCCATGATAGATGCAGTGGAGAAAACTTGCGCGCTCATGTCTGTATCCAGAAGTATCGCTATGTAGTAACTCAGCCATGTTTCTAAGCGGAGTTAAATTTTTGCAGTCAAACGAGACTCTCTTGCTCCCCCTCGTCTCCTTCTTAATTAAGTATCACCCGAATCTTAATTCCAATACACACTCTTCTTCCCCTCTTACAACAAAGACTTGTTGTAACCCCAGCTACAAATTAATGGCCTATCCTGCTCATTTGGGCCATCTGCCGCTCACATGACAGTGTGATTGCTGAATTCCAAAAACCAATGGAAGAAAGACCCGTCTGTCTGTCTCGGGTTTTCAGCCTCACCCACCTTTTTCCTGCCCGGAGGAGAAGAACCCAGTATTATCCTCTGAACAAAGGCTCAAGCAATTTTTCAGGCATTTTGCATGTAAAAGTGTGTTTTTGCTTTAATGTTTTATTGCTAATAGTGTTGTATGTTTTACTATGCATGTAAGCAAGTGTTTTTACCATATGGTTGCATGTAATTAAAACAATGCAGCGTGTGGTACGGATGTAATTAACTGTATTTGATAAAGGCCCTTCGTGTTTGATGTCGAACTACAGATCTCAGAACTCAGGAACCATTGATGGAAATGATAGAACTGTATCTGCAAACAGTAGTTAATTACAGAGTTTCATTGAGTTTTTGATAACAGTAAACTAAGTTTTATCATTAACGCGTTAGTACAGATGCCCCTCCCTGGGCGTGAACAACCAGGGAGAAAAGAGGTATGGCCTCGCTAGGGAGCCACGTTTATTGGGCGATCATGGAGTAGGCTGGCTTAAGTCCTGCCCACTATAAAACCCGCAACCTGCAAAACTTTTAGGCTTTCGCTTGGTTTTCACGAGGGGTTTCCACGCACAAACTTTGCGTTGCACGCTTCCCGCCTTTACAACACGGCGCCGGACATTGCTCTCGGAAGAATCACCCCGTAAGACCTGCGTCTGTCCGCCGTAACCGCATTACGGCAACGAGACCATTCACAGGAGCCCACGCCGCTTCTGTGTACGTCGCAACTCGCATGAACTCAGTCTGACCCTGTCCTGCTCGTATAACTGCTTTCCCGTGAACCCGCGGACGCCGTCTCATCAAGCAGCACGGTCAGTCATTCAACTTCTCTGAACTTTGATTTCCTAAGTCATTCAAGGATCGAGCCGCTGGAGGAATTCCCTCTTAGCGAACTTCCTGCTTGCTGACGTCAAACTATCCGTCACCGGGACAACGAGTCCCATGCTCCCGAAGACGAAGGAAAATCCCTCTCCAACGAAAGACATCCTCAACGACGTCAACACACGGCACCCAATCGGCTGCGCCGGAGTTCCCTTCAACCAGCTGACGAGTGGAACTGGTCCTCTAACGCAAGTAAACACAAACCAAACTTTCATTCCTGGCTGACGCTGGTGTTAATTAAGTTTAACAGTAAATCCTAGTCAGATTTTCTGCTTGGTGGTTTTCTAAGGTTGCAATGCTAAGAACTTATCACGTGCGAGACGTTTGGGACTCTTAGTTGGTCATTCTCAGTCATTCAACTCATTCCAGAACTGTGTGTGTGTGCATCTTTGTGTTTGTTTGTTTTACATTAGAGTAGTTTACTGTGTGTGTAGCTTAATAAACTTGTGTTTCATTTTAAGATCCTTGTCGGAGTTTTTATGTGTTTTTAAGTTACTGCCTCAGCTATATGGTCTTGCTACCTGGCTTGTGAAACTCTGGTTATGTTGTTATTTTGGCCAAGTAATAATATAACATAGATTTACTAAAGATAAAGTTACGTTGCTTACTTCTATTAGGGTGGACCAATAGAGCAGGGGTTCTCAAACTTTTCACCCCGGGACCCCCAAAATAACAATGCCAGTGACTCGCGACCCCCAATATCCTCTGAGGTGGTTATAATACAGAAACCTTGCATGCAATGGCGCACACACACCAATAGACCCAAGTCTATTCTTCGTTTATTTTTTTTTAATGTATGTCAGTGCTGTAAATGTGCCAGAAATTTTAACCTGGTGTTATAAAATCTGCTGCATCTGACGCTATTGCTGTTTCTTTAATATAATTTAATTCTCTCAGGGGTCGCAATCCCATAGAACTAGTAACTATGTAGTATATAATAACTATAAACGACTATTTTTTTCGTAGGTTATGGATAAAATATGGTAATTCTTATGGATTTATAAAAATAAATAGATTTTTGGAAATGACCAGGCGACCCCCCCTTCATTGTCCCGCGACCCCTAGGGGGGTCCCGACCCCCACTTTGAGAACCACTGCAATAGAGGACGTAAGCGTGGTAACCTAATTTTGACTGTGAGCCAGTCGTGTGAATCTTCCGATTCAATCCCCGAGAATTAATATAAATTAATTCGAACTTATGAGCTAATTCTTAAAGTACAGGACATATTAGATGGTCCAGGCATTACAGCTTTAACAGTTGAGAGGAGAGAAAAAGTCACGCCAGCCGGTCAAATGGGCCACAGTGAGAGAGAGAAATTTACTTTTAAAGTATACTTTCATTTGTTCAATCGCAGTGAAATAGGGGCTTCTGCTTTTAGTGTCAATGAAAGACTGTCCAGCAAACACACACAGTGAAATTATGCGCAGCTTCTGCTTTTTTAAGTAGTTGGAGCATTGTAAACTCGCGCTCGCCTCCCTCGCCATAGTGAGCTACGGCAACATAACGCATATGAGATAAATGACATCAGTACACAATAACCGGTTATAATTATTATTGAACCGATACCGAATTGTCTGCGTCTGCATCGCGGTGCACCGAAGAAACAATTAATTTTGAAACCCCTACAAAATGGTACCAATGGTACTCTTTTGGTGGGCATTGGTGTATGACAGAAACTTTCAGTCGACGTCATTTTCGCTCAAGGAAATGTCAAAGTAAAGCTGTACGGGTCGTTCATAAATCATATAAGAAACATTCAATTTCTAAAAGGATGTCAGAAGCACTTCAATAACCACGCGCACGTTATTATCAGCTTAAGAAGGTCGTTATTTCAAATATAGACACGCGGCGAGCGATCGCGAACTCTCTGGAGAAAGTAAAACCACTCGTGCTTTTAGACGGCCTCGTAAAACAACAGCAGGACACACGGCAGATTTTGTTCAACATGGCTGTTCATTAAGAGGATGACATGGTTTGTTTGAGCTCAGGTCTACCATCAGGTCATTATTATATGTATATATTATTATGGTGTAATATCTCAGCTGTGTATTTAAAAATGGCGCTTCCTTTGTTTTCATTCTCCTGGCTCGTGTACGCTTCTCTGTAACCAATAGCGTTCAGCTGCGCATCTAGTTCCGCCTTTTGGTACCTTTTTATTGTGCTAGGTACCCAAAAGTGGCACGGTACGGTTCGCTGTTTGGTATCTTTTGACAGTGGAAATGGCCATAAAGTCGTACCGAACCGAACCACTCAGTGGAAACGGGCCATAATTAGTATTCAGGTAATGAAATCGAACAATCACGTGAAGTACATGTAAAGTCAAATTGAAAATTACGAATGCAGTACATTGTGATATCGAATTGAAGACATAATAATCGTAAACCTTGAGACCATTGTAGTATTCATATTAATAATATTTAGAAAACATGTTTTATTTTACAGCTCTATTGTTGTCACATCTATGCAGTCATTGCAAGTGTCGGTATGTATGTAATACAAATTTTACAACCTCACTGTTGTTCAGCCTCATTATTGAAGAGTAATGAATAAACACAAACCTATTAGTTCTTCAGTCTCTTCCTGTTTAATTCTGCAGGGTTCTGGATCACTCATCTTCTCACTGTCCTTCAATAAACTCTGTCTTTGTCTTTCACTGATGGCGGCAGAGCTTTAGAAGAAGAAACAGAGAAATCTGATTAATTTACACTGATTGAGGAAATAAATCACTTTGATAGTTATATTGATTTGGGTACAATTGGTTTTATATTCAGAAATTCTCCTTAATAATATAATTTCAGAAAAGTATTATTTGCAAATTCTAAATGGGTAAATCACATCAGCAGCCAATGACTGTCAAAGTACAACATTGTTCTGTCAATTAAATGGTGTTTATGTCATTTTGGAGACATGCTTAAATGCGATTTCAGACCCAATATTCAATATAGCATGGTAAACAATATAGGGACCGTTAAATGAGAAAATATGCGAATATTAAACCAACTTCACCTCAGTGTTATCTTTTAGATAATACAATATGTTTATCCGATTTGCTCAAGTCTGTAGAAAAAAATAAATGTAATTTAATGTGGCAATTTGAAGATCTGAAGACATCAGTATGATGAATAAAGTAAAAAAGAGCAACTATTGACATTAAATAAAGCAAACATCAGGTAATAATATACATGGATACACTGATGAGCATTATAAAAATTGAAAAAGGAATTAATGATCAGGAGATCAGCTGACTTTATAATAAATGTTGCAGGATTAAGCAATATATATATATATATATATATATATATATATATATATATATATATATATATATATATATATATATATATATAGTTTAAAGACCTAAAGTCAATACAGAAATCAGATTGCTCAGAGTAATTTCTCATTATACTTCCATATCATATTTTGCTATATTATCCCAAGCAAAAACAACCGAACACTAACAGATAAACACAAACACTGAGCTCATATGTTCCTCTCAGAGCTCCTCTCTGCCTGCTGTATTGTTTTGGTCAGCAGACACACAGATAGAGGTGAACTCAATGCAGAAACTAGTCGCAGATTGTCGCTTTAATAAACTGTAAAGTGTGTTTTATTGTTGTGGAAACACGAGAAAAAGCGTCAACGACTCACCTCAGCTCTGAAGACTCGACGACGCTGAATAAACGCGTCAGCGCTGACGTCACCACGGCGAGGGGGGAGCAACGGATTATCGTCAAAAAAAAGAGGTGGAGATACAATTTTGTTTAATTTCATATGGAGGAACAGACCACATTATTTAAAAAAGACGATTTTGTGCAATCCGGTGGAAGATGGAGGTCTCAATGTTCTTGACTTCAGCACTTCTAACTGTGTATTTAAAAACAAATGGATTAAGAATTACCTGAATTCTAAAGGCCAAATTTGGAGTATCATGCCTGAATTGTTTTTTGACCAGGTGGGTGGTTTAGACTTTTTTTAAGATGTAATTTTGATATTAACAAGGTGGCGATAAAACTTTCCTCTTTTCATAAACAGGTATGTTCACAATGGATGCTTATTTATAAGCATAATTTTTCTCCACATAAATCAGTAATATGGAACAACAAATGTATAACCTTTAAAAATGAATCCTTATTTTATAGAAATTGGTACAATAATGATATTATATTGGTGAGACAGTTATTCAAAAGTAATAGACAACTTATTAATTATTGTGAATTTCTCAATTATTACAAGATCCCCATAACTGCTAAAGAATTCGCAATAGTATTTGATGCAATTCCAAGTGGACTTGTTCAGCTCTTATCCGGTAATTCATCCTCTGAATCAAATCTATTACATACTGATCAGTTAAGTATCAATAGTGTGAAAATTATAGACTATAAATTTAATAACTGTTACATTAAAAAAGTTATGCAGAACCACATTGTTGCCTAAATGCAAATCTTTTTGGAATTTCTTAATTGAGCAGATTGAGTGGAAAAAAGTTTGGAACTTACCTAGTAAATACTGTCTCACCAATAAAGTTAAAGAAGTGACATATAAACTAATACATTTCATTTACCCAGTGAAACAAGTTGTAGAGACATGGAATCTACGTGCACTTTTTTTGTGAATTAGAGGAGGAATCGATAAAACACCTGTTTTTTGAATGCACATATACCCAAATGTTTTGGTTTGATGTTGAATATCTTATATTTAAACTTACAAAATTAAAAATTTAGTTTTCTTGTGAAGATATTTTTTTGATATACAATAATAATAACAAAACTTTGGAGCAAAATTTGTTTATTAATTTAATGATAATATATGGGAAGTATCGTGTACACAAACAAAAATGGTCTAATGATAAGCCTAATATTTATTTGTTTAAAATTGATCTTAAGCATTATATCGAAACCCTAAAAGACACGAAAAATAAAAAAGGTATAAGGATGTATGCAATTTTGGAATCCTTTTCGTATGCAAATGGTTTGTAATTTATATATATATATATATATCCCCTGTAATTGTATTTTATTTTATTTTTTTACTTTGTACTAATTTGTTCCTGTAATGTGGAAAATGTAAGCATTGCATTCCTCATTTTTTGTATGCTATTGTTCTTGTTATGCAATAAAATAAATAAATAAAAAAAATAATCGTCAAAAACGCGCCAAATAAAAATATTCAATTCATCTTTATATCTATAGCACTTTTACAGTGTAGATTGCGTCAAAGCAGCTTAACACCGAAGTTCTAGTAGATTGAAACTGTGTCAGTTCAGTTTTCAGAATTAAAACACTGCTGACAAGCTAAAACAATTGCTAATGTATTCATCAATCCCCTTCCTCACTCCCTGTTCCTTATCCATCCACGTTCCCCACAGTATGACTATAAACAAAAATGGCAAATTACAATAAAATCGTGCTAATTGACCTAATATTGGTAAAAATTAATCGACTGTTGTTTTCATTATCTTAAATATCAATACTTTTGTAATTTATAAAATTTGGAAAGAATAAACATTTACTTGTCAATTACTGTGGCATATGTTGTATCCAGTGGATAACCCAGCAATGCAAACCACTCATACCCAGACATCCCAAGCCTCCCAGAAGTTCCGGGAGTTTCCTGCAAATGCATAAAGACGAAAAATACTCGAAAACGAAATGAAAGATAATCTCCCGGAAATCGCGCGTCTCCCGCCCGGTCTTTAAATACGTTGCGCACCCCTCTCCACCGCATCTCTCCCAGCTCTTCAGGTACGTCCCCCACCGCTCTTCAGGTACATCGCTCAATCGCTCACCCCCCCCACTACCGCTCGTCAAATACGTTGTGCACCCCCATACACCCCCAAACCTCCTGCAAATCATCTCTGTCTCATCCCGAACATGACTTTTGCCAACTTGGGATGTCTGCTCATAACCATGTCTTTGTTATCAAAACGTATGACACAGGACTGTCTCTATAGACATGGTGTATAATATTGAGCTTCCGGTGTCAGCATTAAGGCTGGTTTATAGTTCTGCGTCTAGCAATCGCCGTGACCCACGGTGCCTGCCTTGTTCGTAGCCGTGCATTTATACAGCGTGCGCTGTTTGTGTTGCTCTGCAATAACGTTTCTGAAACGCTAGCTGGCAGTAGGTTATTATGCTCCTCTGAGTTAAGTTTATTCGCGGGTGTTTTGTTTTTTCTGAACGTTACCTTAATGTAAAAGTAGCTAAAACTCGCTGATTCAAAGGCGGGAACCGGCAGACGTGGAACAACTTTAATCATAAGGTAAACACAAAACAACAGTTTCCACCTGGAGCCCCTTCATTGGACTCCACACTTGTCAACGGGCTCGTGGTTCTCAGCACCGCCCAGACTCAGCACAGCTACCAAGCCAACCAATCACAGAGCTTGCGCTACGCGTCACTGCGACGTGTAGTTACATAATTTGAAAGGTGTGCGTCGACGTCAGCCATGGCAAGGGCTATGTGATCGCACAAAGGCTAAGCTGGACCCATGGACGGATTTAACCAACAAGCAAGGTAAGCGGCAGCTTAGGGCTCCAGGAAATCTGAGGGCCCCCAAATAAGTATAAATGATACTACAAATGATATATAACATTGTTTTCTATCATATTTGGTATGGTGAGGGTGTAAAATGTTTAATTTTAACGTAATTATTACATCCGGGCAAATGTGTCCCCTACTTTCAATCATGGACCAGTCCAAAGATTTCGTTTTAAAAAACAAAGTAGAAATCTTTTGATATTATTAGGCAAGTTTCGTACACAAGTGTAAATGGTCCGAGAGACTTTCAAGTCGTAAAGCTACCAGAATTGTAAATATACTCCCGAAATAGTTCATTTAGTATGTTTAGTTGTGAATTTATCTTAAGAAAAAAATAGTTTCAAAAGTTTTACAAGGTGCTTTACATGTTGTTATTTTGCATTAAGATAAAATGTAGAAAATTAGATTGACTGATGTAAGAACAAAACAGAAAAAATATTATAAAAAAATTTAAGTACAAAATGTGCAATTTAGATCTTTTGGGCCCCCTGGCTGGAATTTTTTAGGGCCCCAAAATCACTAAGGCCCAATCCCAATTCCACCCCTTATGCTGCGTTCACACCAGACACGGAACACGCGGCTAAATTGCGCTATTCGCGTGTAAATAGACGCGTGAACATTTGAGTTTACTCGCTTCATTCGCGCATCACACTCTGCTTCACTCGCGCGTCAAACTCCGCTTCATTCGCGCGTCAAATTCACTTCAGAACAGACGCAGATTCATGGGCAGGGCTTCTGTCTGCCCGGTGAATGTAGCTTTGTTGCTAAATGGCTAACAAGGATTTTATTGATAAAAAAACTGTGTTTATGTGCTTTATGAAGGCTGAAAAACAGCGTCGATACGTTTGGACCAGTGTCTGAGTCCACTAGATACTTTCAGAGGTGCACCCAGCTCTGTGAGCTCAGAAACTCCTCCAGAAACTTAATCTGGATGACGTAGGCTTTCAGCGGTGCTTCTGACTGAGCCGAGCCCAGTTTGATGAACTGTTGTCGGTGTCGGCTGGAGGATTTCCCCTGGACACCAACAACAGGTGCTGCGTCACAATCATGCCCCCACAAGAGCAAGCTCCTGATTGGTTAACGCGGCGCGAATGTCCGCAGAAGTTCAGATTTTTGAACTCGAGCAATTTGCGCGTTAATCATGTCAAACGCGCAAAACGCTCAATTCGCACACACGCCATTCGCGCATATCACGAAATCCACGCCGCAGGATGCCTATTCGCACGTTTGCATTGACTTAACATGTAAATCACTCGCGCTTGACGCTTCTTCCGCGTCTGGTGTGAACGCAGCATTAGGGTTATGGGTGTCCCAATTGTCTTTAGCTTGAAGGCGTAGGGCTAAGGGGAAGGGGTAGTTTTTCAGGACCACACTCGAAACCAAGGGGTAAGAAAATTTCCCAGAATACACCAGCTAAAGCGGCAGTTTCGCTGCACCCGAAAGTAAGGAGATCCACAAATTTGTGTTTTTTGTCATTATTAAGAATTTTTACAACAAACAAGCACATGTTATAATATATCCATAACCGCGTTCGTGTTTTACGTCATGCTTTTATAAAAAAAAATGCGAAAACAAAAACGCTAAATTTGGCGATCTATAATCTCTAATAATAACTCCAGTACAGCAGTCCCACAACATTCTGACACTCGATGACACTCGAATACCCTGTCAGAAAAGTCTAGTGGCTGAGAATGAGCTTTTTACAGTGTCTGCTATAATGTTCATGCTGTTTTTGGTGTGTTTACATAGATGAATATGGCCACTGTGTAAATGCACAGTATAGTTATGATCTTATGGCCACATTATATCATTATGATAACATAATATAAGCCTTAAGTGATTTCCTGAAGATAAATACCAAAAAATAACACAACTGGAAAAACTACAGCAGTCGCCATCGTCTGATCTCATATGAAGCAAGAGATTGCGATGACGTGTGCAGGTGCTGTAGTGCTGTCCCAATTATTAGGGGTAAATTTTGAAGCCCTTCCCCTTCACACTCGGTTTTAAGGGCCATGGGGAAGGGGTACAAAAATAGAATTGGGATTGGGCCTTAATCCGCCCCTGGCTGGACCATACGCGTGCACTTGACGCAGACGTATAAATCAGCCTTGGGCTTGCTGTTGAGGAACTATCAGTAGTTCTCACAGTACTATTAATATTATTGTACTAAATATATAATAGCGAATGTTATAAAACTATAGCACAATTTAGTGACCTCAATATCACCCCAATCAAATGTGTGTAAGCTTTTTAAGCTCCTATGCTATGTTTTATACAGCTAAAACAGCCTGGGGTCACCCTGGTTGCAAAATAAGTACAGGACAATGAAAAAATATGCCTTGTTAATTTTATATTTACAGTGTTGTCAACATTAAATTATGAAAAGTCATTTAATTTGAAGTAAATGATGTCAAGCATGTATTTACTGACGTAATGACCAGCTTAAACCAGCTAAAACCAGCTTGACCAGCCTGGTTTAAGCTGGACATAGCTGGTTTTGGCTGGTCAAGCTGGTTTTAGCTGGTCAGTTCCCAGCCTGACCAGCTAAGACCAGGCTGGAAATGGCTGGAAACCAGCCAGGAAATGGCAAAAACCCCTCTAAAACCAGGCTGGTCGACCAGCTAAAACCAGCCAACCATCTTAGGCTGGTTTAAGCTGGATTTTTCAGCAGGGACAGTGGGGTCAAACTGACCCCAGTGGTACAGAACATGAATAAGGCTTCTCCTATAAATGAACTCTAAGATGGATCTTTAGCTGTGTAGCCCTCAAAAATGTTTTACCACAGTGATCACATTTGTGTGGTTTATCTCCAGTGTGGATCTTCCTGTGTGTACTAAGGTATGATAATTGTGCGAAGCTCTTCCCACACTGAGCACACGTGTACGGTTTCTCTCCAGTGTGAATCCTCTCATGCTGTTTCAAGTCTCCAGCTCTGATAAAAGTCTTCTTGCACACAAAGCACACATGCTCTTTCACATCACCGTGGTGCTTCTGATGTGCTTTTAAATACGCCTGCTGTGTAAAACCCTTTCCACACACAGAACATGAATAAGGCTTCTCGTTTGTATGAACTATAAGGTGGATCTTCAGATGTGAAAGCCTTGAAAATGTTTTACCGCATTGATCACATGTATGCGGTTTCTCTCCAGTGTGGATCTTCATGTGTTGATTAAGGGATGATGGTTTTCTGAAACTCTTCCCACACCAAGTACATGGGAACGGTTTCTCTCCAGTGTGAATCCTCTCATGTTCCCTTAAACTTTGTTTATGTGTAAAACTCTTTCCACACAAAGAGCATGAATGAAGTTTCTTCTTTGTAAGGACCTTCACGGCTACAATCGGTTCTTCGTTCTCCTCCTCCTTCACAGTCACATCTGTAAATTAGTAAAAAAAAATAATAAAAATAAGTGATGAACATCATAACAGGATTAGTTCTGCAGTAGGCTGCGCGTTACGCATTCACAACTTCAAACTATATAGCATTAATCCTCTTATCATTGTTCCTCTAAAGGCCCGTACACACCTGGACGCTTTTCGTTTGCGTTTTTTCGCATTCAAACCTAAGCGATTTTCACTGGCGTCGAGCAGAAGAGTATGCAAAATCACTCCTTGACGTTAGATGGCGCTACACAACTTTAAGCTTCTGACACTCGCTTGTAACACAAAACAAGAAGAAAGAAAGTTGACACGCTTGTTGTTAAAGGGTCAAGAAACACCAAAACGCATGTTTTGAGCTGTTGACAGTCATATCTGTGTCCCACGCTGCTATAAACACTATTAGGACACATATATTGCACTAAAAAGTGAAAATTGGTTGTTTTTGTGTTATTTTGAGCAAATTCGTTCTTCCGGTTTGAAACAAATTTTTGAAGCTGCGTCACGGCCATGAGATACTTGCGTTTATTTATAATAAATGCAGTGTTGCATTCATTACTGTGTTGCGTTTATTATTATGCTGCAATAAAGGTTTTGTTTTCATTTTCCCTCTATGAGAGCGCTGCTGGACTAGGGATGCAATGATTATAGATTTTGGTTGTACGATTATAGTCTAAGAAATAATCACGGTTTCACGGTTATCACGATTATTATGCATTTATTAATTTTAAAACACTGCTACTTTAGAAAATCACATGAAAACTCCTTATATTTTAAAGTTTTATTTATTGCTGCTCAGTAACCAGTACAGCACATAATACTATTAAAAACAAACAATAGTCCATGTCTCTCTTTGTGCTTAAAAATAAGTAAAATTTTTTACATTTAAACATACATAATTTTTACACTGTAAATAAAATGACAGAAAAATTAATAAATCAATAAAAAAATAGTCTTTGTCTAATGTAGGGCTTGAAATTATCATTTTTACTTGGCACCACTGGTGCTCCCAACTTCAAAAATTTTAGGAGCATCATAAAAAAAAATTGGGAGCACCCACCAAAAATGAATGAGCACCACTGCAAATGGTATATTAACAGATTTATTGCAATTGAAAACAGCATCAATCAGGACTAACAATAACCAGAAACAACTATCTAATTCTGTTATGACTTATTGATATTTGTGCAATAATTCCAAAATAAATGTCTAATAATTATAAAATATTAATGATGACGATGATGACAATAATACTAACAATGAATTACATTATCATGCTGCCTTGAATGTGCTTGAATGTGAGTTATCTGCTATAAAAAGTCCTAATGTTACTTTATGAGAAAAAAAAATTATGTTTTGCATCAAACAAAAATGAAGCATTGCAGTAAGAAATATGCATTTTGCACTATTGTTTTTATACACATGTCAATATAATAACCAGAAAGATCGGACAAAAGAAAGAAAGAAGTCTCACTTCTACCACTCTTTAAAGGTTTTGGTTTGTGTCATTTTAAATGCTCAGTCTCATTATGCGCTGATTTTCAGTTTTCTGTGCTTGTGGAAAAGCAGGCGAGTCAGTCGACCCAATATATGACCGGCACAGAGCAGGATTCTCGCGATGAACACCTGCACAGTATTCTTTGTCATGAGCCAAAGTTTCAGTTTAAACTTAGTAAAGTCAAGCTTCTTTGGCAAAGAGATCTATACACTGTTAGATTGTACATTTAGCGTCCATTTGTGCTGAACACGCAGAGAATCCAACGCATCGAGATTCGGGCCATTAAACAGCTGATCCACCGAGTCTTTCAGCACTCTCTCTGAAATCACTGGATTGATCTCGGCTGGCGGATTAACATTCACCGCATGATCCTCTCATCGGCGCCAATAATTCTAACTTTAAGTGGGTTTGCCAACTTGTGTACTTTTTATTGCTCTTCCTCAAACTTCAGCCGTTTGCAGTTCCCGCGGTCACAAACGCCACCATCTCAACTAGTGCGGCTGAAAAGCGTGAGCGCATTGCATGCGTCCCTCCTTTGGAAATAATTAACTTGCACAAGCTAGCCTTAGTTAATAGCCTCAGTCATAGTTAATCCAGTGTGCGTGGTTATTAGTCTCGGTGTACAAACTAGCGCACAGCTGGCATAACTTTGTTTAGTTGCTGCAGTTTTGTTCTGTGCAGAAACGCGGTGTTGAGAAGCCTTTACGATTAATTAACCGTGACGAATTAAAGCGCGGTTAATAGTGAAACCGGTTAATCGTTGCATCCCTATGCTGGACTCACGTGTGGATTATGGTGCACGCGACAGAATACGTTTGTAAGGAACATTTTTACCCGAGAGCTTTTCCCATCTGAAAATGATGAAATCCGGATTTGCCGCTCATCTCTTTTTAAAAAAAGACACAGCTCCAGTTTGATTGTCCTGTCTCTACAGATTTGATAAGTGTGTTTGAGAGCAGTGCCCTTTGTTTGTTCATTCAGATGGCAAAGTTAGTTAGTATCGTCAGCAGTGCTCTTTCATTTTTTAAAGACATACCATAGCCAAATTGATTTAGTTACTAAGTTTACAGTTTGTTAATATTATAGTATTATTATAATATAGTAAACTATAATATTATAATATTAATATATTAATATATATTAATATATAATATTAATATTATAGTAAACACCACAATCAAACTTTTATTGTCGTGTAGGATTTTCGCTGCATTTTGTGACAGGATAGTCTATACACACACGGATTTCTGACGCTACCTACCGAGTGCATCTAAGTTACAGAGAAATGCGGAGGAGGATTTTTTTCTCTTATTCGCCATGCGGTATCATACATGCCATTAAAACTCCACTCTCCAGCAGTTTCTCGCTTTCAATATCTCATTTGTCATGGGGGCATGCAGGAAACATTCCTGAATAAAAAGGGAAAGTGCCAAACTGCAGTTAAAGTCAACAAATTAATAATTTGGCAAATAATTAGATTACTGATGTCCATGCAAACACAGTCACTGTCTTTTTCCCCTGCGCCTGCGTGCCTAAACGAAAACTCCCATATGCAACACATGCAAATCCTTCCCTCTTTCCCTCCCCCGACACTCCCACCTAAACAGAGCTGGACACGCCCACTTTCCTGACTTTTTCCAAACTAGAGGTGTGAAAACACCCTGCTGAGACAGGGGGGTTTCATGGGCCTTTAAAGTTACTGGCGATTCGAACAAGCATGGACGGTTCAAGTAGCAGCTCCAGCTCTAATGATGAAGAAATGATTATTGTTCACCAGTGCAATAAGCAGCTCCACGTTCATATCGCCTCTGGGCATCTTCTTCAGTGTGCGCTCGCATTGACAGTTTTGCGCTTGAGCGCCTCCAAGTGCTGATTACTGTAACTTCAGCAGCTCCGTGCACGTGAACAAAAGTGCCAATCTCATTGGTGGAGAAGGTTTTGACGCGGCACATCAAAATAAAAAAACGAGCATGAGGTGCCTCTTAAAAAAAATGACGCTTTTCCGCCTGGCGTTTTGTGTGTTGGTGTGCACGATCACATTGGCGCTCTTATTTGATCACATGACGCTCTTATTAACCAGTGTAATGATTTTAAACTCTCTGTTGATGATCTTCAAGTGACTCCCTCTACCCAGGTGCGCAACCTTGGGGTGCTTTTTGATGCACAGCTTAGTTTTAACTCACACTTCAAACATTTGACTAAAATAGCCTTTTTTGACCTACGTAACATTGCGCGGATTAGACCTTTTCTATCACGGCCTGATGTGGAAAGGCTTATCCATGCCTTTATCACATCACGCCTTGACTTCTGTAACTCACAGTTCGGGGGCCTACCAGCAAGCTCTCTGAGACGTTTACAGTACATTCAAAATTCTGCTGCACGGGTTTTGACACATACTTCCTCACGCCACCATATCACTCCTGTACCTCAGCAACTTCACTGGCTTCCTGTTAAGTCGCGTATTGATTTTAAGACTCTGATTTTAACATATAAAGCAGTGCATGGGCTAGCACCTGACTACATTTGTGACCTGATAACTCTGGCCACTCCCACCCGCAGTCTTCGTTCTTCCTCTGGACTTTTGCTGTTTCAGCCACGCTGTAAACTAAAGACTAATGGTGGTCGTGCTTTTTCGTACAGTGCGCCTAAGCTTTGGAATGGCCTACCTATTAGCATCAGGAATGCCGCTTCTCTGGATTGTTTTAAGAAACTCCTCAAGACTCACCTTTTTACCATTGCTTTTAACTTAGATGAATTATTTTTGTTAATTTAATCATCCAGTTGTATTGAATCGTTCATATTTTATTGTTTTTATTGTTCTGCTTTGTTTGCCTTGTAGCGCTTTGGGTCTAAGAAAAGCACACTATAAATAAAATGTATTATTATTATTATTATTTAGTCACGAGGCATTAAACGTCGACAGAAGATGCGAGCAAAAAGCGTCCTGGTATGCATGGGCCTTTAGTCTGACAGATATGCTGGAATGTTTCCACAACCTTAAATATTTTTCTGGCTTTTTATCTTCATCGTTGTTAAGCTGCTTTGATACGATCTACATTGTAAAAAGCACTACAGAATTAAAGATGACTTGACTTTTAGAGAAATGTGAAGTAGGGATGCAAATGTTTAATAAATGATCGATTAATTCTAGATACCCACCTAATTGATTTATCTTCCTGATGGTCACTAAGCGTACTCACACTATGCTATCCGAACCGTGCCTAGGCCCGTTTCCCGGATCGTTTAAGAAGTGTGAGTGCTCTGAATCGGGCTCAGGCACGGTACACTTGGCCGGCCCTGGCCCGGTTGGAAGAGGTGTGCCAGAGCGCGGTTCACTTGGGCTCAGGCGCGGTACGCTTACAGTGTGAGTGCAAGCGTGCCTAAGCCTGAAACTGAAAGCAAGAAATGAGGCTGTGATATGCCCTAAATGACCCATCTGCGCTTTATCTAAAGTCCTAGTAAATAAAAAAAAAGTCCTCGCCTACACAAATCTGTTTGATATGGATTAATTAATCATTTGTACTGTTCAATGAACGCAAACTGTCGTTGATTATTAAAGACGCAAACCCCTCACTGCACGTCAGCTGCACCTTCAGCAAACCTAATTCCTGCAGCATGAGGACTTACTGAACTGCGCGTCATCAATGACGTAACCGTGCCCAGGCCCGAATGTAATGCGAGTGCGGGCCGTCGGGGGAGAGGCGAGGGGGCGCAATCGTGCTTCGGCTCGGTTCAAGGCAACTGTACATAGTGTGAGTACGACCTTAAGCATGAACATCATTAAAGGATTAGTTCTGCTGTAGGCTGTGTGTTACACATACTTTAACTTCTTAAATTATGTTACTAGGCCTGTGCAGTTCATGCTCCTCTAATCAAATCGGTCTCTTAACATTACATGCGTCACACTCCAAATAAAAACATGCTATTGCATCACATGACCTCTTTAAATATGTGTTATCAACTTCATGATCATCCTAAGACGTGGAAGGGTTGGATCTGTAGATGATCTACTTACTGTGATTGATTCTTGTGTGTGTTCGTAGGGAAGACGATTGTGTGAAGCTCTTCCCACAAACAGTGCAGTGATACGGTTTCTCTCCAGTGTGAATCCTCTCGTGTATTTTCAGGTGTCCTGTACGATTGAATCTCTTGTCGCAGTGCGAACACTGGTAAGGTTTCTCTCCAGTGTGGATCCTCATGTGAATCTCGAGGTGGCATTTACGATCAAAACTCCTTCCACACTGAGTGCAGATCAAACTTTTCACAGCTGTTCTTTTCATCAACATATTGTGTTGGGTGTTTGTGTGAGTTTCTTCTTCACTTCTGACGTGATGTTTCTCCTCATCCTCACTCAGTTCTTCACTCTCCTCCTTCACTATCACGCCTGAGAATGAAATAAATTACATTTCAGAAGGCTAGCTTTTTATCTTCAGTTTAAAGTTGACATGACATGCTTACTCTAATTATTTTGATACGATTTTGATACTTTAATAATTGTTTTATGATATAAACGATGTACTTGTGCTCTTTATTATTTTGTAATAATTAACTTTCTAATTTCAGGACCTTTTCAATCAAATGTACTTCATGATATGAGAAAAAAATGACAAACTAACATGTTGGTAACAATATAATATTGTAGTTTTTTACCATATGTTCAGGTGCAGGTTTCACCAAGTTATATTTAAGACCTTTTAAGGCCTTTTTAAGCATACCTGCCAACATTTGGTTCGTAAATTCCGGGAGATGAGGTGGGGGGGTGGGGGGATAACGTCATACGCTAATTTGCATATTGCTGACGTCATCACGTTCTACCTTTTCTGTTTAACAGCCTATGTTAAATAAATGGTGTATTTATATTTGCACTACGCTTTATGTAAGCTTGTCAATTTAACTAAATGTATTGCTGTTTGAATACAGTGTATCATTATAGATGTGTAGTGAATTTGCAGTAATCTCTCAGACGTAATATACTCAGACAAGTTCTGAAACTCTCACTTAAAACATCTCTGATTGTGAACAATAAACGGTCAAATTAAATTGTTAAAATAAAGGAGAAGCAGATCGGTTTGACTGTACAAGGGAGATACCTTCACACTCCCGGTGCTAAATCATTTGCCGTCGGTACGCAGAGTGGTGATCTGCTGTCAGGCTGCAGGTGGGAGAGGCTGCTGTACGAGGACTGGGCCGCCTGTCAGTGCTCTGAGGCGGGGGAGGGGCCGGCGGCATCACCCGCAGCTCGTTGAGAAGAGTAGGAACGGTACAGTAATGGACAAACGACAGTCTATAAAAATCTCCAGTAACACACAAAAAAGTCGCTAGTTTTGTCGCTTTTTTGAAAATTTGTCGCTAGGGGGGTCTGAAAAGTCGCTAAGTTGGCAACACTGGCGCGAACTGAAGAGCGGGAAGCGGGAGGGGTGAGAGGTTTGGGGAGATGGAGGCGCGTGACCGGAAGAGCACACGCACAAGCACCAGGTTTCAGCCCGGACTGTACCAAAATGCTGAGGAGGGGGAGGGGGGGGGATTCCGGGAGTTTACCGGGAGACAGAACAATACGGGAGACGGGTCTAAAATGTTGGCAGGTATGTTTTTAAGACAGTTATGAATGAAATTTTAGACTTATACAAGGCTAAAGGCTAAGAATTTTTTTTACTTGCCCTATCAAAAAAATTATTAGAATTTAATACATTTAACAATAAGAATTATTCAATACTAAAAAAGGCGACGCAGTAGGTAGTGCTTTCGCCTCACAGCAATAAGGTCGCTGGTTCAAGCCTCAGCTGGGTCAGTTGGCGTTTCTGTGTGGAGTTTGCATGTTCTCCCTGCGTTCGCGTGGGTTTCCTCCGGGTGCTCCGCTTTCCCCCACAGTCCAAAGACATGCAGTACAGGTGAATTGGGTAGGCTAAATTGTCCGCAGTGTATGTGTGTGAATGAGTGTGTGTGGATGTTTCCCAGAGATGGGTTGCGGCTGGAAGGGCATCCGATGCGTAAAACATGTGCTGGATAAGTTGGCGGTTCATTCCGCTGTGGTGACCCTGGATTAATAAAAGGAATTAGCCGAAAAGAAAATGAATGAATGAATGAATAACACTACAAAATATATATTGTTAGGTCTAGGCATGGGATGATAACCGTTTTCAAGATATACCGCGGTTTGGAAAAGTCAAGGTTTTAAAACTGCCAAAATTTTCTGCTAAACCGTTCCTCCTTTTTTATTTACTTTTTTTTTAGGACAACAGTATCTCTAGCAGAAATATTTTTTTTAAATTGGTAAAGAAATCTGTTTTTGAAACTAATAAAGACAGCAGAAGTCAATGATTCATTTTCATTATTTAGTCTGACATGTTTACTGCTCCACAATAGTGATGTGTGGATCGATACTAAAATATCGATTTCTTCAATACCAGCTTTGTATGTTCTAGAAACGATTATCTTATCAAAATATTGATATTTCAGTCCTTTGGAGCAAATATGTAGTTTATTGGAAATAGAAATATAGCGGAAAGTAACCACAATTACCCTAGTTTATCTAAATAATGCCAACTTAGTCGGAACTACTTGTTCTTCCGCCTGCCAAGTCATGTGCGTAATATGGCACTATACAACTGCAGAGCACGCTAGCTAGCCACTCAGTCCGCTGGCACATGTTGTTCAGTCACGCTGTCATTGGATATGGGCGACCGCAAGTGAAGTTATGTGTGGAGCTACTTCACTTCCATAAACTCAAGCAACACATGTAAGTGACACATGTAACAAAACAGTGAGGTACTGTGGTAATAACACAAACCTAATCAAACATCTACATAAAAATCACAAGACAGAATATGACAACGTCATGACTAGGCGGTCAGAAGAGGAGGAAAGGAGAGGCACAGGTGCTGCTAGGGTGAGACAGACATCACTTCCCTTAGGTGCAACAGGCTGGCACTATCCAGGTACAGAGGGAGAAAATGTGGCTGTGTTTTGGGGGCTTGGGTTTTTGTGACAATGAATATGTAAGTTGGCTCTTTTTTTGTATGATAATTCTTCATTAATAAACAAGAATAACCTGTAATATGTCTCGTATTCAGTATGAAGTGACATTTCTAAGTACACTACATGTTACTTTAATTTCCCAAACAGTTATTTTTTCAGCAAAGTATCGGATCGGTCTCGCCGGTACTCGCCTTCATTTTACTTGGTATCGGATCGGAAACCAGTGGTATCGCACATCACTACTCCACAATATTTTAAATGTTTCTCAAAATAAAATATACTGTTTTCAAAGGGGGAAAAAGTTTTAGTTTTTACCCAGACATTTAAAAAGAATATATTTTAGAGCTGTCATCACAATACTGTGAAACCGTGATATTTTTATCCAATATGTTTAACATATTTTTGCATAAACAAACTATTATGTTTTCATTTAGTTTCTATTTTAAAGTATGATTTAGTCTCTTTTCTTTTAAGTTTTCACTTCTTGTATCCCGGACGGGCCCCCACTTTTGAGTGCCATGAGGCCAATTTATAATTTTGTGCACACATATCCTTCGCCAAACCCTGACACATCTTTAAAAAATTTGACAGCATGTTGTGGCGATGCGTAGTGGAAGAGCATGGATGGGGCCAAGAGCCACGAGGGCCGGGAAAGGCAGGTGTTATGGGTGCTTAATAAGTGTCGAGCCCTGTAGAAGAGCTTCAGATGAACACGTTTGTTTTGTTTGCTTTACTTAAAGTTATTGAAAAGTTGTTCCTTCTCTCTTTCTTGAATGTGTGTGGTTTTTAGCTACTGCCTCAGTAGCATTGTACACATATGGCTCGTTTCCACTGAGTGGTACAGTACGGAACGGTACGGGTCACCTTTATCAGGCTTGTGTTTCCACTACAAAGGGTACCCTTTTGTTGGGCGTGGTGTACGACAGAAAGTTTCAGTCGGCATCATTCTCGCTCGAATAAATGTCTACAGTAAAGCCGTACAGGTCGTTCACATTTATGAGAAGCACTTCTCACAAAACAGATGCTTTAAACATATTAATACTTGTTTAAAAATGTTTATTACTAACCTTTCTATGAACATGATGTAACGTCTGCAATTATATTAAAATAAATAAATAAATGCAACATAAATGAACACATACAGACCCTTATAGTCTCCAATATGTTACCACTTACAGAAAAATGTAGCCTCTATTAGAGAGTAATTCCGTCATTCAGAGTTCATAATAGTCCAACAGGCGATGATAAACATGGCAGTTTGTTCATGATTCAGGTTGCCGAAACTATTTGCTCCTGTGTTTTGTCGGGCTTCTCCTTTTTTTCGCACTTCACTCTCGCGTTTGTCCTTTTCTTTCTGAATGAATCAGATGTCAACGACACTTCAATAATCACACACACGTTATTATCATCAGCTCAAGACGTTCGTTATATCAAATAAAGACGCGATCGCGAGCTCCCTGGAGAAAGCCTCGTCCTCGTAAAGCAACAACAGGACACGGCAGATTCTTGGCTTTGTGGCTGTTCATCAAGACAACGACAAGGTTTGCTTTGAGCCCGGGTCATCCATGGCTCGTTATTATATGCATATAGTTGTCTTGGCTGTGTATTTAAAAAACATGGCGGTTCCTTTTGTTTTCATTCTGGCTAGCTCCACGAGATCATGATGTATCTCTGTAAACCAATCAGCGTTCAGCTGCGCCTGTAGCTCCACCCTTTCTTGTCTTTGGTACTCTTTCGAAAGGGTGCCGAAAAAGTGGTACGGTACGGTTCAGTACGCTTTTGACAGTGGAAACGGCCATAAAAGCGTACCGAACCGAACCGTACGGTACCACTCAGTGGAAACGGGCCAATAAAAATACGCATTAAAAACTCAATACTTGACACAGTGTAGTATAGAAACTCCACCGTCTACTAGTGTTTTAGAAGTGTTATTGCTAAAGAAGCAGAAAGAACTCAGAAATATAGCTGTCTTTATCCAAGGTTATCATACCGTCAGGATCTTATACCGGCCCATGCCTAGTTAGGTCAGTATCCTCTGCAGGAAATAAAAGGAGAACTTTAAACAAATGTTACTGTAAGGAAAGTAATTAAAACATTACAGTAAATATAGTTAAAAATTCAATTTTTAATGAAATAAATGATTGAGATTGGGATTGTTGGTGATTGTATGAGCATACACTGTTGTATGATTGTATGTTATTGGCCAGATTGGGTAGCTACACATGAAGAATAGCAAATTAAGGCCTGTCAAAAAAGATTTAAGACCTACAACACAATATATTGGTAGATTTAAGACTTTTTATGGCCTAAAATTTAGCTTTTGAGATTTAAGACTTTTTAAGACCCTGCGGATACCCTGTATGTTTGAGAAACAAAAATAACTCTTTGTATAGTATACAATATAAAATAATAAAATTGTATGAGTTTAGTATCGAGATGCATATAGAATCATGATTTGAGTGATTTAAGTTACACCTCTATATCAGAGGATTCATCTGAGCAGATACACGAGGGATTTGCTATTCACTTATTGACCAGCTAAGAAGTTTTATTTAACTATTATCTATTTTATTGTTTAATTTTAATTGACAAAAAAACTGTTTGAGTTGTAGAGTTAATTTATGCAGGTCTCATATTCTAAACACAAAAACTGTTTAAAATGAGATGACAATGAGTAATGAATAAACACAAACCTATTATCTCTTCAGTCTCTTCCTGTTTAATTCTGCAGGGTTCTGGATCACTCATCTTCAATAAACTCTGTCTTTGTCTTTCACTGATTCAACTGAAATAAAAGTAAACAGAAATCTGATTAATTTACACTGATACACTGAAATAAATAATTTTATGGTGTTATATCTTGTAGGTGATACAATAAGTCACATGTGTCAAAGCCAGTTCCTGGAGGGCCGGAGCTCTGCACAGTTTAGTTCCAACCCTAATTAAACACACCTGATCAAACTAATTGAGTGCTTTAGGCTTGTTTGATACCTACAGATAGGTGTGTTGAAGCAGGGCTGGAACTAAACTCTGCAGGGCTCCGGCCCTCCAGGAATTGACTTTGACACCCCTGCAATAAGTGATAATATAATTTGCTCAGGTAAGCTGATGCCAACAAAATGTATTCAATTTGTAGACCTGAAGACATCAGTTTGAAGCAAAAACACTAACAACTAACTTAAAACTAAAATATTTCACCAGGTCCAAAAATATTACAACACAATTAATCAATTAATCTAACTTATCTGTTTTACAAACTGTTTTATGTATAGAAACACACACCTATCTATTTCTCTCTCATATATATATATATATATATATATATAAATATATATATATATATATATATATATATATATATATATATATATATATATATATATATAAAGAGTTTAGATGCAAAAACCTCTAAGTGCCATCTGAAATTTTCATATAAACTTAGCATTTATCTCAGGCTGTTGTGTGTAAAGTTTCAGTAATTTTACTCTTAGTGCAAAGAATAGGTTACTTTCATTACCTTTAAAGTAAAATAACTGAACATAAACAAAGGAAGCTGCGAAAAACACAAATTTTAGAGGGAAATTTCAGATGGCACTTAGAGGTTTTTGCATCTGAACTCTTCATTCATTCATTCATTCATTTTCTTGTCGGCTTTGTCCCTTGCGGGGTCGCCACAGCGGAATGAACCGCCAACTTATCCAGCACGATTTTACGCAGCGGATGCCCTTCCAGCCGCAACCCATCTCTGGGAACTTCCACACACACATTCACACTCGTACACTATGGACAATTTAGCTTACCCAATTCACCTGTACTGCATGTCTTTGGACTGTGGGGGAAACCGGAGCACCCGGAGGAAACCCACGCAAACCCAGGGAGAACATGCAAACTCCACACAGAAACGCCAACTGACCCAGCCCAGCCGAGGTTCGAACCTGCGACCCAGCAACGTTCTTGCTGTGAGGCAACAGCACTACCTACTGCGCCACTGGGTTGCCTACAAAAAGCATCGGCCGGCAGGGCCTCTGGGCGGGCATCTCCCCTCAGCCCCCCGGGTGGGTGGGGAAACGGGGGGGAGATTTTTAAACCCACGGCCCCACGCCTCTTCCCCCCCCCCCACCGGAGGGAGAGGGGGCGAGACCAGCCGGGTACCCGTCGGGAGTTTGCGACGCCGACCTCTGATTCACCGAACTCCCCTCTTTCTCCCCTCCGACACCACCGAACGGGTGCAAGCCGGGAAGGAGGCCGAGGGAGCAGGAAGGTGAGGACCGATGCGCTCGCGTCTGCGATGGGTGGGGAGGTAAGCCCGGAGGAACCTCCCGCACCAGGCGGATAAACTCTTCAAATATACAGTTAAAGTCAGAATTATTCGCCCCCCTTTGATTTTTTTTCTTTTTTAAATATTTCCTAAATGATGTTTAACAGAGCAAGGACATCTTACAGTATGTCTAATAATATTTTTTCTTCTGGAGAAAGCCTTATTTGGTTTATTTCAGCGAGAATAAAAGTAGTTTTAAATTTTTTAAGCTATATTTTTTTTTTGATAGTCTACAAAACAAGCCATCGATATACAATAATTTGCCTAATTACCCTATCTTGCCTAATTAACCTAGTTAAGCCTTTAAATGTCAGTTTATAGAAGTGTCTTGAAAAATATCTATTAAAATATTATTTACTGTCATCATGGCAAAGATAAAATAAATCAGTTATTAGAAATGAGTTATTAAAACTGATTAGAAATGTTGAAAAAACAATCTCTCCATTAAACAGAAATTGGGGGAAAATATAAACAGGGGGGCGAATAATTCTGACTTCAACTGTAGATATGCATTTAGGTTCACATATCTGCCACTTTAAATTTCCCTTATATTCACAGATCATAACATTACGATAACATTACTCCACACGGTCAAAACAGCATTCACCCTGTAACCGTTATAGAAATAGAGGTGAACACAATGCAGAAACTAGTCGCAGATTGTCGCTTTAATAAACTGTAAAGTGTGTTTTATTGTTGCGTAAACACGAGAAAAAGCGTCAACGACTCACCTCAGCTCTGAAGACTCGACGCTGAATGAACGCGTCAGTGGTGCTGACGTCATCACGGCCGCAACGGAGTAGCGTCAAAAACGCACCAGATTAAAGTACTGCTGCAAAGTCAAAACAATTGCCAATGTACAGAAAAAAAGCCGTCTTCATTTCAATCATGTGTGAGGTGAAATATCTGTATTAGACACTTTAAAAGCATAAAGTTTCTCTTTCCTGAAAAGGTGCAGAATTACAGGTAATGAATATGCTATGCATTAGTAAATGTATCATATATATATATACAGGGCTTAACATTAACTTTTTTTGATCACCAGCGACTGTGGCTAGTAGTTTTCCAGCATTACTAGCCACTCGCCATTTTAACTAGCCACACTAATATTGTTGGGAAAATATATTTTATACACATAAATATGACTTTGACATGCTAAAATTACTTGATTTAGATTTTGCGTTATCTCCACATGCCTCATTCGTTTCACTTTGTGTGTGTCGTGTATGAGCTTGCTAAGTGTTCATGAGCAAATGGGTCATGGTTTCATAGTATTACAATTAGTTTTTCATTCATTCATTTTCAGCTTAGTCCCTTTATTAATCCGGGGTCGCCACAGCGGAATGAACCACCAACTTATCCAGCACATGTTTTACACAGCGGATGCCCTTCCAGCTGCAACCCATCTCTGGGAAACATCCACACACACTCATTCACACTCATACACTACGGACAATTTAGCTTACGCAATTCACCTGTACCACATGTCTTTGGACTGTGGGGGAAACCGGAGGACCCAGAGGAAACCCACGCGAATGCAGGGAGAACATGCAAACTCCATACAGAAACACCGGCTGACCCAGCCGGGGCTCGAACCAGCAACCTTCTTGCTGTGAGGCGACAGCACTACCTACTGGGCCACTGCGTCGCCTACAATTAGTTTTTATTTCACATAATTTTCAGAGCTCAAAATGAAGGATTTACCAAACTTATCTCTGACCACACCAAACATAAACTATTAATTATTTCTTAGCCACAAATTTTAAATGTGTCAAAACAAGCATAATATAGCTGTTTACTATACTTTTTATTTAACAAAACATGTGCACAGTAATCTGTCCTGGCTAAAGGTCCCAGATCACCAGTTAACTACACATGAATGGGGAGTAATCTCCCATTAAAGCAATGTTATTGTAAAAAATGATAATTAAACCACATTACGCAAAAGAAAGCAGGTAAAAAACATACCGTGTAATAATGAAAGGATTATAACGCACATGGTTAACGTTAGACCCATAAAAATATCCGTTCTATAATGGTAAAAGCGAAAGCAACCGGTGCTGCTTACAAAAATACAAATCTGGAGCTCTTGAAAGCAGCAAGACTGTGGGTGCATGTTCATCACTTTTTGTCTAGTCTATTTGAAAGAGAACCGATCACATCAGCTGTGTTTCTAGCCACAGTTGCTTCACGCAAGGAAACAGGAGTACGCACGTTTTAAACAGTCGCGCTCATCACCTCAGCTGTTAGCGTGAGTGATCATCCTTTCATTCGGTATTCATCTGCTTTTTTATTGTTCACGCGAACGTAATTATTTTTGTCAGTCGTGTTGCTTCTCAATTTTAAGATCGCCTTTGCATGCATATTGGACCATCCTTATTGTCGAACCCTGCTTTAATGAATTATTATCCGGGAAAATTATTTTCAACCAGCCAAGGTGGCTAATGGGAGTATCTGTCTTACCCGCCACCACTGAAATCTACCCTCATTTGGCAGGTTGGCGGGTGTTAATGTAAAGCCCTGTATATATATATAGTTGAAACCAGAAGTTTACATACACTCTAAAAAACATAACTATTTTAAAAAATTTATGGTAAATCATGCTAAACGTTTACTATTGTAGGTCTGTTAGGATCACCTAAATGATTTACATTTGCTGATTGACAGAAATATGAGAAATTTTTGTTTGAGAATTTTTTATTAACTTTAAGACAGTCTAGACCAGGGTTGTCCAAACTCGGTCCAGTGTCCTGGAGAGTTTAGCTCCAACCCTAATCAAACACACCTGAGCCAGCTAATCAAGCTCTTATAGATATACTAGAACATTCCTGGCAGGTGTTTTGAAGCAAATTGGAGCTAAACTCAGCAGGACACCGGCCCTCCAGGACCGAGTTTGGACACCCCTGGTCTAGACAGTTTACACACATTTCCTTGGTATTTTTTTAGCTTTGCTTTTAAACTGTATAACTTTGGTCAAATGTTTTGGGTCTCCTTCCACAAGCTTCTCACAATAGTTTGCAGGAATTTTGGCCCATTCCTCCTGACAGAATTGGTGTAACTGAGTCAGATTTGTTGGCTGTCTTGCTCGCACAAGCTTTTTCAACTCTACCCACAAATTTTCTATACGATTGAGCTCAGGGCTTTGTGATGGCCACTCCAAAACATTCACTCTGTTGTCCTTAAAGCACATTTTAGCTAATTTGGCAGTATGCTTAGGGTCATGGTCTGTTTGGAAGACCCATTTGTGGCCAAGTTTTAATTTCCTGGCTGATGTCTTGAGATGTTGCTTCAGTATTTCTACATAATGTTCTTTCTCCATGATGCCATCTATGCTGTGAAGTGGAACAGTCCCTCCTGCAGCCTCACAACATGAAGCTGCCGCCCCCATACTTCACAGTTGGGATGGTGTTCCTAGGCTTGTAAGCTTTCCCCTTTCTCCTCCAAATGTAACACTGGTCATTATGGCCGAACAGTTCAATCTTACTTCCATCAGACCACAGGACATGTCTCCAAACATTAGTCTTTTTCCCAGTGTAATTTAGCAAATTGTAATCTGGCTTTTTTGTTGATTCTGGCTTGTTGATTTTCTCATGTTGTCACACAAGGAAGCAGTGTGTTTGAGGCTTTCCTTCAATACTATTCTACAGTTGTGCCTCCAATTAACTCAAATGTTGTCAATTAGCCAATCAGAAACTTCCAAAACCTTGACACCATCATCTGAGCTTTTTCAGAGGCATAATAATCTTATTGTGTGTAAACTTGACTTTCAAGAACTTATAACAATTTCTCAAACAATATCTCTCATTATTCTGCTATTAAGCATAACAGAAACAAATGTGATAATCCTAACTTACCTAAAAGAGAAAAAGTTTAGTCACATTAACATCTGTGTTTTTATAAATGGTTACGTGCATTTTTATACAGTGTATGTACACTTCTAGTTCTCTCTCTCTCTCTCTCGATATATATATATATATATGTGTGTGTGTCAGTGATTCCCACAGGTAGCTGGATAGAAACACACCTTTTACATGGCACATGGTTACCTAAATTCAACAAAAAAAAAAGTGATTTTTAACAATATTTAATATTATGACACTGTTATACAGTTTCTTTTCAATGGGATGACGTTTTTTTTTAAATAAATAAAAAAAAAACACCCAGGTAAATCTGCTGCTGACATTTTGAACAGTATTGCCAAAGCATGTTAGATATTTTAAAAAATGTAATATATCAACATCATCAAATAAAAAAATATATAGAGCAAATGAGAGATAAATGACAAAGAAATAAAAACAGACAAAATCTCTAAAAATAAAAATGACAAAAATAAAGTGTTGATTATTTAAATAAGGCAAATGAGTTAATTAGCCATTTCTAACAGTGTACAAATATTTTTCAGCCAGTTTAGCTGTAATATTGTCCTCTCTGAGTATATAGAAAAGTTTATCTGAGTCGTTAAGATTAAAGAATCTATTATTAAATCTCGCTCTTGCGGCTGCAGGCACTGTCCGCTGCGAAGCCAAACAAAAGTACATCAGGCTTAAAATAAAAACGTAATGCAAAACTGCATAATAAACAATAGCTTTAGAAAAAGAAACCAAAAGCAAGATTTAGAAACCCCGGACGGATGCATTTTTTTAATTCCCAATAAAGGCGCGTCTCTGTGGGTCTGTGGGTGTAGGGTTTTTCCAATGGGTTAATCGATCATGGATGTTTGGGTATTGGGTGGATACAAAAATTGTCTAAAATTAATTTGTGCTGGCCAGCTAGAAAGTTCCTGTCAGCAGTATTTTTAACACAATATGTGCAGTTGAGAGTCTTTTTGCTGTGCAGAAAATTCATAGAAAAAGAGGACGTATGTATGGGTGCGGCCAATGGAGGACTGGAGAATGATTGACAATTGACGAATTCCACTAAATTTCCCCTGTTAATATTAGCTGCCTATACAAGTTGAAGTCAGAATATGAAAATTGTTGCGCACCTCCTGAATGTAACTTTTGCATTGCATTGAGGATAACTATCCAATAAATTGTTACAATTTTTGACATTGAAGAAAACCCTCTCCTGACCTTTTTTTATTGAACACGCATGGAATTGATTGAATATTCCAACAATATATATATATATATATATATATATATATATATATATATATAGATAGATAGATAGATAGATAGATAGATATAGATATCAATTATGTTGCAAAAAAAGAGTGAACGACTCACCTCAGCTCTGAAGACTCTTCTTCTTGTTTTTATGGAGACTGGCAAATCAACCAAAAGAAGCACTACCGCCACTCAGCAGACTGGAGTGTGAAGCACTAATAGGAAAATTACAAAAAGAAAGTGAAAGATGCTCAGAAGGCTCGACACTCACACTACGAACGACTCGCAGCAGCAGAGCGACAAGCGATCGTTTGACTTCTGGCGACCTTCGTCTACGCACAACGACCCTTGGCGACCAGTGGCGTGTCGAGCGACGTGACAAAGTTGAGAATCCTTCAAATTTATGCAAATGAACAGCAACTTTTTTTAAGCGACAGCCAATAGGAGCACCAGTAGAGCTCACGTGATTCTCTCTCAGTTCGCTCAGAGGCCAGTTGTATTCGTGCTGTATAGACCTACACAGACCTGCGTGTGAAGCAGGTTGCCACCCAGAGCGACAGGCACTACAAAAGTTGCTGCTGGTGTGAATAAGACATAATAAACACGTGATGATGACGACAAGGCGGCAGCAACATCGAATCATCAAAATCACGACAAATTAAAATACTGCTGACAAGTTAAAACAATTGCTGAACAGACAAAAATCGATCTTAATGAAGTGTGGGGGGCAAAAGCGTTTATTAGGGACTTAAAAAGTACATTTATAAAAGCAAAATGATTGGTTCCTGAATTAGGCTACAAATTAGCATTAGCATAACAAAATATGCAAATATGAGTAATACAAATTAGCAAGTTTAAAAATGACTACTTGAACACTGAGATGTGAAAATAAGGGATACAGATGCCGCCTGTAATTGAAATGAAAGGAATCCCGCCGTTTTTCTATTTATTTCAGTGTTTTCATGCCTAAATAACATGAAAGCCCAAAACAGATTCACATTCAAGAACAAGGGGCGCCCCCTGGTGGTTCGGCGGTATGGGTTGCGCATAGGGAGGATCGGCTCTTTGATGTTTACTGCCACCATTCATAGAAAGATTATAAATATGGGAGATATATGGGAGAATACCTTTACAGGATGATAGCAGGATACAATTGTAAAAAATGGAAGAATCCTTGGTAAAATGGGACGGTCGACTGGTACATGATGTACAACAAATGTATATGTAATTAAATTGGGATGTGTAGCATTACTCACGATTAACTACGCAAGTCATTATATTCTTGTTTAATGGCGCACAGCTCTTTTATTGAACACCAGATGAGGAAGTCTGAAATTATTGTGGAGTTTTTGACATTCAGGGTGCTTTAACACTTGGTTCAATTGCCTGGACCGTACCCAAGTTCGATTGTCCCCCCCTTGCCACCTTCTCGGTTGGTTTGTGTTCACACTGTCTTTTTTCCTTCTGAACCCCGGTACGCTTGCGTCATCGAGCTGGTGTTTTGTTTACGGCTGTTGCTAGGTCACGAAAGCAGCACCAAAATGGAAAGACTTCCGCACATCGCGGTCGATTTGCTTTTGCTGAATCTTTTCGCTTTGGACATACAGAAAGCGACTCGAGTCCATCTGCCGCAACAATATTATAAACATTCAGAACATCACACAGTGTCTGCAGAAGCTGTTCTTGGAGGAGACAAGCAGACATCACTGTGTATCACTGTGTTTGTCCTGGCTCAGTCCCGCTTGTCACCAAGGTAAAACACATGACACACACACACGAATGAACGTTATGAAAACGATAGTTTGTTGTACAGTTGGCGGTTCACTTCCGCTATTTGGTACGATTGCATTCATACTAGAAAAGAACCGTACCAGAGTTCACATGAACCGTACCCCAGATCACCTCTTTCAGGCGGACTCGGGTACGGTTCACAGGTGCGCACCCGAGTTTAGAAGACACGTTCACACTAGACACTAGCTAAACGTACCGTACTATGATGTCAAACGAACCCGGGTACGGACCAAAAGTGCTAGTGTGAAAGCACCCCAAGTCTTTTCTTTTTTAATTCAAAACATATATTTTTGAAACTTGTTATAGATATCCTCAATGTACAGTGTTTGTGTTGTAGGTCTCAGATGAGCGGACTGCTGGAAGAGGATGGGGTGGGGTTTTTCTTGATTTTAGTTGTTTTTAAATGTGTGTGTTTTCATTTCAAATAAAAATAAACTTATATTGACCCCACACTGGCTATTCTATTTGTTGCTCTTTACCAGTGTTGGGGAGTAACGGAATACATGTACCGGCGGTACGTATTTAGAATACTATTCATGAGTAACTGTATTCCGTTACAGTTACTATTTTTAAACAGGGTATTTAGAATACAGTTACTTTCCTAATACCATTGGAATACTTCGGGCGATGCGTGTCTGGCCCATAATAATATTACTAAATTGCCGCAGAAACCAGAGAAACAGAAGCTACACTCCCGACTGCAATCACCAGCGTTAACTCAGTGAGACTCACGCAAATGACCCTGTTCTCACGCTCTCACGCCACACCTCCATTTTCTCACGCAGCAAAAAGGACGATCGCAAACACCGAACAACCGGACAACAACCATGGTTTTCAAATAAACTGCTTTTTTGCCGTCATTGTTCGTGAATTCGCTGCTTGATGTTTCGTTTGCGCTTTCAGAGGTTTCATTTACGCTTCTTAAATTTACGTTCGCTTTTCTGACACATGTGGGCGGGACACCTTAGCCAAAGCTGGCAGCCCTGTTAACTTGAGTGTACAAATATGAAGGATTCAGACCAGGGGCTCGAGGGGTCGGAGCCGCAACCGAAGCAACTTTCTAGCAGCAGTAAAGGAAAAAATGCATTCACGTCTTGAAAGTTCAAGCATTTTTTCTCTTTAAAGAATGAGAGGGGTGAGCGAAACCTGACAGTGCAGTGCAATCTCTTTTTCTGTGCAGACTGTGAAATACAAAGGGTAAGCAAAATGCATATTAAATACATATACTGTATATTACAGACAGTAATGCTGTCTATGTTCAAGCACTTTTTATCTTTATTATAGAAACAGAAATTGAATTTGTTGACACTTTGATAAATAAACATTATTTATTAAACATAATTATATTGTTTTATTTATTTATCAGTCAATAATGGGCATTAGAGGCCCTCTGTTTTCCTGCAGAAATTGCTACCAAAGCATAGTGTGACATTTAATAGACTTGAAGGCTGTTTTTAAGGGCAAGTATTTAGAATACAGTACCAGGATTAAGCAAAGTAACGGAATACGTTACAAAATACATTTTAAAGCAGGTATTCTGTATTCTGTAACTAAATACATTTACAAAGTATTCTCCCCAACACTGCTCTTTACATATCTATAGTTCTACATTGTGATTTCCTATACGGGTATTTCCTATACGGCCCTATAAAGGGAACCTACTACCTATTCTGGACTTTGAACATTAGAGAGCTCTCGGATTTCATCTAAAATATCATCTTAATTTGTGTTTGAAGATGAACAAATATCTTAGTGAACTGGAACAACACAAAGGTGAGCAATTAATAACAGGATTTAAAAATGAGAGCTAATCCTTTAATAACTCGTCACTGCAACTTCATATCTCAGAAAAATGTTGCACTTTGGTTGACAGCAAATGAAAAGTGACGTTTCATAGTGTATTGAAATGAATGGGTTATGTATAGCGCCGTGTTTTCTGCGTCCTGTTTCTTGGTGACCTAATAAGTATGTTTAATGCAATCAAATCATTGTCAGTTTATTCAATATAGACCAGGGGTTACCAATCTCGGTCCAGGAGGGCCGGTGTCCCTGCTGGGTTTAGCTCTAACTTGGCTCAACACACCTGCCTGAGTGTTTCAAGTATACCTAGTAAGATCTTGATTAGCTTGTTCAGGTGTGTTTGATTAGGGTTGGAGCTAAAATCTGCAGGACACCGGCCCTCCAGGAACAAGTTTGGTGACCCCTGATATAGACAGTAACAGTGTTTTGTCTAAGTAACGTATCAACTCGACACAAATAATGGGTTAATTTGGAATCACAATAGAGCCCAGAAACAGAAGTGTTTGGTTTAGCGGGCCGGGAGTTAAAAAAGTTTGGGAACCACTGCTGTAGACTGTGTGTACTTTTTGTAATAGAGCTTTGTGTGATATCTCAGAGAAGATAATCTTGTGAAACTCTTCCCACAAACAGTGCAGTGATGCGGTTTCTCTCCAGTGTGAGTCCTCTCATGTATTTTTAGGGGGTGTGTATTATTAAATCTTTTGTCGCAGTGGGAACACTTGTAAGGTTTCGCTCCAGTGTGAGTGCTCTCGTGTTTTTTCAGGTTTCCTGACTCATTGAATCTCTTGCCGCAGTGAGAGCACTCGTAAGGTTTCTCTCCAGTGTGGATCCTCTCGTGCGTAATCAGATATGCTAACCGGCTAAATCTCTTGTCGCAGTGTGAACACTTGTGCGGTTTCCCTTCAGTGTGGATCCTCATGTGAAGCTTGAGATCGTTTTTGGCGATGAAAGTCATTCCACACTCAGTGCAGGTTAAACATGTCTTGTCTGTCGTTTTCGTTAATAAAGTATGTTCAGTATTTGTGTGAGTTTCATTTTCACTTTTGACGTGATGTTCCTCCTCATCTTCACTCAGTTCTTCGTTCTCCTCCTCCACCACCACATCTGAAAATTAAGGAAGTAAAATGATTAAGAGGCAAGTTTTCAACAGCTCATTATAGTTTTAACAGCTCTAGGCTAGTTTTAAAACAGCAGACAGCGCTCAAAGCTAGTTTTTAACAGCAAACGGTGTTCAATGCTAGTTTTCATTAGCTCAGTACTAGTTTTTAACAGCCCAAGGCTAGGTTTTAACAGCAGACAGTGCTCAAGGTTAGTTTAAAACAGCAGACTGCACTGTAGGCTAGTTTTTAACAACTATAGGCTAGTTTTTAAACAGTAGACGCTATCTAGGGTAGTTTTTAACAGCAGACAGTGCTCAGGGTTAGTTTTAATAGCTGATGGTGCTGTAGGCTAGTTTCTAACAGCAGTCGGCGCTCTAGGCTAGTTTATAACATTAGTCTGCACTCTAGACTAGTCTTTAACAGTAGTCGGCGCTCTAGGATATTTGTTAACAGCAGATGGCGCTCAAGGCTAGTTTTTAACAGCAGATGACGCTCTCGGCTAGTTTTTAAAAGCAGATGGCGCTCTAGGGTAGGTTAACAGCAGATGACGCTCTCGGCTAGTTTTTAAAAGCAGATGGCGCTCTAGGCTAGGTTAACAGCAGATGATGCTCTCGCCTAGTTTTTAAAAGCAGATGGCGCTCTAGGCTAGGTTAACAGCAGATGACGCTCTAGGCTAGGTTAATAGCAGATGGCGCTCTAGGCAAGTTTTTAACAGCAGATGGGGCTCTAGGCTAGGTTAACAGCAGATGACGCTCTAGGCTAGTTTTTAACAGCAAATGGCGCTCTAGGCTAGGTTAACAGCAGATGAAACTCCAGGCTAGTTTTTAACAGCAGATGCCGCTCTATGCTAGGTTTTAACAGCAGATGGTGCTCTAGGCTAGTTTTTAACAGCAGATGGGGCTCTAGGCTAGGTTAACAGCAGATGACACTCTAGGCTAGTTTTAAACAGCAGATGGCGCTTTAGGCTAGTTTTAACAGCAGATGGGGCTCTAGGCTAGGTTAACAGCAGATGACGCTCTAGGCTAGTTTTTAACAGCAGATGGCGCTTTAGGCTAGTTTTTAAAAGCAGATGGCGCTCTAGGCTAGGTTAACAGCAGATGACGCTCTAGGCTAGTTTTTAACAGCAGATGGCGCTCTAGGCTAGGTTAACAGCAGATGACGCTCTAGGCTAGTTTTTAACAGCAGATGGCGCTCTAGGCTAGGTTAACAGCAGATGACACTCCAGGCTAGTTTTTAACAGCAGATGGCGCTCTAGGCTAGGTTATAACAGCATATGGCGCTCTATTCTAGGTTTTAACAGCAGATGGCGCTGTATGCTAGGTTTTAACAGCAGATGGCGCTCTAGGCTAGTTTTTAACAGCAGATGGCGCTTTAGGCTAGGTTAACAGCAGATGACACTCTAGGTTAGTTTTTAACAGCAGATGGCACTCTATGCTAGTTTTTAACAGCAGATGGCGCTCTAGGCTAGTTTTTAACAGCAGATGACGCTCTATGCTAGTTTTTAACAGCAGATGACGCTCTAGGCTAGGTTAACAGCAGATGACGCTCTAGGCTAGTTTTTAACAGCAGATGGTGCTCTAGGCTAGCTTAACAGCAGATGGCGCTCTAGGCTAGTTTTTAACAGCAGATGACGCTCTAGGCTAGGTTAACAGCAGATGACGCTCTAGGCTAGTTTTTAACAGCAGATGGCGCTCTAGACTATTGTTTAACAGCAGATGGCGCTCTAGGCTAGTTTTTAACAGCAGATGGCGCTCTAGGCTTGTTTTTTACAGCAGATGGCGCTCTAGGCTAGGTTTTAACAACAGACCGTACTCTAGGCTAGTTTTTAACAGCAGATGGCGCTCTAGGCTAGTTTTACAGCAGATGGCGCCCTAGGCTAGGTTTTAACAGCAGACCGTACTCTAGGCTAGTTTTTAAAAGCATTCACCGCTCTGGCCTAGTCTGGCCTGCACTCTAGATTAGTCTTTAACAGTAGTCGGCGCTCTAGGATAGTTTTTAACAGCAGATGGCGATCTAGGGTAGTATTTAACAGCTCAAGGCTAGTTTTTAACAGTAGATGGTGCTCTATGCTAGTTTTTAACAGCAGTTGGCGCTCTAGGCTAGTTTTTAACAGTGGTCTGAGCTCAAGGCTAGTTTTTAACAGTAGATGGCGCTCAAGGATAGTATTTAACAGCAGATGGTGCGCAAGACTACTTTTTAACAGCAGATGGCGATCTAGTGTAGCTTTTTACATCAGGTGGCACTCAAGGCTAGTTTTTAAACAGCAGACAGTGCTCAATGCTAGGCTGTTCACAGCAGACGGCGATCTAGGAAAGTAGATTATCTGGACTTTGAACGTTAAAAGAGCTCTCGGACTTCATCTAAAATAATTTGTTTTAAGATGAACAAAGAGCAGGAACAGGAAAAAAAATTATGTTTCACTGTGTATTGAAATGAATGGGTTATGTATAGCGCCGTGTTTTCTGCATCCTGTTTCTGGTGACCTAATATGTATGTTTTATGCATTCAAACCATTGTCAGTATATTCAATATAGACAGTAACAGTGTTTTGAGTAAGTTACCAACTGGACACATATAAAGGGGTAATTTGGAATCACAATAGGGCCCAGAAACAGAAGTGTTTGCTCTAGCGGGCCGCAAGTTAAAAAAGGTTGTGTAGACTGTATTTACTTACTGTGATAGAGCTTTGTGTGATATTGCAGAGAACAAACACTTGTGAAACTCTTCCCACAAGCAGTGCAGTGATGCGATTTCTCTCCAGTGTGAGTCCTCTCATGTTTTTTCAGGTTTCCTGACTCATTGAATCTCTTGCCGCAGTGTGAGCATTCGTAAGGTTTCTCTCCAGTGTGGATCCTCTCATGTGTAATCAGATATGATAATCGGTTAAATCTCTTGTCACAGTGCGAACACTTGTGCGGTTTCCCTTCAGTGTGGATTTTCATGTGACGCTTGAAGGCATCATTGTCAATGAAACTCATTCCACACTCAGTGCAGGTCAAACCTTGTATGCTTGTTGTTTTAGTTAAGAAAGTATCTTCAGTATTTGCGTGAGTTTCATTTTCACTTTTGACGTGATGTTTCTCCTCATCTTCACTCAGTTCTTCGTTCTCCTCCTCCACCATCACATCTGAAAATTTAATAAGTTAAATGATTAAGAAGCAAGTTTTCAACAGCTCTATAACAGATTTTAACAGCTCCAGGGTGGTTTTTAACGGCAGATTGCGCTCTAGGCTAGTTTTTAACAGCAGATGGCGCTCTAGGCTAGTTTTAACAGCAGATGCCGCTCTAGGCTAGTTTTTAACAGCAGACGGTGCTCTAGGCTAGTTTTTAACAGCAGATGGCGCTCTAGGCTAGTTTTTAACAGCAGATGGCGCTCTAGGCTAGTTTTTAACAGCAGATGGCGCTCTAGGCTAGTTTTTAACAGCAGACGGTGCTCTAGGCTAGTTTTTAACAGCAGATGGTGCTCTAGGCTAGTTTTTAACAGCAGATGGTGCTCTAGGCTAGTTTTTAACAGCAGATGGTGCTCTAGGCTAGTTTTTGACAGCAGATTGCGCTCTAGGCTAGTTTTTAACAGCAGATGGTGCTGTAGGCTAGTTTTTGACAGCAGATTGCGCTCTAGGCTAGTTTTTAACAGCAGATGGTGCTCTAGGCTAGTTATTGACAGCAGCAGATAGCGCTCTAGGCTAGGTTAACAGCAGATGGCGCTCTAGGCTAGTTTTTAACAGCAGATTGCGCTCTAGGCTAGTTTTTAACAGCAGATGGTGCTCTAGGCTAGTTTTTGACAGCAGATGGCCCTCTAGGCTAGTTTTTAACAGCAGATTGCGCTCTAGGCTAGTTTTTAACAGCAGATGGTGCTCTAGGCTAGTTTTTAACAGCAGATTGCGCTCTAGGCTAGTTTTTAAACAGCAGACGATGCTCTAGGCTAGTTTTTAACAGCAGATGGCGCTCTAGGCTAGTTTTTAACAGCAGATGGTGCTCTAGGCTAGTTTTTGACAGCAGATTGCGCTCTAGGCTAGTTTTTAACAGCAGATGGTGCTCTAGGCTAGTTATTGACAGCAGCAGATGGCGCTCTAGGCTAGGTTAACAGCAGATGGCGCTCTAGGCTAGTTTTTAACAGCAGATTGCGCTCTAGGCTAGTTTTTAACAGCCGATGGTGCTCTAGGCTAGTTTTTGACAGCAGATGGCGCTCTAGGCTAGTTTTTAACAGCAGATTGCGCTCTAGGCTAGTTTTTGACAGCAGATTGCGCTCTAGGCTAGTTTTTAACACCAGATTGCGCTCTAGGCTAGTTTTTAACAGCAGATGGTGCTCTAGGCTAGTTTTTGACAGCAGATGGCGCTCTAGGCTAGTTTTTGACAGCAGATGGTGCTCTAGGCTAGTTTTTGACAGCAGATGGCGCTCTAGGCTAGTTTTTGACAGCAGATGGCGCTCTAGGCTAGTTTTTAACAGCAGACGATGCTCTAGGCTAGTTTTTAACAGTCGTCAGCGCTCTAGACTAGTTTTTAACAGCAGATGGCGCTCTAGGCTAGCTTTTAACAGCAGATGGTGCTCTAGGCTAGTTTTTAACAGCAGATGGTGCTCTAGGCTAGTTTTTAACAGCAGATGGTGCTCTAGGCTAGTTTTAACATCTCATGGCTAGTTTTTACAGCTGTCGGGGCTCTAGGCTAGTTTTTAAAAATTAGTCGGCACTCTAGGCTAGTTTTTAAACAGCAGACTGCGCTCTAGGCTAGTTTTTAACAGTTGTTGGCACTCTAAGCTAGTTTTTAACAGCAGGCAGCGCTCTAGGCTAGCTTTTAACAGCAGACGGCACTCAAGTCTATTTTTTAACAGCAGTGGGCACTCTAGGGTAGTCTTTAACAGCAGGCAGCAACGTAGGAAAGTACATTTTATGGACTTTGAACATTAAAAGAGCTCTCGTAGATTACCTAAAAAAAACTTAATTTGTGTTTAAAGATGAACAAAGATCTTAGTGGATTTGGAACAACAAGAAAAAGAGAGATGTTTCATGGTGTATTGAAATGAATGGGTTATGTACAGCGCAGTGTTTTCTACACCCTGTTTCTAGTGACCTAATATGTACGTTGCATTTTTATTCAAACCATTGTCAGCTTATTTAATAAAGACAGTAACAGTCTTGTGTCTGAGTAACAACTCGATACAAATAACAGGTTAATTTGGAATCACAACAGGGCCCAGAAACAGAAGTGTTTGGTTTAGCGCGCCGCAAGTTAAACAAAGGTTAGGAACCACTGCTATAGACTGTGTCTACTTACTGTGATAGAGCTTTGTGTGATATTGCAGAAAACATAAACTTGTGAAACTCTTCCCACAAGCAGTGCAGTGATGCGATTTCTCTCCAGTGTGAGTCCTCTCATGTTTTTTCAGGTTTCCTGATTCATTGAATCTCTTGCCGCAGTGTGAACACTCATAAGGTTTCTCTCCAGTGTGGATCCTCTCGTGCGTAATCAGATATGCTAACCGGCTAAATCTCTTGTCGCAGTGTGAACACTTGTGCGGTTTCCCTTCAGTGTGGATCCTCATGTGACGCTTGAGAGACTTTTTGCAGCTGAAACTCTTTCCGCACTCAGTGCAGGTCAAATCTTTTATGCTTGTTGTTTTCAATAATAAAGTATCTTCAGTATTTGTGTGAGTTTCATTTTCACTTTTGACATGATGTTCCTCCTCATCTTCATTCTCCTCCTTCACCATCACATCTGAAAATTAAATAAGTTAAATGATTAAGAGGCTAGTTTTCAACAGCTCTGTTACAGTTCTTAACAGCTGGTGCTTTTTACAGTAGACGTCACTCTAATCTAGTTTTTAACAGCTGATACGGTCATTTAAATGATGTGCATGCTTTCACTTTTGCTTTCACTTTGCTTCAGCCACTGCTGCTCAAGTGAGTGTGTGACATCATTCTTGTGACTCCTGATGATGCACTGAGGTTTTATAAAACAAAACTATTGCTCCGTGCAACAAACTGAATGTAACAAACCTATTAGTTCTTCAGTCTCTTCCTGTTTAATTCTGCAGGGTTCTGGATCACTCATCTTCTCACTGTCCTTCAATAAACTCTGTCTTTGCAGATTTCTCTTCTTTCTGAGGGCCTGATGCTCGTCTTCACTTGTAGACTGATGGAAATATTCCAGTATTTACTGAAGGAGGACGGGCTGCAACAGAGCAAACAGAAAAATCTGATTAATTTGCTCAAATTTATTAAATAATGGTATGTTTTATGTAATCTCCTCAAGTCTGTTGACACATCACTTCATATTATAATTTCAGATTTTTTTTTCAAGATACTAGAATTCAGCTTTAAAGGCTTAACTAGGTTAACTAGGCAAGTTATAGTAATGGGCGATATAAACGATATGCGATATAAACGATACAAAATTGGCCTACGATAGAGATTCTAATTCTATTGCACTATCGCGATAATGCATGTTTGAAGACGCAATCTACCCGCTCTCAACAACAGCACTAAGCAACGCATGGCACCGAATGTAGGCGTGTCGCACAACCTGCGAGCCTCATGCATGGCATATCGTGGCTTGTCACACAGATTCCCACACAGCGCTTCCCACACAGATTTTACCTGGGCGGACGATATATTATTGGGGCGGCCCGGTTCTGTGTTCGGGAGAAACTGAGAACACTCTGCCACAGACTCGCATGCTCTGCATGCAGACCCACAGAGACGCGCTGGATACAGAACAGTTGTCCTGCCTTTATAGCACAGGGCTCGAAATTGCGACCATTTTGGTCGCATATGCGCCCGAAATTTAATCTATGCGACCTCGTAATATATTAGGGAGCAATTGTGCGACTGCATTTAATGGTTGTAGTGCGACTTGTTTCGATTTTTTCTAAAATACGTGCTGAATTAGACTTCCCTGCCGCTATATTGGTTCATATTTGCTGTCAATCACTCAAGGCTTTCCGCTGTCAGAGAACAGGGAGCTTATAAGGGCGCCATCCGAGATCAATCGAGGGTTTTCAGAGAAGGTGCCCGAATCTCGATGCATTGCATTCACTGCGTGTTCAGCGCAAATGTCCGCTAAATGTAACACTGTACATATCATCGCCAAAGAAGCTCGCCTTTACTAAGTTTAAACTGAATCTGCGGCTCATAACAAAGAACAGAATTTGCGCCGGTGGTCATCGCGAGAATCCTGCTCTGCCTGCTCTTATATTGGGTCGGCTAACACGCCTGCTTTTTTCCACAAACACAGAAAAATTTAAATCAGCGCATAACAAGACCGAGCAATCGAGCAAATAAAATGACACAAACCGAAATCAAAATTTTAAAGAGGCTAGAAGTGAGACTTTTCTTCTTTCTTTGGATGTATATTATTTTTCTATTTACTGATGACTGCTTTGCAGCTTTCAGCATTGGATTGAATGATTTATTATAATCTTTTGTTTGTTTTGTAGCAGAAGTATTATTTATTGAATTGACATGCGTATAAAAACAATAGTGCAAAATAAACATTTCTTACTGCAATGCTTCATTTTTGTTTGATGCAAACCATAAATTTATTTTTCATAAAGTAACAGCAGGACCTTTTACAGTACATAACTCGCATTCAAGCACATTCAGGGCAGCATGATGATGAGAAATGTTATTCATTGTAAGTATTATTGACATCATCATCATCATTAATAATATTTTATAATTATTAGACATTGATATCTGTGCAATAATTCCAAAATGAATAAGTCATCACAGCATTAGTTGGATAGTTGTTTCTGGTTTTTGTTAGTCCTGACTGATGTTGTTTTCAAATACAATAAATCCCTTAATATACAATTTGCAGTGGTGCTCATTCATTTTTGGTGGGTGCTCCTAAATTATTTCTGGTGCTCCTAAATTTTTGAAGTTGGGAGCACCGGTGCTACCAAGTAAAAAAGTTAATTTCGAGCCCTGTAGCAGCTTTGAGAAGAGCGCGAAGACTAAATAGACTGATCCAGCTCATTATTTTGGGTGACAATACATTCTCTTCTCCCTGGACATGTCTGAGAATCTGCTTTCGCTTTCGATATTAATTGTATTCATTTTTGCATTACTTTATAAGCAAACTTTGTCTGGTGCGTCTCAATCTCTCAGCAGCACCAACACTACAGCAGACATAGAGAGAGAGAGAGAGAGAGAGAGAGAGAGAGAGAGAGAGAGAGGGAGAGAGAGAGAAAGAGCAGATCAAGACACCAGTTTTAATTTGATTAGGAGAACAAAATGTTTAAAACCAAATGCGTTACCTAGGCTGCAGGTTAGAAATATGTTTTTATTTAAAGTATCTGCAATACACAATTTTATTTGACTAATTTAATACTGGAAGTAATTTCAGTACAGTGTAAGTTCCTTAACTGAACACCAGTTTTTTTGTTCTCTGCAACTTGGCATTTAGGAACTAAGAACTTAAAAGAAAAGTCTTTTTTTCTAAAAGGCACTACATTTAGTTTATTTATCTGCAACATTGTGTTGTTTAATTACAGTTTTGCTTTTGCACAATAAATGTTCTCAAAATGACATGCAACGTTTCTTTATTTCTTAAAAAAAAATAGCTGTTTGGCTTTCCTAAGGGTCTATGTAACCTGTTCTGAAATGGTTCTATTATAATTTATATATCGCAATATATATCGTTATCGCAAGAGGCTGCAATGTATATCGCAATATGGATTTTAGGCCATATCGCCCATCCCTAGCAAGTTAGTGTATATGGAAAATAATTGTATAACAGCAGTTTGTTCTGTAGACCAGCGGTTCACAACAGGGGAGTCCCGACCCACAAGGAGGCCTCAGCGAGCTCTATAGGGGGGTCGCGTCATATTTAAAAAAAATTAAGCAGTAGACAATTAGGAGAACAATCATGTTGCCCTAGTTCATTTTATCCCCTGGTTGACAAAAAAAATGGACAAATTTGTAATTCGTCCTCCACAAAAAAGTCTCACTGATTCGCCTTCATCAACTAAGGGTGCTTTCACACTTGGTTTAATTGCCTGGACCGTACCCAAGTTCGATTGTCCCCCCTTCCCACCTTCTCGCTTGGTTTGTGTTCACACTGTCTTTTTTCCTTCTGAACCTTGGTACGCTTGCGTCATCGAGCTGCTGTTTTGTTTACAGCTGTTGCTAGGTGACAGTCACGAAAGTAAAGCTTCACACTGGCTGTGTCCGAAAACGCCTACTACTCAGTACGTACTGCATTTGAATTTAAACGTACTACTCGGCCGTTAGAAAAGTACGTTCTATACAGTATGAATGGGAAAAGTATGAATGGAATTCGGACGTACTACATCCGCCATTTTGTCATGGTCCCGTGACCTACCTGCATCAGTTGTGTCGATTCACTACCATTCATGAATTCTCTCGCGGGGCATCATGGGATAGCACAGCGTGCATGGGATGCGCACTTCAGAATCTCGCCGGAAGTAGTAAGTCATCCGGGTGCTTCTCACATACTGATTTTCGTATTCTATGAATTCGGACATACTCGGCTTGCATACTGATTTTAGCGTACTGTATAGTATGGAAGTATGCAGTTTCGGATGCAGCCACTGTCTTTTTTCCTTCTGAACCTTGGTACGCTTGCGTCATCGAGCTGCTGTTTTGTTTACGGCTGTTGCTAGGTGACAGTCATGAAAGCAAAGTGCCAAAATGGAAAGACTGCTGCACATCATGGTCGATTTGCTTATTTGTTTTGGACATACAGAAAGCGACTCACGTCTATCTGCCGCAAAAATATTATAAACATTCAGAACATCACACAGTGTCTGCAGAAGCTGTTCTTTGAGGAGACAAGCAGACATCACTGTGGATCACCGTGATTGCCCTGGCTCAGTCCCGCTTGTCACCAAGGTACAATTTGTGACACACACACACACACACATGAATGAACATTATGAAAACGATAGATTGTTGTACAGTTGGCAGTTCACTTCCGTTATTTGGTACGATTGCATTCATACTAGAAGTGAACCGTACCAGAGTTCGCATGAACCATACCCCAGACGGACTCGGGTACGGTTTACGGGTGCGCACTCGAGTTCAGAAGACACATTCACACTAGCTAAACGTACCATACTATGATGTCAAATGAACCCGGGTGCAGACCAAAAGTGCTAGTGTGAAAGCACCCTAATAGTAATGACCCAAGCATACTGGACCCAGGTGAGGAAGCTCCAAACATTTCAGGTCGCAGCGCTAGCAATACTGGAAACACAATATGCAGGAAATACCAAAATTCTATGGTTTTATTCCATTGTCTCGAAGCAAAGAGTCCCTGACCCAGCCACAGTGCATTATCTGCACCAAATTTCTTGCTAATGAATGCATGAGGCCATCCTAATTAATAAGACATTTGCAGACGACACATCCCCAAAACCGCAAGGTGTACCCAATACAAATGGCCTACTGATGTTTTGCTTTCATATTTTACATCAAGCTATTATTTGTGCATGGACATATCTAGATATACAGTAATAAACATACCATTTGTTTGAAAACAACCTTTTTTGTCATACCTACCGCAAACTCATATGAGCGATAATATCATTAAATATGGAGAGGGGGGCCTTACAATAATTACAGAGGGAAAAGGGGGCCACAGGCAAAAAAAAGAACCACTGCTGTAGACAAAAAGACAGAAAACACTGTGAAAAATTCCTTGCTCTGTTAAACATATTTTGGGAAATATTTGAATAGCAAACAATTTACACTTCAATTGTATATTAAAGTCATGCTGTAGCTGACGCAAAGTATGTGTTTCACGTTATGTGGAGGCTATCATGAATTGCAGGGGTGCTCAACCCCATTCCTGGAGATCGACCTTCCCGCAGTTTTCAGTTGCAGCCCATATCAAACACACCTGGCTGTAATTATCAAGCTCTCCTCAAGTTCTAATTAATTGGTTTAGCATACCTGCCAACACTCCCGTTTTTCCCAGGAGTCTCCCATATTTCAGACCCATCTCCCGTTTTGTTATTTCTCCCGGAAAACTCCCGTAATTTCACCCCCATCCCCCTTCAGCTTTTTGGCACAGTCTATAACCCCCCCGAATTGCCCACTTTGGCATAATATCCGATCGCAGCAGCGTCTGCCCAAAACCCAGTGCATAGTACAGTTACTTAGCTGTGTTATGCAGACACCTCACTCCCGACACCTAGACATCCTCACCACTCCGCCACAACCCACCCGGTCTCCCGGATTTTCAGAGACAAATGTTGGCAGTAGGGATGCTCCGATTAGGATTTTGCAGCTGATACCAAGTACCGATTCTTTGTGATGGTGATCGGCCAATACTGAGTACCGATTCTGATGCTTAAAGCTTTATAATACATGAAGCACATTTTCCCCCTAAGTATGATAATTAAGTGGAGATCTTGCCTTACACCTCAGAGAATAAATGAAGAATGTTGCATATAATCCCTCAAACATGTCTCTTATAACCATTTAGTGTAGACATGTCATGGTCAGAAGCAACTTTACAGAAAATAATAGATAAAACAGATACAAAAAAATGGTAAGAAAAGCAACTAACAAAGCAATTTGGAAACATTGCAAATGATGGAAGAAGAATTCGACATGTCTCAATCAAGAAAAAGTACATATTTGATGCATAAGATGTTAAAATGCACATCTATAAATATATATTTGTTTATTGCAGTAAGTATATTACAAAAAGGTATATTATGAAATATTCAATTAAAGGAGAACCTGGCTGAAAAAAATGTCAAAAACACAGAACTCTCAGTTCTTATATATGTAAAAAGGTCTAAGACCATTCCAATATTTTGCTCTCCAACTAGCATGTCTGGTTCCTCTGCATATAAACTCGTAAACAGACACCTGTGATCAGTTCATGAGATCGGCCAGATTGGCGAGTACCGATCGAGTCATAAAATGTGATTATCGGCCGATACCGATCTCTGGCCGATCGATCGGAGCATCCCTAGTTTGCAGGTATGGTTCAGGTGTGTTTGATCAGGGTTGGAGCTTAAATCTGCAGGAAGGTCGGTCGCCAGGAACAGGGTTGATCACCCATGATGTATTGCATATAATGTGTTGTTGTCTTTTGGTTATTCTCCTAAAGTTGATGATTATACTTGTATACACCATTTTGCTGAGGATTGTTTTTGTCTTGATCATCACACATATTGTCTAAATGCATTGTATGCGCTCTGACAAATTCTCCTTAATATATTGCATGTTTTCTGTGCTTAGATTTTAAGGCCCTGCATGTCTGTATCTCCTCTGCTTAATTGAGGTAAAGTTGTTTTTTTTTATTCGCACATTCGTTCAGTGACAACTTGTGATGTGCTCCCTATATTGTTTACCATGGTACTTTGAATATTCGGTCTGAAATTAAGTATATGACCTCAAAACAACATTAGCACCATTTGTTTGACTGTGAACAATGTTGTACGTTAATTATCATTGGCCGCTAATACGCTTTCACTATTTAGCATTTGCAAAGAATACTTTTCTGAAATTATATTATTAAGGAGAAAGTCAGAATGTGTGAATATAAAATTAACTTTACCTCAATCTCTGCTTATCTGTCTGTTTTGGCAGGTTTTAATAATAGGTGCGTTCGACTTCATGCAGCGCTGCGCAGATCGATCGAAATCTGTTTTAAAGCGGTGCACGCCGGTTAGAAATTTTGGCCGGATTGATGCTGCGCCGACGCCACGTGACTGTCACATGTGGCATCAAAGTACCGCGACAGCGCTCCGAGATCAGACGACTGATTCAGCCTGTGCAGCGTCTGAAGAGCGCCTGCTGGAACTGCGATGATGACACCGATATTACACGATTGGCCGAGTTTACCGCATGACAACAACCATGTGTGATTCGGGTTTATTATTGGACCACTCTCAAATTTCAAAACAAACAATTCACTGTTCATACCCTCTCTATCTTGTACACATCATGCTTATTGAGGGTGCTTTCACACTAGCACTTTTGGTCCGCACCCGGGTTCGTTTGATGTCATAGTACGGTACGTTTAGCTAGTGTGAACGTGTCTCCTGAACTCGGGTGCGCACCCGTGAACCGTACCCGAGTCCGCCTGAAAGAGGTGGTCTGGGGTACAGTTCATGCGAACTCTGGTACGGTTCACTTCTGGTATGAATGCAATTGTACCAAATAGCGGAAGTGAACCGGCAACTGTACAACAAACTATCGTTTTCATAACGTTCATTCATGTGTGTGCGCCACGTATTGTACCTTGGTGACAAGCGGGACTGAGCAAAGCACAGTGATACACAGTGATGTCTGCTTGTTTCCTCCAGAAACAGCTTCTGCAGACATTGTGTGATGTTCTGAATGTTTATAATATTTTTGCGGCAGATAGACGCGAGTCGCTTTCTGTATGTCCAAAACTAAAAGATTCAGTAAAAGCAAATCGACCGAGATGTGCGGAAGTCTCCATTTTGGCGCTTTGCTTTCGTGACCGTCACCTAGCAACAGCCGTAAACAAAACAGCAGCTCGATGACGCAAGCGTACCAAGGTTCAGAAGGAAAAAAGACAGTGTGAACACAAACCAACCGAGAAGGTGGCAAGGGGGGACAATCGATTACTGCAGTATCATCTTTTGTTAAATAATTTGTTCATAATGACTAGATTGTTTGCATAGGTTTATTTTCGACATTTTTTATACAGACTACTGAATTCAGCTACATGAACAATTTAAATGATATATTTTAAATAACCTAAATATTAACTCAAATAACTCTTTCAGATTAGAAATAAAATAATTATCATCATTGATCCTGACACCCTAAAGGTTTCTTATCAAATTAAGTTAAATAACTATTTTATTAAATAATTATAACATGATTTTTAGGATTATAATATATATATTTTATTTCTTGTCTAGCCGTTTATACCTGCTCTTTCTGGGAAACTTCTACTTAAAGTGTAGCTCACTTATTTTAGGAATGTCCTTTTGTTCAATCTTTTTGGATTAAAGTGCTGTTTTGAAAATGCTTTCATTATCCAAAATAATCTTCATCATTGTTTAAGACTTGGGCCCCGTTAATGCATTTTCGTTTTGAAACGACGTTTTAAATTAAAAAACGATCCGCGTCCACACTAGCGTTTCTAAACATATCTCCGTCCACACCACTCCACCAAAAACGTATATCACGTGACCACGCACTCTGGGCTTGCGCGTTCAAGTATAAACAAGCATGTGTCTCGCTCGGCATTTGGTTATTGTTAGTCAACAAACGTTGGTTCACACGATGAACGCGAGCGATTAGCGAGTGCTTGAACAATAGCTTGCCTCTTGCGAATATATGCAGCTGCTGTAGTAAAAAAGGCAGAGTTTAACTGCACAATGGCCCCTAAAACAGACAATAGTGCAAACAATGCTCCCATTTCTGTGTCCATGTTGTTGTTTACAGTGAAGGCTGGTCTGCCGTCTTCCGGTAGCGTTATAGTCATGTGATAGGGGCTTGACGAATAAGGGAAGAATACACAATGACCCAAAAGCCCCAATCAGGTAGCGAATCTCAGCAGCCCCGCCTCCGTTTTCAGATGTCTCCATTTTCCCCCATCCACATTGAGACGGAGCAGCAGCGTTTCAGAATGAAAACCACCTGTCCAGCGTTTCCAAAACGCTCCGTTTTTGGGGCTCAAAAACTCCGGCGTAGTGTGGACGGATGGCGTAACCATAGCAAAACTTATGCGATTTAAAACGAAAACGCATTAGTGTAAACGGGGCCTTTATCAAAACACCTTGTTTTGGGTTTTACACTAATATCTATTGGAAAGTAATATCTATAATGTAAATAAATGTAAACCCCTTTTTGGCATATTCAAACAAGAACTATTAGCCTAGAGTGATGTTTAAACTTCCAGAATTTGTGCTTATTGCTTTGTATTTAATAGGCCTGTTTGATTATATGTTCATATTTCCCTCTCGTTTCCCCTTATTTCTCTCATGTGTTTGTAATATATTTAATTCATAATTCCCTTATTGTTTAAAAATGAACTATAGATTGTAGAGACTGTATTGTGTTTTATTTGTAAATCTTTTGTTGTTATAAATAAAATAAATTAAAAGATGATGATGACGCCATGTGATCGGTCATCATGACTGCCGCTACTTTGAACCCCGAAGTGTCCGGCTTGACGGCTCCATTTTCATCTCCACCCCCGCCTGCGCTCGGCTAATCTCGTTGATCACCGGGTGCAGCTGTGCTTCATGTCGAACGCACCTAATATGATTTAATAGCAACCTATATTTAAATAGTGGTTATAAGTCTCAGTATTGTATAGTGAGCACATAATAAAAGTCTCTCAATATGATTAAGTAATTACTCTAGCTAACAAAATAGTGTGCATAAAATCGATACAAACTAGTAAGTATTCATAACAATAAAGCAATTAGATTGTTAGCAGTAGCACGTCTATGTACAGAAACTGGGAAATCATAACTTTACAAAATAAAGAGCACCAAAAAACAATCAATTTAATGTTTTCTGCATCAAAACTCGTATATCTAGCGTGACAGATTCCCATTATTTCCCTTAACAGATCCATACCCTGCAGTTTTACTAATACAAACGTGAAAAATCTCACACAGAAAAACACAAATTCACTCATGTTTTCCTCTCAGAGCTGCTGCTGCTGTATTGTTTTGGTCAGCAGACACACAGGTGAACTCAATGCAGAAACAAGTCGCAGATTGTCGCTTTAATAAGCTGTAAAGTGTGTTTTATTGTTGTGGAAACACGAGAAAAGGCGTCAACGACTCACCTCAGCTCTGAAGACTCGACGCTGAATGAACGCGTCAGTGCTGACGTCATCACAGCGAGGCGGGCGCCACGGGTAAAGTCTAGTGCTGCGTCCCAATTCGCATACTTATACTACGACCTAAAAGTATGTACTTTTTTTTTGTGGACGAAAAATATATACTTTTGAGTGTGTAACAGAAAAGTATGCAAGCTTTGGGACATACTACTTCCTCGTTACACAGATCGTTGTGTTGCTTAGTTAAGAGCCCTGTCAATCATCCACATTTCTGTCGTATTTAATTTCCTACCTTATTGGAGAAGCAGCAGCAGGATAATCTCCCATTCACAGGTCTTTCATGCAGTGAAATCTCCTCAGGTCTTTGGATAATTCTGCATTCAGACGGTAATGTCCAAACACGTCTTTATATAAGTTCAGTATTGTTGTTGCAGATGAAATAACACAGACAGCGGTATTTAAATATTCTCCAGTGGGCTAGATATTAATGAACAGTCATACAAACATCTTTACCGAAGCCTCTCTGCTTGACGGTTGGTGGACGTGTCCATCATGTTTGTAGTTTGTTTACACTTTTCACCCGCGTTTTGTAGTTCTAATCGAATTCATGTCCAACGTGCAGTGTACTGTGGGCAATATCAGCGGTTAGAGTACGGACGCGTCTACACTTAAAATTTTGACCGGAAATAGTAAACCATCAGGGAATTTTTGGCATACTCTTTTCAACATACTACGATTTGGGACATACTAATTCTACTTTCACATACTATTTAGGACGGATAGTATGCGGATTGGGACGCAGCATCAAATAGATGGGATACGCGCCGGTGTCATGACACCGGCCGGAAGTGCGATATGCACATTAATATAGCGGCATTTTTTTATGACACTGTATAACAGTAATTAATATTTTTACATAACTGTGACGATTGGGTTTAGGGTTGGGGGTTAAAAAATACAATTTATTGGGTAATTTAATAGATAAGATAAATAATACTCGGTACAACTACTGTTTTTACGCTTCTGCGACAGTTCGGTTAAGGGTTGGGGTGGGGGTAGACGTTAATAAAATACAATAAATCGGAAATTTCATAAATATCATAAATAATTCTCGTTAACCTCCAGCCGCAAACGAATCCGATCTAGCAACAACCGGTGCCATGGACGATCGTCAAAGCGAGCCAAACAAAAATACTGCTGACAAGCCAAAACAATCGCTAATGAAGACAAAAAAACATATTTCTCCCAGAACAAAATGTAAACAAAATTTTTAAAAAACAAATGTATCTTATGGCTAACAGTGAAAAAAATCCCCAAGTAACTACAATTATTAAATAAAAGTTTAAAAAATATGAACCGATAATGTTTCTTTGTACCAAGGCTGATTAAGATTTTTACACACAAACTGATAAACTGATTGGTGTGTTTGTGTGTCTGAGTAGACTAGATGAGTGGTCAATATTCTTCTCACATTGAGGTTCATTCATGAAACACCAACAGACCGAATTTGTCGTATACTTTATTGGCCCCTAAATGCTGATCTACACTTCTGCGTTGAGTGATAGCCAAAATCAACACGCAATATAGCCCACAGTCAGCGCAAACCTCTCATCTGCATCTTTAATCTTCACCAGCTCATGTAGCCTGTTAGAAAGTAATTCCATCATTCTGAGTTCATAATAGTCCAAAAGGTGATGATAATAGTTAAACATGGCAGCTTCTTCATGTTTTAGGTTGCTGAAAGATTCATTTGCTCCTTTGTTTTTTTGGCTTCTCCTTTGTTTTTTCGCACGTCACTCTCGCGTTTGTCTGTTAATGAAAGGATTGGATGTCGGAAACACTTTAATAATCAAGCGCACGTTATTATCATCAGCTCAAGAAGTTCCTTATTTTAAATATAGATGCGCACACGTGCGATCGCAAGCTCTCTGGAGAAAGTGAAACCGCTCGTTTAGATGGCCTCGTAAAACAACAACAGGACACGGCACATTTTATTCTTCTTGGCTTTATGGCTGTACATCAAGACAACGACAAGGTTTGTCTGAGCTTGGGTTAACCATGGCTCATTTTTATATGTATATATTATTACGCTGTAATGTATCGGCTGTGTATTTAAAACATGACGGTTTATTTGTTTTCGTTCTCCTGCTTGTGTATGCGTGAGTGACGTTTCTCTGTAAACCAATAGTGTTCAGCTGCGCATCTAGCTCCGCCTTTTGGCACCCTTTTGCCGTGCTAGGTACCCTTTGCAGAGATAGCCCAGAAAGTGGTTTGGTACGGTTCGATTTTAGGTACCTTTTGACTGTGGAAACGACCATAAAAGCGAACCGAACCACTCAGTGGAAATGGGCCATTAATGGGGAAACGTTTTAGTAGACTCAGAAGGTAGTATTTCAGCATAACTTGATAAAGAATTAAATTGAAAAACCGTGGTAGCCATTTTTTGAAAGTGCATTTTATTTAGTTTAAATATTACGTTTGTGTTTTGTTGTTTAAATTGTTGGTTGTGAAGTCATAAAGGCATAATTAATAAGATGGCCACATCTCAGAGAAAAAAAAATAAAAAATTCTTGACCACTTCATAAATTTTTGTAAGAAAATTCTTATTTTTGAATCAAACTTAATTTGGTATAATTTGTATCTTAATTTTCATGCATTTATTTTGGTCAATTACATTAATTTGGTCAATAAACAAGAGAAACGAAAGATTGTGAGTGGAATTAAGTGCTTTAAACGAAAAGTCCGCTAGCATGCTTCTGCGGAAAGATCATGTATAAAATATTCATTCATTCATTTTCTTTTCGGCTTAGTCCCTTTATTAATCAGGGGTCGCCACAGCGGAATGAACCACCAACTTATCCAGAATATGTTTTACTCAGCAGATGCCCTTCCAGCTGCAACCCATCACTGGGAAACATCCATACACACTCATTCACACACATACACTATGGACAATTTAATTTACCCAATTCATCACATGTCTTTGGACTGGTGGGGGCAACAGGAGCACCCGGAGGAAACCCACGCGGACACGGGGAGAACATGCAAACTCCACACAGAAATGCCAACCGACCCAGCCGAGGCTTGAACCAGCGACCTTCTTGCTGTAAGGCGATTGTGCTATCCACTGCACCACCGTATAAAATTATATATAAATGATAAAGTATAAAAACACAAACATGTGTATAGACAAAGACGTCACTGATTAGTGCTCAACAGTCTGACACTGGAATAAAAGAGTAGGATCCTGTTCTGCTTGCATCGAGGGATGCTGTATGTCCTGCCAAAAGGTAAGCGATCAATACATAGACAAAGTGTTTAAAACACAAATACTCTCTTCTCAGACTAGTCTGAATCTGCTGATGATGTTTTAAACTTGCCTTGATTGTAAAACTCTTTCCACACTCAGATCATGAATAAGGCTTCTCCTTTGTATGAACTCTAAGATGGTTCTTCAGATCTGAAGGCCTCAAAAATGTTTTGCTGCACTGATCACATTTGTGTTTTCTCTCCAGTGTGAATCTTCTTGTGTTTATTAAGGGTTGATGATCGTGTGAAACTCTTCCCACACTGAGTACATGTGTAGGGTTTCTCTCCAGTGTGGATCATCTGGTGCTGTTTCAATTGTCCACCTCTAATAAAAGTCTTCCCACACTCAAAGCACACATGCTCTCTCACGCCAGTGTGAATCTTCTGATGTGATTTAAAATGTGACGGATGTCTAAAACTCTTTCCACACTCTGAGCATAAATAAGGCCTCTCCTTTATATGAACTCTAAGATGGATCTTCAGATTTGAATGCCCGCAAAATGCTTTGCCACATTGATCACATTTGTGTGGTTTCTCTCCAGTGTGGATCCTCTCGTGTTGTTGTTTCTCCTTTGTATGAATGCTAAAGTTGACCTTCATGGCTTCACCCAGTTCCTCACTCTCATCCTCCACCATCAGGTCTGAAAATTAAGCAAAAACAAAAAGTAAAATTTTTGCAAAAACTGTAAAATACAAATCCTCAAAAAGATTGTTAGGCTTCATTAATCAGGGCATCTGGAGCCAAAAAGACTTCCCAATAACACACTGTAATTTGAATCGCATCTAGGTTCATGTAAGTGTGCATTCACACAGGAAGAGGTGAGAGCGTCAAAGTAGCCAGAAGTCGTGGTGCATCTTTGCTGGTGTGGGTGTCGAGGAGAGTTGAAATCAAGTCCACTTTATGGTAATGAGCTATGACGCAGATTGACAGCAAGCAATCTGAATGTAGAAGTCCACCGCTTGAGAGGAGTCCAGAGAACACAGTCCTGTGAACTTTGGTTGTGACCACAGTTGTTCCCAAGGGTTTGACTATTGCGGTCGTCGGACTTCCAGTTATTCACGGTTTTCATACAAGAACAGACATTAAAAAAAGATACTGGCGAGTTACTGATGTGCATTAATGTTATTTTTTTTCTTTAATAAAGCGGGAATCTCATGCGACAGTACAAAACAGTATTGCTGCTTCAGAATATTTCAAACATATGGACACAAATTGGATAAGTTGAGAAAAGCCGCACACACAGCAACTTGATCTTCCATTGTTACATTAATTTGCTAAAAAGTGCGCAACATTTTTACGCTAGAAAGCATGTTTTATGCGGGAACGTAACTGATTTGCGGCAATGGCTTCTTTAAATACAAGACCAATGTAGCTTGTTGGGGCGGTGGATGGCGGAGGACTGTTACAGATGAAAGTGAGTGAGGCGGAGGTGTCGCAGATGAAAGGGAAGAGGGTTGGGGAGTCGCGGAAGAAAGAGAAAGTGAACAGCGGACGGGTAGGAGAGCGATTGAGAAGGGGGATCGGTAAAATGAGGTGCCGGATCAGATTTCAGAGGTGCCGGATCCGGCGTGTTCCTGGTCCCACCACAACTTTTCCCGTCATCATTATATCTTACAGGGAAGCCAAAATGCTTTCATGCATGTGATTTGAATGACGCGGGAGGCGATCTCTCTGCAATGGTTATAAGTGTTTGATTAACCGACAAATTCAAAATTAATTAATAATCCGCAGGTCACGTGCGTTCCGAACCGTGAGTTGTGATCCGTATGGATCACGGATCAACATTGATCCGTTTCACCCCTAGTGTTAATTATTTATTCTGTTTAATTGATTTATTTAGTTTAGCACCTTAACTGGAAGACGTGATTTGTGTGTGTGTGCGCCTAGTGTACAAACGGTTGGTGGTTTAAGCGATTATTAAAAAAAAAGAAAGAAAGAAAAAAAGTAAAATAAAGCATGCATTTGTCTACCAAACATTTCTTTTCCTATTTTAATATCCCGCTGTTAGCTACTCTTTCCACAAATAACAATATAATGTCTGCTAAGTTTCGTATTGATTATAAAATATTGCTTCTTACCTATAAAGCTGTAAATAATCTAGCTCCTGTTTATCTAACCAACCTTCTGTCTCGCTACAATCCAACCCGCTCTTTAAGATCTCAAAACTCAGGGCTTCTGGTAGTACCTAGAATAGCAAAATCAAGTAAAGGAGGTCGAGCCTTCTCATTTATGGCTCCTAAACTCTGGAATTGCCTTCCTGATAATGTTCAAGGCTCAGACACACTCTCGCAGTTCAAAACTATATTAAAGACCTATTTATTCTCTATTTCCACCTGGGGGTACTCATCCCGAGGCCCTCAAACTATGCAGCGCCACTGATTCGATCTAAGACCAGTAACGAGATGATCCCAAGGTTTCCATAATCCTGGACCAGGCCGCATCCTGAGCAGCTGCTGTGGTGGTCATAGTGGAGTGGAGAGCATGAGACTGATTCCTGTGACGCTCCAGGGACAGACGAGTCTTCGCTGAGGTCCACCATTCTCCGCCTCCGGCGCCCAGACTGCAGCTCTGCACAAGACGTTTACCCATAGGAGAAATGGTCGTGCCCAACTGAGCCTGGTTTCTCTCAAGGTTGTTTTAATTCTTCACTTTCACCAATTAGTGAAGTTTTTTCCTCGCCGCTGTCGCCACTGGCTTGCATGGTTCGGGATCTGTAGAGCTGCGCATCAATGGATTTACTCTTCAGTGTTTGGACTCTCAGTAGTGATTATTAACCCACACTGAACTGAGCTAAACTGAACTGAACTTAAACACTGAAAACTGACACTGTTTCAATTTACTATAATCTTCTATGTGAAGCTGATTTGACACAATCTACATTGTAAAAGCGCTATAGAAATAAAGGTGAATTGAATATAAGAATGATAATTATAATGATGATGATAATAAAGGGAGGGAAACCCCTGTGTTTGAATGATATTTTGCTCAAAAATTGTTTAATAAAGTTTTAATAAAGGCTTTGACTCTCAAGTAACCAACGGATATATATCGTATACCGTCATTCCTCCTAAAAATGCTGTGATTTTTTGCCCATATCGCCCAGCCCTACCTCTGACATCTTTTAGACTGCAGCTCTGGCTTTCTACATTTGCTCAGAGAAGAACTGGTCACCCTGACTGAGCCTAGTTTTTCTCAAGCTTAGTTATCTTTATATATAAGTAGGTAGAGTTTTGGTTCCTTGCCAGCATCACCAACGGTTTGCTTGGTTGGGATTGGTGGAGCTGCTCTGCAGTGTATCTGCCCCCAATAGTGGCATTAGTATTAACTGAGCTGAACGTTCCTTACTAGTGAAATGATCTTTCCTTTCCCACACAGCTTCAGCAGAACCGAAAACCGTAACAAGTGAAAGCATTTAGACCAGGGGTGTCCAAACTCAGTCCTGGAGGGCCTGTGTCAAGGAGTTTAGCTCTAACCCTAAACAAACACACCTGAACCAGCTAATCGAGCTCTTACTAGATATACTAGAAACTTCCTGGCAGATGTGTTGAAGCAAGTTGGAGATAAACTGTCCAGGACACCGGCCCTCCAGGAGTTTAGACACCCCTGATTTAGTGTCACTGAGCTGTGCAGACAAATCTTAATTGTTGGAAAGTTATCAACTCCACCATTATCTTAAATAATATGACACGGAAGGGCTGGATCCAGGGGCATTTTAAAAATTGGGGGGACAGCTGTAAAAGGTTTACGTTCATATAATTATTAATCCCCTGTTATTAATCCCCTGTCTAAAAGTGAGGGGGACGTATCCCCCCCCCCCACCTCCCCCTACGATTGCTACGCACCTGGCTGGATCTTTACTTACTGTGATATTTTTTTGTGTGTCTTCGCAGAGAGGATGGATCTGTGAAACTCTTCCCACAGTCAGTGCAGCGATGCGGTTTCTCTCCGGTGTGCGTCATCTCGTGTGTTTTCATGTGTGATGATTGTTTGAATCTCTTGTCGCAGTGTGAACACTTGTAACGTTTCTCTCCAGTGTGGATCATCACGTGAAGCTTGAGATGGTGTTTGAGCTTGAAACTCTTCCCACACTGAGTGCAGGTGAAACTTTTTACGTCTCCGGTGTTCGTTTGGGTTTTATCTTCACTTTCCTCCTTCACCATCACATCTGAAATTAAGTGAGTAAAGGCTGATTTATACTTCTGCGTCAAGCGCACGTGTATGCTACGGCGCAGCCTATGCGTGGACGCACAGCCCCTCGCCGTGGCCGTCGGCGACGTTGACGTGCACCTCTCAAAAAATATAACACGTACGCGTCGCGCAAGCTCTGTGATTGGTCGGCTTGGTAGCGCTGACGAATGTGGGCGGAGGTGAGAGCCGTGCGCCCGATGCAGCGAGTGTTTACAAGTGTGGAGTCCCGTGAAGGAGCTCCGGATGGAGACTGTTGTTTTGTGTTTACCTCATGATTAAAGTTGTTGCACGTCCGCCGGTTCCCACCTCAAAATGAGCGAATTTGTGCCACTTGTACATTAAGGAAGTGTTCAGAAAAAACAAAACACCAGCGAAGAAACTCGACACAGAGAAACATAAACACCTACTGCCAGCTAGCATTTCGGAAGTGTATTGCAGAGAAACAGAAACAGGGCGACGAAGTATAAATGCACGGCTACGCACGAGGCTTGCGCCGTGGGTCACGCCGATCACTTGACGCAGAAGTATAAACCAGGCTTAAGTTACGTTTTAATAACAGCAGATGCGCTCTAAGCTGGTTTTTAAGTGTACACACAAACACTCATGAATAAGAGTGCACGTGCATTTGGCTCAGTCATGTAAATGCTAGTTCACACCACAAAAACGAATGCAAACATATAAAACAAAACAGTCAGAGTTTGTTTTCCCCCAAATGAACATGATCTATCTGTGTTTGTTGGATCTTGAACATCAGAGCAGTGTGATTTTTCAACCAACAGCAACTAACTCAGACATAATCTAACTCACTTTCCTTTAGCTTATTATCGCCACAGTGGAATGAACCACCAGTTACTCTGGCACATGTACTACACCGAGGATGCTAGGGATGGATTCGATTGTATTAATTTATTGAGGGACCAAATAGTTTCTCGTAAATTCATTCATTTTCCTTTGACTTATTTATCAGGGATTGCCCACAGCAGAATGAACCACCAACTACTCCAGCATATGTTTTACACAGGGGATGCCCTTCCAGCCACAACCCAGCACTGGAAAACACCCATACACTCTCATTCACGCATACACTACGATTAATTTAATCAATTAACCTATAGCGCATGTGTTTGGACTGTGGGGGAAACCAGAGCACCCGAAGGAAACCCACGCCAACACGGGGAGAACATGCAAACTCCACACAGAAATGCCAACTGGCCCAGCCGGGACTCAAACCAGCGACATTCTTGCTGTGAGGCCACAGTGCTAACTCACAGTCCAAAGACATGCGCTATAGGTGAATTGGGTAAGCTAAATTGTCCATAGTGTATGTGTGTGAATGAGTGTGTATGGGTGTTTCCCAGTGATGGGTTGCAGCTGGAAAAGCATCCGCTGCGTAAAACATATGCTGGATAAGTTGGCAGTTCATTCCGCTGTGGTGACCATGAATGAACTTACAATATATATTAATGGAATATGATCGTCTTCACTTACTATTGTGACGATGTTTGGCTTTAAAGAAAAACCAATCATTTTGACCCATACAATGCATTGCCAATAATATATTTGTGCTACATGTTTTTTGGACTTTGTGGTCCAGGATCACAAATTAAATTGTTTTAGTGGCTTATGTTTTCTTTTTAACAGAATAATCTTTAAAATAATAATAATAATAACAACAAATCATTTTCGATTTTTGGCCAAGTGCATTCATTATTTTTGGCTTCGACCTTGAGTATTTATTTCAGTGCATCCCTAGTTACAATAACTTCACTGACTGCTAACAAAGACACTGGAGAGTAATGAATAAACACAAACCTATTAGTTCTTCAGTCTCTTCCTGTTTAATTCTGCAGGGTTCTGGATCACTCATCTTCTCACTGTCCTTCAATAAACTCTGTCTTTGTCTTTCACTGATGGAGATTCAGGAGAATAAACAGAGAAATCTGATTCATTTACACTGATTAAGGAAATAAACTTATTATGATGTTATATCTTGTGCGTGATACAACATGTGATCATGTAATTTGCTCAAGTCAGCTGACACCAATATAATTAATGTGGAAATTTGTAGATCTGAAGACATCTGTATAGCGAATGAGGGATAACACAACCTATTATCATGAAATATAGAGGATTTCACCAGCTCTGATAATGTTGATGAGTATACGACCATTTCAACGTGGTCATGTCGTTGGTCCATGAACATTTCCTGTTTGTTATCAAACTATTTCATAACTGTAACAAGAGGCAATTCAATCATAACTTGATGTTAAAACAGCTATCATAACATTAGTTATCAATTTGTGGCTTTCTTTAAATTCTTGGAAGCTGTAGAAAAATAAAAATGTAAAACAGGAAATACGTTGGGACCATTGTTTTTGTTTACATCCCTCAAAATGGTCCATAGACCCTCATTAAAGGTATAGTTTACCCAAATGCGCTCCCTGGTGCTGATGTTTAAAATGAATTGGTAGAACTGTGAGGAACTGTTTATCTAAAGGGAGAGTTCACCCCCCAAATAATTACAATTCTGTGATCATTTATTCACCCTTTTCTTGTTACAAATTTGAGTTTCTTTCTTCTGTTGAACAAAAGAAGATATTTCGAAGAACGCTTAAATTCTGAAACCATTGCCTTCCAATAGTTTTTGATTTATCTATAATGGATGTCAGTGTTTAGCTTTCTTCAAAATATCTTCTTTTGTGTGCAACGAACGCCAACCTGATTTCACCAAGTAGGACGTGTTCCTGGATTAACATCCATGTTGACCCAGGAACAACATTCCAATCAGCCAATCAGAATTAATGGATATGTTAACCATTAATGCACTTAATAGGTTTATGCACTTCTACATGATTGTTATCCAACTATTGTTCCAATCTGATTTTGGGAATAATGTAGTTATGTATAGGTATATACATAGGTATGGATTATATTTCCCAACATAAATGATGTTCCAGGATCAACATAGATGTTAATCCAGGATCACATCTGACATGGCAAAATCATGACGTGTGTTCAACAGAAGAAAGAAACTCAAAGATTCATAACCACTTTAGGGAGAGTAAATAGTGAGTAAATACACATTTTTGGGGGTGAACTATCCCTTTAAACAAGCAGATCAGGGGCCTGTTTCAGAAAGGAGGCTAATCAGAATCAGAATCAGAAAGAGCTTTATTGCCAGGTATGTTCACACATACGAGGAATTTGTTTTGGTGACAGAGCTTCTACAGTGCAACAGAATTACAGAGACCGGACTAAAAAACAGATAATAAATATAATTTAAAAAGTAGTGAATGCAATCTACAAATTGACGAGTGTATGTACAGCTATATTACTATATACAACATAATATGTGCAGCTGTTATGTGCAAATTGGCATGTAAAGTGTGTTGTTAAATAAGTGTATGTGTGTATAAAAGTGTATAGCAGGTAGTGATGTTGGTTCCACAATTACTATCATCAAGTGTTCATGAGATGGATTGCCTGAGGGAAGAAACTGTTTCTGTGTCGGGCTGTTCTGGTGCGCAGTGCTCTGTAGCGTCGACCAGAAGGTAAAAGTTCAAACAGGCAGTGTGCTGGGTGTGAGCAGTCCAGAGTGATTTTGGCAGCCCTTCTGCTCGCTCTGAATAAGTACAGTTCTTGGAGAGTAGGGAGGGTTGTACCAATGATTCGCTCAGCAGTCCGAACTATTTGACGTAGTCTTCGGAGGTCGGATTTGGTAGCTGAGCTAAACCAGACAGTTATTGATGTGCAGATGACTGATTCAATGATGGAGGTGTAGAACTGTTTCAGCAGCTCCTTTGGGAGGTTGAACTTCCCCAGCTGATGAAGAAAGTACAACCTCTGTTGAGCTTTTTTGACAATGAAGTCAATGTGAGTGTCCCACTTCAGGTGCTGAGAGATGGTGGTGCCCAGGAACCTGAATGACTTCACTGCTGCCACAATGCTGTCCATGATGCTCAGTGGGGGGAGAGCAGGGGGGTTTCTCCTGAAGTCCACTATCATCTCCACTGTTTTGAGCGTGTTCAGCTCCAGGTTGTTGTGACTGCACCAGACAGCCAACTCCTTAACCTCCTGTCTGTAAGCAGACTCGTCACCGTCCTGAATGAGGCCGATAAATGTGGTGTCATCTGCAAACTTTAGGAGCTTGACAGAGGAGTCTTTTGAAGTGCAGTCATTCGTGTACAGGGAGAAGAGCAGTGGGGAGAGGACACACCCCTGGGGGGCACCAGTGCTGATTGAAAATTAAGTGAAAACTCAAGAGTATTTTAACCCTGAAATGAGAGAAACTCTGGGTTTTCTGTTTCAAAATGGCAGGTATGTCAAACTGGAGAAAGCAGGGTAAGTCAAGCCTGTTTCTGAAAGAGAGGTAACTTTAACTCAGAGTCAGTTACCGTGGTAACTTATTCTGTGAACCTAACCTGGTCAGGAGCAGGTTTTATTCTCTAAACTCAGAGTTTCTGTCGGTCTCCTCCACTTTTTTTAAAGATGAAGCAGTATTTCTCGCCTTAGCCTTACGTTTTCAACCAACTATTTTAATGCTCATTTTGGATATGCGCATAAAAACGATTGATGGAAACGTCATGATGCACATAACTTTTGAAAATACGCATAAAAAACATGCGCATAACTGAGTAGGATAAACATTTATTCGATAAAGATGCTCATAAACGAGGAGTCACGTGATGCGTCTGAGGTAAGCGGACATAACCAAGCGAGCTCCCGAGAAATCGTTTAATATTACTTTAAATAAGCACTGAAACTTTGTCCAAATATTGAAAAGTTGTTTCCTGGCATTGGTGAACAACGTGGAATAATGGAGCGTCGACCAAAGCTTAAGAAAGATGAGCATAAAACTGCCGAAACTACTGAGAGAAAGTCCGCACACAATGGCGCCGAACCTAACGTTCCTGGGGTGGAAAGTTCAGCGGCTGTACTCGCCGCTGCCGTAAAAGAGTTTCGTGAAATCATCGGAACTGTCAAGCAGGAGCTAATATCTCAAATGTCAGAGCTTAGAAACTCCATCCAGGGCTCACTCGATGCCATTACGGCGTCAGTGTCTTCTATTCAAGGCCGGGTGTCTGCAGCTGAGCAAAGAATTAGCGATGTGGAAGACACAGTTTCAGGAAATGAGCGATCCCTCAGTCTTCTTAAAAAAGACAACGAGGCTTTGAAAAATAAACTGGAATATATGGAAAACTACAACAGACGTAATAATATCCGCTTGGTGGGACTGAGTGAGGGAGCAGAAGGCCGGGACACGATTGAATTCTTTAACACTTGGCTACCGAATGTTTTGGGGCTTGAAAATGTAGGCACTCCGCTTGTCATCGAGCGCGCTCACCGAGTCCCGGCGGCGAGGATTCCGGGAAAACCCCCACGACCCTTTCTCATTCGATTTTTGAGATTTCAGGACCGCGAAAGCATCCTACGCACTGCCAGGGATAAAGCTCCAATTCTTATTGAAGGAAAGAGAATCGGATTCTATCCGGATTTTTCCTCAGAGGTGATGAACCGTAGAAGAGAAATCATTCCAGGCCTCAAGGCATTAAAGGAGAAGAATGTTAAATGCCACCTTGTGTACCCTGCTCGTATACGGATTCAAACTAATGATGGTGGAACATGGTTCTGTAATACACCGGACGAAGCATCAAAATACTTGTCGGAACTTAAGTGAGTAGCAGTGTATTTGCTGTCCTCCGGGAGGCGAACGCGATTTGCAATGGTCCTGACGGATTTATTGTATTTTTTTTTTTTGAGGGAACCGGGATTTTACATGATAATACACTAAAAGTAGCATTGACCCTCTCATTGTTCAATAACACTAAATGTTTCTGGACAACACTTTTGGACACTATCCTTTATCAGTGACTTTTGCTCATATCAGTGCTTTTTATGTGCAAGGTGAGCTCGTGGTTGGGATTCAATTTTGGTTCAGGACAGTTAAGTACGAGCTAATCGTTTCTCAATAGTTTTTTCTCTTGGCTGCTGTAAAGTTTTGGTTCAGTAGCTATGTTAAGGTTTTATACTTGCATATTTATTTGTTTCTTTTACCCTTTTTTTTCCTTTCTCTTTTTTTTTCTTCTTTCTCACTTTTCTTTTGGAGGTACGTCAACATTTCAAATCTGTGGAGTCTGGCTCAATCTGGATGGAGTTCAATATGGTTTTAATATGTTGTTTTTTTATTGATTACATATGTTAAAACCATTGAAATTAGTTACATTCAATGTGAAGGGTCTACATAGTCCAGTTAAAAGGAAAAAAGTTTATACATATCTTAAGAAGTTGGGGGCAGAGATAGTTTTTCTGCAGGAAACGCATCTGACAGAGACTGAGCATAAGAAATTAAAAAGGGAATGGGTAGGCCAAGTATTTGCATCATCGTTTAATTCTAAATCAAGAGGGACTGCTATATTAATAAATAAAAATATACCATTTACTGTTACAAAATCAGTCCTTGACCCCTCAGGAAGATATGTAATGATACAGGGACATATGTATTCTGAACAGTGGACGATGTTGAATATTTATGCTCCAAATATTGACGACCACTTATTTATGCAAAATGTTTTTCTCCAAATTGCTCAATCATCAGGCTCACTCTTGGTAGGTGGAGATTTTAATTTTTTTCTAGACAATATACTAGATAGATCTTCAACTAAACCAGTGCCCCTTTCTAAAGCAGCAAAGTCTACTATTACATTTATGAAAGATCTTAATTTAGTGGATGTATGGAGGAAAGAACACCCACAAGATAGAGACTACTCTTTTTATTCGCACCCCCATAATACACACACTCGTATAGATTATTTCTTATTGTCCTCTCAACTTCTATACAGGGTGCTAGATGTTGAATATCTCCCTCGATTACTGAGTGATCATTCTCCCCTTGTTATGTCACTGTCCATTCCAGAGAAAATAAAAGGAACTTACAGGTGGAGATTAAACCCTACTCTTCTTAAACAACCTGAATTTCATAAATTTATAAGGGAACAAATTGATATTTTTACTTCAACAAATAAACCCTCATGTTCCAATAGTTTTATATTATGGGACACTCTAAAAGCTTATCTTAGAGGTCAAATAATTTCTTATACTAAGGGACTTTTAAAAACCAAAATTCTAAATTGAGCAACTTAGAAGTTGAAATTCTGGCACTTGAAAAAATTTACCACAAGTCGCAAACAAAGGATGTTTATAAGGAATTACTAAACAAAAAGATTGAATACAATAAATTGAACACCTACCAAGCAGAGAAAGCTATTATTTACTCTAATCAACGTTATTACGAACTCGGTGAGAAAGCTCAGAAAGTTTTGGCTTGGCAATTAAAACGAGAGGAACAGAAACGAACAATAAATGTTATTAGTACTGGTAAAAAGGAAACATACATTCCGGTAGAAATCAATGATGTATTTAAGCAATATTACACAGAGTTATATACCTCTCAATCAGGTATAGATCATTCACAAATGGAGGCTTTCCTTTCATCAGTCCATCTACCATATCTCTCAGAGGAAGACAGATCTAGTCTGGATCAGCCTTTTTCTACTTCTGAACTGATTGAAGCTATTAACCTATTGTCTAATAATAAATCACCAGGTGAAGATGGCTTTCCATCAGAATTCTATAAAGAGTTTAAAGATTTGCTTGTGCCATATTTAATGGATGTTCTTGATCAGGCTAAGGTGGAGAAAAGTTTTCCAGACTCCTTTTCAAATGCTGTAATTTCAGTGATACTCAAAAAAGGTAAGGATCCAAAGAACTGTGCCTCCTACAGGCCAATTTCACTTCTCAATGTAGATTATAAATTAGTCACTAAAATGGTAGCTAAAAGATTAGAAACTCGACTTCCTCAATTGATTAATCCAGATCAAACCGGTTTTGTAATTGGGAGATTAGGCGCAAATAATCTGAGGAGATTTTTTAACATTATTCACACTGCTAAAGAAAAACATATACCAGGGATAGCCGTTTCTCTCGATGCCGAAAAGGCTTTTGACCGAGTTGAGTGGTCATATTTGTTTGAAGTACTTAAAAAATTTGGATTTGGAACTGTATACATAGGGTTAATTCAATCACTTTATAAATCCCCCAAAGCTAAAATTATTACAAATGGAAATATTTCTTCTTCGATATCTTTGTACAGAGGATGTAGACAAGGTTGCCCCATCAGCCCAGCTCTTTTTGCCCTCGCAATCGAACCTCTAGCTGAGGCTATTAGATGTAATGCTAACATAAAAGGCTTTAAAACTGGCCCTGAAATACAAAAAATATCTTTGTTCGCAGATGACATTCTTTTGTTTCTTACTGACCCTGTAGACTCTCTATCTAATTTACAGAATGTGTTACAGCTATATAGTACTTTTTCTGGATATAAAGTTAACATCGATAAAAGTGAAATTTTGCCATTGTCAGGTTTTGATTATACTTCACTAAATCAATTTTCTTTTAAATGTTCACCTGCTGGCATTAAATATTTGGGCATACATGTAGATGGTAACCTAAAAAATCTCTATAAATTTAATTTGGCTAATCTTTTAGAAAAAACTGGAAGAGACTTAACAAATTGGATGGATTTACCACTCACATTATTTGGTAGAATTAATGCAGTTAAAATGAATGTTTTGCCCAAATTCTTATACGTATTTCATTCTCTTCCAATATCAATACCCAAATCCTTTTTCACTTCTCTTAATGGACTAATAAGATCATTTATTTGGCATCGGAAAACCCCAAGGGTTGGCCTTGACAAACTGTCTTTAGACTACAGCAAAGGAGGACTGAGGCTCCCCAATTTTAAAATGTATTATTGGGCAGCCCAATCCAGGTATCTGGCACAGATGTTCGCAAAAACCCCTTACCCGTCATGGCTCAATATGGAGACATTTGAGATGAAAGAGGAGTGTCCCACTAATATACTATATGCATGGGATGAAAAATTGATAAAAACTAGAACCAATAATCCTATGATTATCCACTCAGTTCAGACCTGGTACAAACTTCAGTTGATGTTGGGACAAGAGACATTTCTCTCTCCCAAAACACCTTTATGGGGGAACAGATTGCTTCCAATGTGCTATCAAAACAAAAATTTTAAAATTTGGGCAGATAAGGGAATTACACATTTAGAGCATTGTTTTGATGATGGGGTTTTGATGTCATTTGAACAATTAAAAAATAAATATAACATGACCAATAAAGAATTCTTTAGTTATTTACAATTGAGGGATTGTTTAAGGGTCAAATTAAAAAAATATCCTAAGATACCCAATTTAACTGCTATGGAGGAACTTGTTTTCTCTGATAAACCATTACATAAAACAATTTCTAGAATATATGATGCTTTGATGCTAAGACAACCTTTGACTGACCCAGATAAGTCTAAAACTAGATGGGAACAGGATTTGGGGATAACACTAGAAAATGACCTGTGGGGTCAGCTATGTAGAGATGGGGTTACCTCAACTTTAAACTCCAGATTTAGACTAATCCAGTTTAACTTTTTACACCAGCTTTACTATACTCCATCCAGATTACACAAATTTAAAAACAGTATTTCTCCCCTCTGCTTCAGATGTGGTATAGAAGAAGGTACATTTTTGCATTCTACATGGCTGTGTCCTAAAGTGAAAGTGTTGTGGGAACAAGTATGCAATGTTATATCACAGATTCATGGAATTGATTTTCCATTGGATCCAGAGATATGTTTATTGGGCAATTATACAAATTCTAACCTCCAGCATAATCATGCTATTAAGCTTACTGAAATGTTGCTGACAATAGCTAAAAAATGCATTGCTTAAAATGGAAAACAGACATTGATGTACCAATTGGACTGTGGATCTCAGAAGTTTGCAATTGTATACCATTGGAGAAGATCACATATTCTTTGAGAGGAAAGGGTGAATTATTTAAAAAGATTTGGAATCCATTTTTGAATTATATTAAAACAGTACCACATGATTTGATTTAACAAAATAGTTTTTCTCCACTTGTTTATACTGTATCTCCTCCCTTTTTATTTACTTTATTTTTTATTTTATTTTAACTTTTTATTTTTATATACTGTGTGTGTGTGTGTGTGTATGTTTTACTTTAGTTCATTTGTTGCTTAGTTTTGATGTGTTGATGTTTTGTATTGTTAACTTTTGAAAAAGCAAAATAAAAATATATAATCCAAAAAAAAAAGATGCTCATAAACTGCGATGAAAACACTTTTACTGAATAAATTCCAGCATGTGTATTAAAAAAGGTTTGTTATAAGAGATGATGATGAAATGTGTGTGAATAGACAAACCAGCAGGCTGAGCACACTGTAAAACATCTGAAATGTTGTTTTGGTCATTCTATAACGCCTTAACCATTTCAGTATTAATGTATATTATTAATTACCTCCAGAGTGTCTGGAGTGTGTCAAGAGCGTCTGTTCTCCGCGTCTCATGGCTTCAAACGCCCCCATGTGTTCATTGTGTGTCATTGTCTTCTGAGGCGCAGGTACATTTAGCCTATTAAATAAAGAAAAGATTGACGCAGCTTCTTCTACCGCAGTAAATTCTGTTTTTACTGTTGATATTTATTCGCACGTCTTTTATGCGTTATTCCAGTTTTGCACATAAATTTAATTAATATTTTTGGATGGAAACATAGAAACTATTGGAACCATAAAACCATGGAAACTATTGCCTATATTTCAGTCACACAAAGAACAAAGTCACGTACGAGAATGGCTTGTCCTTTTTTAATGAATAATTTGCTTAAATTCACTGACCTTCGACATGGACTGTAACTAGATTAATGAGATTATTACTCGTTCTAAAAACTATTTTTTAGTTCCGCTTACATTCTAAATGTCATATCAACTCTATCACTTGATCAATAATAGAGGCACAAGTGCACTTTTAAATCTATTAAAACTGATCAACGTTTATAAAAGTGGGAACGTGTGTAAAAATGTTTTAAACGTCACACATTACTATTTTAGTATACTTAAATATTTAAATTCTTTAGATGTAAAATTACGCATTAACTTGAGCAGCTATGTTTCCCACGCTAACCATCTCTGTTTCACTGATGCAGTGGTGTTGCTTTTTTAAATATATGCTCATATTTGCTATAACTTTGCATGAGCACATCAAGTTCAGCTGGAGAAAGAAATGCTGGTCTCTTTTTTTTCAGATGTTGCCATGGTCCCTCGTAATATCTGCGCTTCACTGATAATGCCTTTTTATAGTCACAGTGTGCGCGCTTAACTCTGAGTTGGTCTACTCAAAGTTGGTTGACCCAACGCAGATCAGCTATTCTGAAACCGAAAACTCTTGAGTTTTTAATCTCTCGGTAAATCAACTCAGAGTTCAAGTTTAAACTCCAAGTTGGTTGAACCTCCTTACTGAAACAGGCCCCAGCTCATTTTCCTTTGTTTGCTGGATAAACTAATAACTGTAGTTTACCAAATCATGTATATGTATCTGCATAAGAATCAGTACTTTAAAAAATTTGCAAGTATTGATACAAATAAAATAATTAGATTGACAGCACCACAATTAATATTCATATATCCAAATATTTCATATAGCCGCAGCAGCTTTTGTATTATTGCCCTTCACAGTTCACACTTTGCGATATTACAAACACAAACACTTCACTCATATTGTCCTCTCCTACTCTCTGCCTGTGTAGCAGATCCCAATCTGCACATAATGATAAATTGCACTGGATACAGCAAGGGGCAGCTTCACAACATCGGTTTATTAGTCCTGAAACATATGGGACACAATCAGGAAAACAACTCTCCACGCTTTTCTCTCGTCTCACACGCACACAATGCAATCGTAAGTGGAGGAGAACTTTCATGCGTCTCGCCTCATCAGTGTCTGAACTCAGACTGAGACCGACTATCTAACATTATATTACATCAATGGTGAAAACCACATGTATTTGTTTAAATAAAATAAAATGAAATGATGTTGCTCTTTACAAATGTACTCCTAGTGATATGTCAAATTTATGTTCTCAAAAAACAGCATATAATGTTCTGAAACTATCAGGTGTATTCACAATGCAATAAAACACCACGTAAGAGCACAATTCAGACGCAATAGCAAATTACGCATCATTGAGAACCACTGAAATGGTTAAAACATCCTAAATAGGTTTACAGATGAATATTTTCACAGTTTGACTCAACAGGAACATACCTGAAACATATGGGACACAATCAGGAAAACAACTCTCCACGCTTTTCTCTCGTCTCACACGCACACTGTGCACAAACCAGCGACCGATTAGCTTCACATGTACAGCACCAAACTCACATAAATCTCACAACTCTCTTAATTCTACAAACAGTGGCTGAACAAAAACAATCCTAAACATGTTTGGTGTAATATTATTTGAACTTCAATCGAATAACTCATTTTAAACATACCAATGCAATCGTAAGTGGAGGAGAACTTTCATGCGTCTCGCCTCATCAGTGTCTGAACTCAGACTGAGAGTGACGCAACTCTCCCGCACTCTCCGTGAGCAAAGCGTGCAACACTGATTACGGTCCCACTTAAACAAAACGCCAAAATTAAAGTTCCTACGCCCATTAAACCAGGTAGGTATATAATACACAAATTAATTGTTTCTTTAGTTTTGGGAAGTTCATCAAAGAATATTATCATTGTAAAGAACATTTCTCTTCCCTACTGGCTACACCTGCTGTATTGTTTTGGTCAGCAAACACACAGATAGAGGTGAACACAATGCAGAAACTAGTCGCAGATTGTCGCTTTAATAAGCTGTAAAGTGTGTTTTATTGTTGTGTAAACACGAGAAAAAACGTCAACGACTCACCTCAGCTCTGAAGACTCGACGCTGAATGAATGGGTCAGTGCTGACGTCATCACGGCGGGCGTAACGGCGGATCAACAAAAACGCGGCAAATTATAAAACATAAAAATAAGATATTAAAATTAAGTATTGAATGTCTGTCATCATATTTAATTAAGTCATCTTTTTGGTAATAAAGCCTATAAATGTTAGGTAAGGCTACGTTAGACCACTCAGAAATGTCCGAGCATCACTTTCATTTTCACTTTCTCAAGCAGAGGAGAAGGCTTTTTTGCGACACTGATATGCGGTTTTGAAAGACATACCTGACGTAATGTGTTTTTGTCATAGATATATTTACTAGATATCGCATGAGTCAATAGCACCGCCACATTTGTACAGCGCTCCCAGGACAAAAGTCATTCAACCGCACTAGTCAAGACTGAAAGCCAATGTGAAGATGCTGGACTTTAGCGCTGTGTACGGGTGTAATAAAGAGCAAACAAAGCATAAAGACAATTTCATAGGTAAGATTTCATTTTTATGATTTTGTATGTTACGAATCTTTATGCTCAACAAGTAATGTTATTGATGATGATACAGTCACTTAGTGCACTGACCATAAGGCAAAGTAGCACCAACTCGCACTAAATTTTAGGCTTATGCTAGTTTTGTTGAATAAAATAAGCAAACAATGTTATGAAATATGACAAGACACTGCGGTGCTAGAAACTTGTTTTATTGTCAGCTTAATGGCTAGTTTTTGAAGTAACGTATAAGGGTGCCTGATAACATAACAGTGCCTGTCCCTCAATGTGCATACTGTCCACCCTAAATTATTGAATGTCACAAGTGTTATATACTATTTAGATCAGTAAGGTGACTAGGCACATTGAGATGCAGGGATATCGATGGCTCACACAAATCATTCATAACAGGATTCATTCGCAAACGAATCACTCCCTCTGTTAGAATGAGAAGTGAAAGCAGGAGAGGGGGGTGTGTTTCAGGACTCGGATTAGATCAAATTTAACAGAGAGGAAGGATAATACATTTCCATGCACACAAACACACACTCTTTGTCAGCAATGCCCATACGATCACTTATCCATCCATCCATCCATGTAGAAAAGTGATGTAAAATTATAATTTTCGTAATTTAAAAAAAATATTTGCATACTGACCACCGGGAAAACTCCCGATCATAGATAAATGTGTACATGTATATATCTCTGACTCCGAATGGCCAGTTCTCCACTACACCTTGGTTCTGCATTCATTTCAAAGGAGCGCTACCCTGTACTAAAATGGCAGCTCTATTGATACATTCTAATAAACCAGCGGTCCTCAACCACCGGGCCGTGGACCGGTACTGGTCAGTGGATCAATTGGTATCGGGCCGCACAAGAGATCATTAATTATTTCTGTTTTATTTATAATCTGAATCTTTTATTTTGAAAATTGACGGTATTCTCTTGCTTACATCTCAGTCACTTGAGCGCCCAGCTTTAACACACACGCAGCAAAATGAGTAAGAAACAGACGTCTTTAGAAAGTTTCTTTGCTAAGGGGAAAAGGTCCAGTGAAGGACCCACGAATGCCAAGGAATGGATCCACAACCTATTTGTCAACAAATCAGGTGAATCCAGCATGGCTGGGCAAGATTAACTGCTGGAGATCGCAAATGACAGCAGCCTTTTAGGAGCCATTCGCATATCGCGCCATTTCTAGAGTTAGTTATTTCCAATGGAGGTATGCGGCTTGTGCGCGCAAGCGGCGTGACGAGATCATGACTTCTAGACGCACCTAGTTGAATGAATCCCACGAGTCACGTGACAAGAACTGACTGATCAACTTCAGCTTGTATGGAATACACACATTTCAGTGGACTTATTATCTCAGACAAACACAGACCACCCATACACTGCAGTGCTTTGTAATTTTCTCCATAAATAAAACTTGTATCAGAGTGACAGCAATGTTTTGTCAGCATGTCACCCTCTGAGAAAATGGTTGATGGTTGCCTTGCAACCTATGAACCACCTCCCCCCAGGTCTGCAGTGATAAAAAGGTTGAGGACCACTGCAATAGACATCAAAAGCGTAGGCGACATCTAATGTAAATATCTATGTTTTTGTTAGAAGGAACTTGCTAGTCAACAGAGGCACGTAAGTCAATAGCAGACACTGAAAAGCATAGAGCGCTACAGTAATTAAGGTAGTAATACTCATAACTCTTTTGTGTTTTGTAATTTTAATAAAATAACATGTTAAAAAGAAATGCACACATATTTATGAAAAAAGAGGGAATTACAGATGTGTTTATTTCAACAAAGTTATTAAATTGCTCAATTTTAAAATGACCAAAATGACCGCCTCAGTAGTTTTAGTATTAAGGAAACCAAAAAGCAATATATAATCCTTAATAGCTGACAAACAGAACAATTATAACATTATCTTTGCAAGTAACCACAATCAGGAAACATTTTTTTTTATTATAACTAAATGTAAGAATGAAAAAAAAACGTGATATAAAAATGACTTAAAGCAAGTAAATAAACAAAAACAAATGTATGTCATGTAGTTTCTATCTAGTTTTGAAAAAAAAAAAAAACAAGTTCAAATAAATCCAGGCTTCTCTTGAAAGCGTCTTTTTCCTGGACTTGTGGAATTAATACATGCTTAAGAACTTAATACTTAAATCAAAACAAAATTAAAAAGAACAGTTTTGTATTACAATATTTTGCATAATATCATTAATCCCACAGTGAAACTGTTGTCAAAACATAAGATAATGTTCCTTTGTCCTAAGGCTGGTTTAAAGTTTTACTTACAAAGGCTGCATCTGATAATGCATCGCTCAGGTGTGAGTCGTGACTTCAACGGAGTGTCAAAATCTTGATGGTTCTGTGGGTCTCGTCTATCAAATCAGAACTTTATTTTGTATTCTCTATTGTATTCAGCTCAGGTGATTGGCTGGGCCATTCTACAGCTTGATTTTCTTTCTCTGAAAGCATCTGAAGTCTCCTTGGCTGTGTTTTGAATCATTGTCTTGCTGAAATGTCCACCCTGGTTTCATCTTCATCCTCCTGCTAATGTAGATGTTGGACTGAAGCAGCTGATATTCATTTACACTGAGGTTGCTGAAGAACTGCTGAGAGATTTCAGCTGCTGTCTGAGCTTTCACTGTCTTTCTACACCTCCCTTTCCTCATGTGTTCAATACTTTTCCCTTGTGTAATCTCATTTTATTACACATTACTTGATTTGTATATTAATTAGATTTGTTTTCTTTGCATATATGGATTTCCAGTGGTGTAAAGTACTTGAGTAAATGGACTTTGTTACTTTACTTAAGTATTTTTTGGCTACTTTGCACTTGTACTGAGTATTAAAAATATAAGCAACTTTTACTCTCTACTTGACTACATTTTTGATTGAATATATGGACTTTTTACTCCACTACATTTGAACGGATGCTTACCGTTACTCATTACATTGTGATTGTGTGCGACAAGTCGGCATCTTTATCAACCACGGCTAATTTGTTGGGCGGATGAGGCGATATCGCCATCTGCAGGGTGCTGAAGGTACTGTATGCTATTTATGGGCTAAATCGCGTAAATGTGAATGAGCAGCTTGCCTAATACCAGGTGTTTAATTAGCGACATGGCTGCAGCCAGTGATGAAGCTGAAGCCGGCACATCAAGCAGTGCCAGCACTGATGATCATCCATGGCCTTATCTGAAAGAAATGTTTTCATTTGCCGATATACAGAAGGGCTCTTACAGGATGCAGTGTCTACTTTGTTTGCCACGAACCAAGAAAATAAGTGCTTTTAAGAATTTATCTTCAAATTTAAAAAAACACATTAAGGTAAGAGTCTATTTAATGTGAATTTAGTCAAATTATGTCTGACTTTACAATGGTATTGTAAGTATAATGTTACCAAAAATTAATACAGTTACTGATACGGCAAAAACCACTGCGACATGACTATATTTTAGCTTTTTTTTTTTTTTGTGCAATGTGAATAAATGTACCACTAAAATTATACATTTTGCATCAAGTGCATTTAGCTGTGAGTTTGTGTTTTATTACATTAAGTATGAGTAAAATACTTAAGTTCTTTTAAAATCGGATACTTTAATACTTTTACTCAAGTCTTATTGGAATTGGTGACTTCATTCATTCATTCATTTTCTTGTCGGCTTTGTCCCTTGCGGGGTCGCCACAGCGGAATGAACCGCCAACTTATCCAGCACGATTTTACGCAGCGGATGCCCTTCCAGCCGCAACCCATCTCTGGGAACTTCCACACACACATTCACACTCATACACTATGGACAATTTAGCTTACCCAATTCACCTGTACTGCATGTTTTTGGACTGTGGGGGAAACCGGAGCACCCGGAGGAAACCCACGCGAACCCAGGGAGAACATGTAAACTCCACACAGAAACGCCAACTGACCCAGCCCAGCCGAGGTTCGAACCTGCGACCCAGCGACGTTCTTGCTGTGAGGCAACAGCACTACCTACTGCGCCACTGGGTTGCCGGAATTGGTGACTTGTAACTTGTAATTTCTACAGTAAGGTATCTGTACTTTTACTCAAGTATGGTTTTCAGGTACTCTTCACACCTCTGCGGATTTCTTTGGTTGTTATCAACATCTGGGGAAAATTTCAAATCAACAACACCTTTAGAAATATGTTTTCTATGAAAAATGGTGACGTGTTCAATACTTATTTCCCCCACTGTATGTTTGTTTTAGCGTGCCGCGAGTTAAAATAAAGTTGGGAAACACTGCGTTACTGTCACAGATTTCAGATCATAGCAATCAAATCATCGGTTATTAAATGATTTGCCACTAAAGTGTCCCAAGCGCCACCACTTGGACATTATTAGAAGAGCGCCTGAGATTCTGAAGCTGGATAAAAACACTTTTTATGGACACACTTCTGTTTTTGCATTAACGAAAAACTTACTAGAATCAAACCAATGAATATTCCACTGAATTCAGCGAAGAGTTTTCAGAAAGTTACAATTATTTGACATGAAAACCTCTTTCATAATGAACACGACTAAGGCTTCTCCTTTGCATGAACTCTGAGATGGACCTTCAGCTCGTAAGGCCTCAAATAGGTTTTACCGCACTGATCACATTGGTGTGTTTTCACTCCAGAGTGGATCAGCATGTGTATTTTAAGGAATGACGAAGCTCTGAAACACTTCCCACACTGAGCACATGTGTACGGTTTCTCTCCAGTGTGGATCCTCTCATGTTGCTTCAGATGTCCTGTATTTCTGAATCTCATGTCGCAGTATGAACACTTGTACGGTTTCTCTCCAGTGTGAATCTTATGGTGTTGTCTCAGGTCTGGAGCTCTAAAAAAACTCTTCCCACACTCAAAGCACACAAACTCTCTCACACCAGTGTGGATCTTCTGATGGTGCTTTAAATTAGTCTTCCTTACAAAACTCTTTCCACACTCAGAACATGAATAAGGTCTCTCCTTTGCATGAACTTCAAGCAGTGAAGGCCTCGGAAATGTATGGCCACAATGATCACACTTGTTTACAGTGTGGATGAGTTGATTAAGGGATGATGAAGCTATGAAACTCTTCCCACACTGAGTACATGTGAACGGTGTCTCTCTAGTGTGAATCCGCTCATGGATTTTAACATGTCCGGAATATCTGAATCTCTTGTCGCAGTGTGAACACTTGTAAGGTCTCTCTCCTGTGTGGATCCTCATGTGACGACTGAGATCATATTTGTGCCTCAAACTCTTTCCACACTGAGTGCAGGTAAAACCATTTACAGCTGTTATTTTCACTGAAAACTATCTTCGGTCTTCGTGTGAGTTTCTTCTTCACTTTTCACATGATGTGTCTCCTCATGTGTCTTCTCATCTTCACTCAGTTCTTCACTCTCCTCCTTCACCATCACATCTGAAAATTAAGTAACATTTTTAAGAGGCTCTGTTTCCCAAACCATATCGTAACCAAAAGTCTGAAATCTTCTGAATCTACCAGAAGTTCACTGTCGGGAACATCTGATCGCAATAGCCACTAATGCCGAGATCAGACTGTATGATTTTCAAAGTAGTCGTGTCACGGATGTTTTCACACTGCATGACTATCTGGGCAAGTGTTCTGTCGGCGCTGTGTTTACACTGTAGGATTTTTTTTTTATACACACATACACTTATTTAACAACACACTTTACATGTCAATTTGCACATAACAGCTGCACATATTATGTTGTATATAGTAATATAGCTGTACATACACTTGTCAATTTGTATATTTGCATTCACTGTTTAAAATATATTTATGATCTGTTTTTCAGTCCTGTCTCTGTAATTCTGTTGCACTGTAGAAGCTCTGTCACCAAAACAAATTCCTCGTATGTGTGAACATACCTGGCAATAAAGCTCTTTCTGATTCTGATCGATGACAGGAGAGTTCATACTGCACGACTTTAAAATAGGAAGTATCACAGACAACTTTGTCCAAACTACGACTCACAGCCAAACAAACGGGAGATGTGACATGGGAAACAACGCGAGTTCACGTAATGTATCTTTCGTTATTAACTACATAATGGAAACAGAAGGCTTTAGCTTTAGAAACTTGTGTTGCTCACCTGGCTTTTGAAGAGAATTAACAATCTCCTCAACTTTTTTTTCACTTTTCGACCTGATTGTGATATTGATCAGATGACACGTCTAACAGACAGCGCTGGTGCCAATTTTACACTCTGTCCTCCATTTCTTGGGTCCAAATCAACTGAAAATGAAATCAACTTTTAAAGTTAATTCATTTCAGCCCAGGATTATCAGAACCGTTCGGGTTTAATTTCTATAATATTAGACGGGCTCGGGTCGGGCCGGGCTTGGCTTAGCTGGCGCAGTAAATGAATAGTCATGTGATGCATTTCGATTAGCACGAATCCCTGCAAAGGTGAATCAAATAATGACAGAGAAGTAAAAAAGAGCGAGTTTTTTGACTGTGGTCAGGCCAGCCGCCAGTCCAGAAGGAAAGGTTATTCTAGCCACCAAGGTATTTCAGCGGTCACTCATACACTGCATATTACGGTAGAGCGCTAAACAGCAATGTATGTACAGCAAGCTGACAGGGAAGAGGACGAGGTCATTCGCTACATTGAAACTGCTGTCATGGAAAACTAAACGGATGTTCTTGGCAGGTAGAAGATGAACAAACAACCCTACCCAAAACTTGCAAAATTAGCCAGATCAGAACTCTGCATCTCGGCCTAGCAGCTGCAGTAAAAGGTATTCGGTACGCAGCATCCTGAGCGCAGGACTGCGCTAAAGCCATTTACAGTGGATTCAATAATGTACCTGCACAAAAGCACATAGCCTAATCTTGGTGAGTAAAGGGTTTTTAAATTATAAATAAATATTATTAAACCATAAAATCATAATATAGACAGAGTATACAGGCTAATGTTGGCATTATTCGTTCGTTATTCAGCTTCCCCGTCGCCTCAATGCCAGATTGTGAAGAGAAGTGGCGAAAGAAATCCCATAGAGCCTTTATCTTAATTTTGTTATTGCCAAATACCCGTCATAATTTAGAATTTATTTAATTTAATTTGTTAAGAAAGACTTCTTTTCGTTAGTGTGTTGGCCAATTTAAAGGCTAAGTGTATGTACCTAGGTCTATTTAGAGTGCTGAGATGTTACGATGTTACAGAGGACTTATTTTATTTCTTTGTTCCGACTTCCAAGTGACCTATACCCTATGTTTGTTATGAATAAATTATGTTAAACATATAAATGACTCATTCTTGAAAAAGGCAAAAGAGCTGAGTGCATGTGCACATTTGAATAATGTCGGGTTATTAACGGGTTTGGGCTTTATAAAGCTGTCAATCAAAATGTCGGGCTCGGACCCCATCGGGCCTAATTTTTATGGCCCGATTACACCTTAACGTTGGATAGGGCGGCGGGGCGCGTTTGCCGCCCTCACTATTATGACAGACCCCTATTATGCCAGTGTTGTGTTGATGTTGCGGATGAAAGTCAGTATGTTGGGTTGGGCGGCGGGGCGCGTTTGCCGCCCTCATTATTACGCCGCCCTAGGCGGCCGCCTAGGTCGCCTCAATGGACGCGCCGGCCCTGGGTACAGTTGCCTTGAACCGTGCCGAAGCGTGATTGTGATGCAGTGATACGCAGTCAAATATTTTGATGAACAGATCCACCACTTTTGACGCTCATAAATTATCATAAAAGTCCTCATGCTGCTGGTATTAGAAGGTTGCTAAAGGTGCAGCGAGGGGTTTGCATCTTTAATAAACCACAACAGTTCACAGTCATTGAAAAGTCAGAGCGATTAATAAATCCATATAAAACAGTCCCTTAAAAGTGACGTCGCATCTTCAGTTTTGTGCTCAGGCGCGCTTTGCACTCACACTACAAGCGTAACTCTCCAAAGCCCAAGTGAACCACGCTCTGGCACACTTCTTCCAACCGGGCCAGGGTCGGCCAACTGAACCTTGCCTGATTTGGAGCACTGTGTCAAACGAACAGATGTCAAACGAACGATGTCAAACGAACCAGGAAACACACCTGGAAACACACCTGGGCACGGTCCGGATTAAAATTAGGTCAATATACAACGCCATCGTCCATCGCCGATAGACATCACGATGCTGAGCCCCCGCAAAAAAATGCACACGGCCCTGTTAACACTAATACGTCTTAGTTTTAAAATGGCTTTTTTGAACGAAAACAATGCAAAAAAAGCCCTCCGTCCACACTAAACTCCTGAAAACGCACATCACGAATCTATGAATCTATCAGGTAACATGTCACAGCATCAGTACACACGTTTGTCAACGCCATTATAACAACACAGTTCACTCTGCCTATTCATGCCAGAGTCCCGCGGAAAAAGTGATTGACAGGTGGTAATTTGTGTGTAACTTATCTTTATTTATTTATGATTTGGTTATGGGTAAAACAAAGACCATGCGGGTCAGGTAGTTGAAACGGTAGGCTACAAATAATTAATTCGTTATGAATAAATTAATTATTCATAAATAATGAATTCACAGCCGCCTACGATGACATCGTCCATCGCAGTGTTTCACATTAGACATCGTACAATGCCAAATTGGTCGACATCGCCAAACCCTAGTGCGGATAGCATAGTTTGAGTGCAGCCTTAGAAAATAATCAAGCCCCCTTAGTTTTTCGTGATTGCTGAATCCAATGCAAAATCAACGAAAAGTCGCAAATTTTTGCGATCATGCAAAATTCTTATTTAAACGCAAAATAACCATAAAAAATGTAAATAATCTCACAAAACATCCAATTCCAAACCATATAATCAAATTATATTTATTTCAATTTGCAATTAATTGTTTTACGTGACTAATAGAGGTTGCATACGCAGCACACGTGATGTATTTGAGTGTCTCTCGAAAAATTACGTCTCATTTGCAGCCTGTGTAGTAAGCAGACGCGGATGAAACGCGAGTGTTTTACATGTGACGTCAATGCTAAGATTGGATTAGGCATCCTGTGGTGCGAATTGGGCGTTTTGTGTATTTGACGCTCTTCAGACTGCAAAAGAAGGATGACGGCCGCTGGACGTAATTGAACTAAGGGACATTATTTGTGCTTTACATGTATGACTGGTATTATGATGTGTAAATGTTTTTGTAGGGAAACTCTTTCCCTACAGTTAACAAGAGAAAACGCTTTACTGCCATTGACGAGTTTTACGGCAATCCGTGCTTTAGGTGTGTTACGTTAGGGGAAGCCCTAACACATGTCCTGAGTGGGGAACATGATGTCAGATGCTCCAGGGAGTAAAATCTGAGAGAAAGTAAGATCGCGGATAAAAATAAAGAGTTATACAACCTTCCTTTGGCCTAGTGCCCAACTTCTTATATCTGTTTTAGATCTTGTCTTGACTAGAGACCAAAATAAAAAGCTTTATTTTTATGATTTGTGTCATTGTGTCAAATTGCACACCTAACACTGTATATTCTCAGTGATTATATGTGTGTGTGTGTATGTGTAAATATATATATATACAGTGTTTCCTCTAGGATTTTTTCCAGCAGTGGCGGCAGGACTTTTTTTTTACACAGATCTGCCAACTGTTTTAAAGACGAATATTACACGCAGTATTACAAGTCAAGAACGCATTCATGTAATACGAGCATGCAAATCTTTTTGCTTGTGCGCTGATTTCCTCTGTTCGTGCACAGAACTTCTTGCACGCACTCAAATTTACACGTTCAAGTGCAGATCTTCTCGTGCGCTCTCCAGTAAGCGCTGCTGAAGCGCGATTTAGTGCGTTTTTGTGCGTTTTCCGACATTAACGCGTCCTGAAGTAAAGTGAAACGGCTATAAACTCCAGCAAGATAAAGTCATTGTATGCAAAGCCATTGACCTTTATCAATAAAGTATACTTATGGAAACTGTGTTCATCTTAACTGAAAGCTACGCGGTGTTTGCTAGACTCACGCACCTGTCAGTCAGTCTGTCAGAGAGTCAGTCAGCATGTCACCTTGAACAAATAGCGCACAGCACTACTACGGTTACAGAAAAGTTTGCGCTGTTTACCTCTAATATGTTTTGGTGCGATTATAATTCGCTATAAAAAACACGACTAAATGTTTTAAATAAGAAGTTGTAATGTAGCCGTGGCGGGATGAATTTTGGCGTGGCGGCCCGCCACGGATGAATAAATGTAGCGGAAACCTTGATATATATATATATGAACATACACACACACATATAATCACTGAGAAGCTACACAAAACAACTGTAGATATCTGTGAAGTAAATGATAAAAACAAACCTATTAGTTCTTCAGTCTCTTCCTGTTTAATTCTGCAGGGTTCTGGATCACTCATCTTCTCACTGTCCTTCAATAAACTCTGTCTTTGTCTTTCACTGATGGTGGCAGAGCTTTAGGAGAATAAACAGAGAAATCTGTTTCATTTACACTGATTGACGAAACATTATGATGATATATTTTGTAAGTGATTAAATATGTGATTATGTATTATCTTCAAGTTTATTTCCTGAGAAAACAGGAACTGTTGACATGAAATAAAGAGGATTTCAGCAGCTCTGATAATATTGATGAGCCTCAGACTAAAAACATACCAACATAATATCAACATATATCTGATCATATGCAGGATAATAATAATAATTTCTTACATTTATAAAGCACTTTTCTAGACACTCAATTACACAATGGGGGGAATCTCCTCATCCACCACCATTAGACAATTACAACCTTTTTTTCCTCAATTATATCAACATCTAGTTATATTCCTATTAACAACCGAGTAGTCAGATTGTCGACATTACACAAACTGGAAAACCATAAAAATGTGGAAATAAAGAGCTCCACAAACTATTAATTTCACGTTTTCTCTATTAAACCTCATCTGCCGCGGTAGATTCCCGTTATCTCCCTTCAGATCATACTTTGCTATTTAACTAATACAAACGCAGAAAAAAAATCGAACACAATAACAGAAAGGTTACACACTCGACTCGTATTCTTCTTACACAACTACTCCTGCATTGTTGCCCGAATAAACTGTGTTTCATCGTGTAAACAAACACGAGAAAAAGCGTCAACGACTCACCTCAGCTCTGAAGACTCGACGCCAAAAGAACGCGTCAGCGCTGACGTCATCACGGTGAGGCGTGCGCAACGGCGGATAAACAAAAACGCGCCATTTGAAATGGATCAAAACCTTTCATCAAAGTTATTTAGCCACTCACCCTGCTGAAAAAACCCAGCTTAAACCAGCCTAAGCTAGTTGGCTGGTTTTAGCTGGTCGACCAGCCTGGTTTTAGAGGGGTTTTGGACATTTCCAGGCTGGTTTTAGCTGGTAAGGCTGGAAAATGACCAGCTTAAACCTGCTAAAACCAGCTTGACCAGCCTGGTTTAACCTGGACATAGCTGGTTTTGGTTAGTCAAGCTGGTTTTAGCTGGTCAACTCCCAGCCTGACCAGCTAAGACCAGGCTGGAAATGGCTGGAAACAAGCCTGGAAATGGCCAAAACCCCTGTAAAACCAGGCTGGTTGACCAGCTAAAACCAACCAACCAGCTGGTTTAAGCTGGATTTTTCAGCAGGGTAAAATTTAACAAAATCAAATAACAACATCACAACGCAAATGTAATAAGTAATGGCTGACAGAATTAACAAGAATAAAAATATACTTCCATGAAGTGTCAAGAAACAGCAGATTATAAAAAAAAAAAAATAACATTTAAAAGTGCCCGAAGCAAATAATAATGATAAAACTACAAAAGTATTGTATGTAACATTCAGTCATAATAATAAAGAAGATTAAATACTCCCTGCTGAACAAAAAAACTGCTCAAACAGCCTTGGTTGGTTTTAGCTGGTCAACCAGCCTGGTTTTACAGGGGTTTTGGCCATTTCCAGGCTGGTTTCCAGCCATTTTCAGCCTGGTCAAGCTGGTTTTAGCAGGTCATTTTCTAGCCTGACCAGCTTAGACCGGAAATGGCCAAAACCCCTCTTTAACCAGGCTGGTCAAGCAGCTAAAATCAGCCAACCAGCGGGGCTTTCTCTTAAAATTGCAAATATAAAAAAGAAAAATGGAGTTTTCTGCAGCAGGAGAAGCCAACGTGAGCCTTTTTCTTATAAATTACTTTCATGAAGACAAAAGGAAATGAATATGCAGTGGCTTTTGAGAGCTCAGATGCTCAATACAGTTCTGGAGGTAATAATACTGAACCACTGTGATGACGAACTTTTAATGATTTCCAGTTATCACACATGAACAGCTGTCTTTCTCTAAAAAAGGAGCACACACACATTCTTTTATTCTTTCATTAGAAAAAGATGTCCCGTGTTTAATAGTGCGGTATATTTACAGTACAAATGATGACTAAGAGGAGTAAAATAAATAAGTAAATAAATAAATACATTGAAAATAAAATAATAGTCAGCTGCGTTGATCACATTAGTGTTTTCTCTCCAGTGTGAGACAGCATGTGTTGATTAAGGTGTGATAATTGGAGATATATCCAGCTGCAGGCCCGCAGAACCACACACGTTTCAGGCACACACAATCCAGGACACACGTTCTAGGCAAGCCATATATGGTTACGACGGAAGTTAACGGTATTAACGTCGTCTCGGACATCGTCACCAATATATTTTTTATATATTGTTGATAAATATTGTACACAATAAACAATAGTGTTTACTGTTTCACAAATATTGCGATCAAGGCGGGCAAATGATGAACATTGTTTCCGATCGCCATTCAATATAATAGACTGAATAGTTTTCTATCAGTCATCATAGATGATCAGTCATTATTATCTGACAGCGTCAGATACTCGTTTGCTGGCGCCTTGCTGAACTATCTAAATTGGACAGTTTAATTTATATAATGGATGAAGGAAATAATAGCAAGTTAATATGCATAGGCAATAACATCTTTATATGTAATAAAAATCTTTTTTACATTTAATAAATGTGAACACTATTTACTTAAGCGATTTTATAGTATTTATTTGCTTAATTTTCTAATGACTTTTTTATTAATGATTTCCCACATTAAATACTATAGTAATTTATAGTAAGTAAATTAACTCTTAATAATTAATTATATATATTACTAACAGTTGCTACAGTTTAGTAAAATATAGTAGTTTAAATCAGTTTATAACTATATTAATTTTAAATTATTATCTATAGTAATTCATTTATAATGTAAAACATTATTGTTTTTTTTTAATATATATTTTACAACAAAACGATTTTAACCAAGTATGACAACATTAAGATCCTGAATTAGTTTATTACACTTAATACAATTAGACGGTCTGTTATGTTTTCTTTGTGTATGTGGATACGTGAATAAAGTGTTTAACTTATTATTTTTATTTACATAATTTGAGTTCAGAAACTGTAGCGATGTTAAAATGATCGTTACGATATAATAATGAAATAATGACTGAAATGGGAAAACAAACTGTTGACAGTCTATGAATGGCAATCGTAGCACGGGGGTTCTCGATAGTCATACTTGTGAAATACACTAGGTGGCGATAATGCTCCTAAGGAGTTAGTTACCATATATGGCTTGCCTAGAACGTCTGTCCTGGATTGTGTGTGCCTGAAACGTGTGTGGTTCTGCGGGCCTGCAGCTGGATATTATTGGATAATTGAGTGAAACTCTTCCCACGCTGAGTACATGTGTACGGTTTCTCTCCGGTGTGAGTCCTCTCGTGTGTTTTCAGATTTGGTAACTGACGGAATCTCTTGTCGCAGTGTGAACACTTGTACGGTTTTTCTCCAGTGTGAATCCTCTAGTGTTTTTCCAAGTCTGCAGCTCTAATAAAACTCTTCTCACACTCAAAGCACATTAACTCTCTCACCCCAGTGTGGATCTGCTGATGTACTTTTAAAACTGACTGTCGTATAAACCTCTTCCCACACTCAGAGCATAAATAAAGCTTCTCGTTTGTATGAATTCTAAGATGGTTCTTTAGCTCTGAGAGTCTCAAATATGTTTTGCCGCACTGATCACATCTGTGTGGTTTGTCTCCAGTGTGGATCAGCATGTGTTGATGAAGGTATAATGATTGTCTGAAACTCTTCCCACACTCAGTACATGTGAACAGTTTCCCTTCAGTGTGAATCCTCAAGTGTGATTTCAAGTTTCCTGAGTGAATAAATCCCTTGTTGCATTGTGAATAAGGTTTCTCTCCAGTGTGAATCTTCATATGAAGTTTGAGACTGCATTTATAGCCAAAAGTCTTTCCACATTGAATGCAGGTGAAACCGTTCACGGCTGTTCTAAATATTAAAAAACTATGTGATGTCTTTGTGTGAGTTTCACTTTCACTTTTGACATGATGTTTCTCCTCATCTTCACTCCTCCTTCACCATCATAGCTGAAAATGTATTAAATACGTGACAATTTAAGAAGCTTAAAACATAAAACACTCAATATATTTAAATACACAAACATGTACGCATTGCTGTAAAAGATAAACTTAATTAATACAGAATGTATGTCATGTTATTATCTGTGAGTTATAGTTAAGAATAGAGCAATATGTTCCTGTACTGAAACTGATGACGTGATTAAAGATGAACAACCTCACTGTTGTTCAGCCTCATTATTGAAGAGTAATGAATAAACACAAACCTATTAGTTCTTCAGTCTCTTCCTGTTTAATTCTGCAGGGTTCTGGATCACTCATCTACTCGAGTTACTTTTCAGGTGTTTTTTTTTTGAAAGCTACCCTAATGCAGGGGTTTTCAAACTTTAAGGACACACGCTCCCCCAACTTTTTATCCAATTTCACTCGCGTGCACACATCACAAAAAGTTTTTTTCTTTCCATTCGGCGTGCAGTATCAAATTCCATTAAAACAGCACTCTTCCACCAGTCCTTCTTCCATATTCTCTTCAAATACCCCAGTTTGTCACGGGGGCATGAATGAAATGTTCATAAGTGAAAGTGAAACTGCCGAACTGCAATTAAAGTCGAAAAATTAAAGATGAAACACCCAAAATGACATGAGACTCTGCAGGAAACTTGGATAGCCTGGTGACGCAACATGCACTTCACGTAACACATTAATTATATTATTGTCTTAGTCAGATTAAGTCTAATAACTATTACTGATGTCCATGCAAACGTAGTCAGTATGTCTTCAAAGTAAGTGAAAGATCCAGAAGGGCATCCTGCTGATTTGATTCAGGGCACTTTTTTGTCAGACGACTCACTAGGGATGGGCGATATGGCCTAAAATCCATATTGCAATATACATTGCAGCCTCTTGCGATAACGATATATAAATTATAATAGAACCATTTCAGAACAGGTTACATAGACCCTTAGGAAAGCCAAACTGCTATTTTTTTTAAGAAATAAAGAAATGTTGCATGTCATTTTGAGAACATTTATTGTGCAAAAGCAAAACTGTAATTAAACAACACAATGTTGCAGATAAATAAACTAAATGTAGTGCCTTTTAGAAAGAAAGACTTTTCTTTTAAGTCCTTGGTTCCTAAATGCCAAGTTGCAGAGAACAAAAAAACTGGTGTTTAGTTAAGGAACTTAGACTGTACTGAAAATACTTCCAGTATTACATTAGTCAAATAAAATTGTGTATTGCAGATACTTTAAATAAAAACATATTTCTAACCTGCAGCCTAAGGTAACACATTTGATTTTAAACATTTTGTTCTCCTAATGAAATTAAAACTGGTGTCTTGATCTGCTCTTTCTCTCTCTCTCCCTCTCTCTCTGTCTGTTGTAGACAGTGTTGGTGCTGCTGAGAGATTGAGACTCACCAGACAAAGTTTGCTTTTAAAGTAATGCAAAAATGAATACAATCAATATCGAAAGCGAAAGCAAATTCTCGGACATGTCCGGGGAAAAGAGAATGTATTGTCACCCAATGTATTGTCAAAGTTTGCTTATAAAGTAATGCAAAAATAAATACAATCAATATCGAAAGCGAAAGCAGATTCTCGGACATGTCCGGGGAAAAGAGGATGTATTGTCACCCCAAATAATGAGCTGGATCAGTCTATTTAGCCTTCGCGCTCTTCTCAAAGCTGCTACCAAAGTCAGGACAACAGTTCTGTATCCAGCGCGTCTCTGTGGGTCTGCATGCAAAGCATGTGAGTCTGTGGCAGAGTGTTCTCAGTTTCTCGCGAACACAGAACCGGGCCACCCGAATAATATATCGGCCGCCCAGGTAAAATCTGTGTGGGAAGCGATGATGTTCACTAGACAAGCCACGATATGCCATGCATGAGGCTCGCAAGTTGTGCGACACGCTGCCATTCGGTGCCATGCGTTGCTTAGTGCTGTTGTTGAGAGCGTCAGCATGTGCTACAGTCACAATAGATTTCCAACGTAATACACCATAAGTTAGTGTGAAGAGCATGTTGTTTTACCGTGGCCGAGTAAATGAAGTTATCAATCGAGCTTATTAAAAAAGAAAATTGCACATGTGCGACTAAATAAATTTTCCAGTTTGCACACGTCTATTTTTTGTCGCAAATGCGAGCGAAATGGTCGCATTGTCGAGCCCTGTCCATGTTTATTCAAGATGATGCGTTGCAGCCGGCTGCAGCTCGTTGCTCTTAATTTCGTGGGTAGATTGCGTCATCAAACATGCATTATCGCGATAGTGCAATAGAATTAGAATCTCTATCGTAGGCTAATTTTGTATCGTTTATATCGCATATCGTTTATATCGCCCATTACTACGACTCACCGGTTTTACTTTCATTCATTCACCGTCATCCATTTTAAAAAGCACCCGCTCCATTTTATTTCTATATATTTTACTGGGACGCGTAAACTCTACAGGTGCCTGATAGTTAGCTGTGGAGCTAACGTTTATCATAATCCCTCTAGTGAACGCATAAAAATCGTCATCATAATTTACTCGAGTGCACGCCTCAAATTCTCACGCCCTCCAGTTTGAAAACCCCTGCCTTAATGTACAAGTGGCTCAAACTCACTCACTCAGAGGCGGAAACCGGCGGACGTGCAACAACATTAATTATAAGGTAAACACAAAACAAAAGTTTCCATCTGAAGTTCCTTCATGAGTCTCCACACTTGTAAACACTCGCTCCAACGGGGAAACCGGAGCACCCGGAGGAAACCCACGCCAACATGGGGAGAACATGCAAACTCCACACAGAAACACCAACTGGCCCAGCTGGGACTCGAACCAGGGACCTTCTTGCTGTGAGGCGACAGTGCTTCTTTGGATGAAACCTAAGATGGTTCTTCAGATCTGCGGCTGCACTCAAATATGTTTTGCCTCATTGATCACATCAGTGTGGTTTCTCATCGTGTGTCGATTAAGACACGTTGAACGTCTGAAACTCTTCCCACACTGAGTACATGTGAATGGTTTCTCTCCAGTGTGAATCCCCTCGTGTGTTTTCAGATGTGCTGAATTTCTGAAAGTTTTGTTGCAGTGTGAACACACATACGGTTTCTCTCCAGTGTGGATCATCTGGTGTCGTTTCAAGTGTTCAGCTCTAATAAAACTCTTCTCACACTCAGAGCACACAAACTCTCTGACACCAGTGTGGATCTTCTGATGTGCTTTAAAATGTGACTGCTGTGTGAAACTCTTTCCACACTCAGAGCATGAATAAGGCTTCTCCTTCGTATGAAATCCAAGATGGATCTTCAGCTCTGAAGCTCTCAAAAATATTTTGCTGCACTGGTCACATTTGTGCGGTTTCTCTCCAGTGTGGATCATCGTGTGTTGATGAAGATGTGATGATTGTGTGAAACTCCTCCCACACTGAGTACACGTGAATGGTTTCTCTCCAGTGTGAATCCTCTGGTGCTTTTTCAATTCTCCGGCTGTAATAAAAGTCTTCTCACACTCAAAGCACACATGCTCCCTTACACCAGTGTGGATCTTCTGATGTGCATTAAAATGTGACTGCTGAGTAAACCTCTTTCCACACTCTAAACATGAATAAGGCTTCTCCTTTGTATGAACTCTAAGATGGACCTTCAGATCTGAAGACCTCAAAAATGTTTTACCGCACTGATCACATTTGTGTGTTTTCTCTCCAGTGTGGATCAGCATGTGAAGCTTGAGATTGCCTTTATGCTCAAAACTCTTTCCACACTGAGTGCAGGTGAAGCCTGTTTGTTCGCTCTTTGGTTGAGTTTTTTCTTCACTTTTGACATGATGTTTCTCCTCATCTTCACTCAGTTCTTCACTCTCCTCCTTCACCATCACATCTGAAAAATAAGAAAACAAGTTTCCTTAAGAGTCTAGTTTTTATCAGTACAGTTAAATGATCCTGCATGAGAGCATTTGTGTGCTTGGCTGAGATGTGCAGGTGGTCAAATATGTTTGCACCTAAGCTTTTACACACTACAGGGAGTGCAGAATTATTAGGCAAATGAGTATTTTGAGCACATCATCCTCTTTATGCATGTTGTCTTACTTCAAGCTGTATAGGCTAGAAAGCCTACCACCAATTAAGCATATTAGGTGATGTGCATCTCTGTAATGAGAAGGGGTGTGGTCTAATGACATCAACACCCTATATCAGGTGTGCATAATTATTAGGCAACTTCCTTTCCTTTGGCAAAATGGGTCAAAAGAAGGACTTGACAGGCTCCGAAAAGTCAAAAATAGTGAGATATGTTGCAGAGGGATGCAGCACTCTTAAATCTGCCAAGCCATATTTCAGAGCTGCAACATCACTGGAGTGCCCATAAGCACAAGGTGTGCAATACTCAGAGACATGGCCAAGGTAAGAAAGGCTGAAAAACGACCACCACTGAACAAGACACACAAGCTGAAACGTCAAGACTGGGCCAAGAAATATCTCAAGACTGATTTTTCTAAGGTTTTATGGACTGATGAAATGAGAGTGAGTCTTGATGGGCCCGTGGCTGGATCGGTAAAGGGCAGAGAGCTCCAGTCCGACTCAGACGCCAGCAAGGTGGAGGTGGAGTACTGGTTTGGGCTGGTATCATCAAAGATGAGCTTGTGGGGCCTTTTCGGGTTGAGGATGGAGTCAAGCTCAACTCCCAGTCCTACTGCCAGTTTCTGGAAGACACATTCTTCAAGCAGTGGTACAGGAAGAAGTCTGCATCCTTCAAGAAAAACATGATTTTCATGCAGGACAATGCTCCATCACACGCATCCAAGTACTTCACAGCGTGGCTGGCAAGAAAGGGTCTAAAAGAAGAAAAACTAATGACATGGCCTCCTTGTACACCTGAACTGAACCCCATAGAGAACCTGTGGTCCATCATCAAATGTGAGATTTACAAGGAGGGAAAACAGTACACCTCTCTGAACAGTGTCTGGGAGGCTGTGGTTGCTGCTGCACGCAATGTTGATGGTGAACAGATCAAAACACTGACAGAATCCATGGATGGCAGGCTTTTGAGTGTCCTTCCAAAGAAAGGTGGCTATATTGGTCACTGATTTGTTTTTGTTTTGTTTTTGAATGTAAGAAATGTATATTTGTGAATGTTGAGATGTTATATTGGTTTCACTGGTGAAAATAAATCATTGAAATGGGTATATATTTGTTTTTTGTTACGTTGCCTAATAATTCTGCACAGTAATAGTCACCTGCACACACAGATATCCTCCTAAAATAGCTCAAGCTAAAAACAAACTAAAAACTACTTCCAAAAATATTCAGCTTTGATATTAATGAGTTTTTTGGGTTCATTGAGAACATGGTTGTTGTTCAATAATAAAATTAACCCTCAAAAATACAACTTGCCTAATAATTCTGCACTCCCTGTATGTAAGGCACTTAAATTGTGTTCACTTTATATTAACATGTTTGATTACAAATAAAGTATATCTTTAATAAATTAGTCTGACTTAAAAGTTAAACATACTATCTTTTAGTTACGATTATTGTAATCTGGTCAATGTAATTTAGTTTTAAAGTGTACTCACACTTGGCACGTTCGCCTTGAACCAAGCCCTTGTGCGATCGTCTCCCACACTCACATTTTTACTTTCCAAGTCCGAGCACACTTGTGTCATCAATGCGACAGTTTAGTTTAAAGATGAGGATAGACGCTCTCACTCAGTACAATGGAGATTGCTTGAGTTATATTGTTGTTGTTTGGGACGTAGTGACACACAACCGAATACTTTGAACATCCACCACTCATAAATTTTCATAAAAATCATGAATTAGGCTAAAGGTGGCAGCTGAAGAGGTTTGCATGGAAATTTGTCAAGAGATTGGATACGGCCGATAAAAGACGCAAGCTGTTATAGTAATTACGAATGCACAGAATTAATTTAAAGAAAATATAGGCAAAAATATGAGTGGTTAAAGGTTGTGTTGTGCCACTCTGCCCAGCAGTATTCAGTACACTGGTTTTACTCTTCCTCCAGCTGTAGCTTCTGCACAGAGCGAAGCAGCTTTCACACCGGACACGGAAAGCACTGCGCTATGAAACCCATTCATTTCAATGCACCATGTGCAAAAGCCAGTTTGATCCTGTGTCGAAAACAGGTAGATCTCCATGGTCCCTTTAATTAAGGGTAATACTTCTGCATCGAGTGTATGCAAATAATCTGGCGAAGCCTTCGACAGTCGCATAAATTTAAAGTACTTAAAAACTACTTTTAAAAATGTATCTACGTCACATCGACCCATAGAATAAGCTCTGTGATTTGACGGCTTATATCGTTGATGAGTGTGGGCGGGGCTGAGAGCCGTGAGAGATGAGCAACAAGTGTTAAGTCTTATGGAGGAGCTCCAGCTGGATACTTTTGTTTTGTGCTTACTTTAAGATTAAAACTGTTGCACGTCCACCGGTCCCTGCCTCTACATGAACAAGTTTGAGCTACTTGTACAGTAAGGGTGCTTTCACACTTAGTTCGATTGCCTGGTGCAAACCCAAGCTCAATTGTCCACACTTGCCACCTTCTTGACAGTCTTTTTCCTTCTGAACCCCGGTACACTTGCATTATCAAGCTGTTGTTGTGTGTGTGTAGTGGAGAGGCCAGCTAGTGAAGTGCTGTGCAAGTAAACCTCACTCCTCTAACCTCTAAAGGTGCTCTAGCGACAGACGCAAGAGGCCATGATCTTTAGCCTCCTTGTTAGGGCAACCAACTCCCATGCGGAGAGTCGCCGGGTCGATCCCAGTTCGGAGCAGGTTGGGTGGTGTAGGACTGGCGGGGTTACATGTGCATGGGTGCCGCTGGCCAATACGGGCCTTATGACAACATTCTGATGATGTCGCGCAAGTGAACAGTGGGTGCGGGGTGGACGTGTGTGTCAAAGACGAAAGTGAAGGGGGGGGGGGGGGGGGTGATTGGGGTGCACCCTTAGTGTGAAAGCACACTAAGGGTGCACACTTCGATATCCGAATCACTCCCAAGTGCGTTTCCTGGTTTGTTTGAAAAGCGTGAGCTATGCTTGTAGTGAGATTGCAAAGTGCGCCTGAGCCTGAAACTGAAGACAAGACGTCACTTTTACAGGACTGTTTCATTTGGATTTATTAATAATTCTTACTTTTCAATAAACGTGAACTCTGTAAACAGAACACCAGCGAAGAAACTCAACACAGAGGAGCATAAGACACAAAAACCTCACTGCCAACCAGCGTTTCGGAAGTGTTACTGCAGAGCAACATAAAAAAATGCAGAAGTATAAATGCACGACTACACACAAGGCATGTACTGTGGGTTACGACTATTATATGGCGCAGAAATATAATTTAGCCCTTACTAACATCGAGTATAAAATCATTATTTTCAAAGTTTTTGTTTTTTAGATATTTTGATAAATGTTAGAAACCTCACACCCACTTCTACAGTAGGAGAAGTTTCCAATATTTTTAAAAATAATTTATGTTCAACAGAAAAAAAAAAAAAACTCAAAACAGGTTTGGAACAAGTGGAGGATGAGTAAATGACAACATTTTAGGGTGAACTATCCCTTTAAATGTGAAATTTGATGTTTGTTGAGTTTTCTGGAAGGTAAATTTCACTGATGTGTAAACTACGATCATGACAAGTGCTTCTCTTTATGAAACCTCAGATGGTTCTTCAGATCTAAAGCTGCACTCAAATATGTTTTGCCGCATTAATCAGATTCATGTGGTTTCTCATCATGTGTCGATTAAGGCATGTTGAACGTGAGAAACTCTTCCCACACTGAGTACATGTGAATGGTTTCTCTCCGGTGTGAATCATCTCATGTGTCTTCAGATGTGCTGAATTTCTGAAAGTTTTGTTGCAGTGTGAACACGCGTAAGGTTTCTCACCAGTGTGAGTCATCTGGTGCTGTTTCAAGTGTTCAGCTCTAATAAAACTCTTCCCACACTCAGAACACACAAACTCTCTCACACCAGTGTGGATCTTCTGATGTGCTTTAAAATGTGACTGCTGTGTGAAACTCTTTCCACACTCAGAGCATGAATAAGGCTTCTCCTCTGTATGAAATCCAAGATGGATCTTCAGCTCTGAAGTCCTCAAAAAGGTTTTACCGCACTGATCACATTTGTGTGTTCTCTCTCCAGTGTGGATCTTCATGTGTCGAATAAGGTTTGATGATTGATTGAAACTCTTCCCACACAAAGAACATGACAATGGTTTCTCCCCAGTGTGAATCCTCTCATGTACTTTCATTGGTCGTAACTGACAGAATCTCTTGTCGCAGTGTGAACACTTGTACGGTTTCTCTCCAGAGTGAATCATCTGGTGCTTTTTCAAGTCTCCAGCTGTAATAAAACTCTTCCCACACTCAATGCACACAAACTCTCTCACACCAGTGTGGATCTTCTGATGTAGGCTTAAGCTCGCCTGCTGAGTAAAACTCTTTCCACAGTCAGAACATGAATAAGGTTTCTCATTTGTATGAACTCTGAGATGGATCTTCAGATCGGAAGTCCTCAAAAATGCTTTGCTGCAGTGATCACATTTGTGTGTTTTCTCTCCAGTGTGGATCAGCATGTGTTGATGAAGGTATAATGACTGTCTGAAACTCTTTCCACACTCAGTACATGTGTACAGTGTCTCTCCGGTGTGAATCCTCTCATGTGTTTTCAGGTTTCCTGAATGAATGTATCTCTTGTTGCAGTGTGAACACTTGTAAGGTTTCTCTCCGGTGTGGATCCTCATGTGACGGTTGAGATTGCCTTTATGCCCAAAACTCTTTCCACACTGAGTGCAGGTGAAACCCTTTACAGCGGTTGTTTTTATTAAAAAACTATGTTCAGTCTCTGACTGAAAATCAGTTTCACTTTTGATATGATGTTTCTCCTCATCTTCACTCAGATCTTCACTCTCCTCCTTCACAATCACATCTGAAAATTAAGTAAATAAGTAACATTTTAAAAGGCTAGTTTAACAGCTTATGCTGCTGCTCTGGCTAGTTTTTAACCGTACAGTAAAAATGATAATTAATAAGAGCAATTGTGCGTTTGGCTGAGATGTGTAAGTTTGCACCTTGGCTTTTATACAAACAATATTATTCGGCCCCCAAGAATATTTAATTACAAGTAATATGATTTTTTAAAATTAAATTAGTCTGACTTAAAAAGTTAAACCTACTATCATCAGTCGGGTTTATTTTAATTTGGTCAATGTCATTTAATTTTAGGGTGTACTCACGATAGGCACGCTTGCCTTGAACGAGCCCTGGTGCGATCGTCTCCCACACTCACACTCACATTTTTACTTACCGAGTCCGAGCACACTTGCATCATCAATGCGACAGATCAGTTTAAAGATATTGCGTGTCTTATTTTGAGTCATTTGGGACGCAGTAAAACATGACCGAATATTTTGTTGAACAGATCCATCGTATTTGAATTCTCATAAAATCATGGCAGCTCATAAAAGTGGCAGCTGAAGAGGTTTGCAAGAAAACTTTTCAAGAGAGTAGATACTCGGCTGCTAGAAGACTCAAGCTGTTATAGGAATTAGGGATAAACAGAATTCTTGGTCAGCAAATGTAAAGAGAAAAGAGAGAAACAGCTTATAAAATGAGCCATAGCCACTGCAGTGAAGCAGCTTTCACACCAGACATTGAAAGCACTGCGCTATGAAACCCATTTATTTCATTGCACCATCAAAAGGCCAGTTTGTTGCTGTGTGGACAAAAAAGCAGCGGAGTGCACCGTGGTCAAAGTTAACAATAGCTTAATAATCTGTTTATGAACTCATATCAGTGAATTTTAAATCTCCTAAAATGTACAGGAGTCGACTTTCGCTTTCGCTTTCTAAAGTTGTTGCGTTTTTGCATTACACTTTTATTAAAGACTCATTTCCGCTTGGCTTCATAGCTGACAGTGCGCACAACCGCGAGACAGAGAGAAAAAGTAAATAATACATTCTTTAATTTAAACGATTCAAAAAGCTTTACTGTATACTCGGAGAGGACGAAATCACATTTAAACTGGCTGCAAACATATTTATATAATGACTTTTTATTCTAATATTAATTAATTATTAATAAATATCTATTTTAGAGATATTGTCCTATTGTTTTATACATCTTTCCTGTAATTCACTTTTAATTTGCTGTACATGTTATACATTTGATGATGTTGATATATTACGTATATTATACAAATCTAAAATGCTAAGGCAAAAGTGTACTAATGGCCCGTCTCCACTGAGTGGTACGGTACATTTCCGTTCACTTTTATGGCCGTTTCCACTGTCAAAAGGTACCTAAAAGCGAAACGTACTGTACTAGTTTTTGGGTACCCTTTGCAAAGGGTACCTAGCATGACAAAAGGTTACCAAAAGGCAGAGCTAGACGCGCAGCTGAACGCTATTGGTTTACAGAGAAGTGTCACTCGCACATACACAAGCAGAAGAATGAAAACAAAGAAACCGCCATTTTTAAATACACAGCCGAGACATTACAGCGTAATAATATATACATATAATAACGTGCCATGGTTAACCCGAGCTCAAACAAAGCTTGTCGTTGTCTTGATGTACAGCCACAAAGCCAAGAAGAACAAATTCTGCCGTGTCCTGCTTTTGTTTAACAAGGTCATCTAAAAGTGCGAGCGGTTTCACTTTCTCCAGGGAGCTCGCGATCGCTTGTGAGTGTGTCTATATTTGAAATAACAAACTTCTTGAGCTGATGATAATAACATGTGCGTGATTGAAGTGTTTCTGACATCCGATCCTGCCAGAAACGTACAAACGCGAGAGTGACGAGCGGAAAAAAACAAAGGAGAAGCCGGAAAAAACGAAGGAGCAAATGATTCAGCAACCTGAAACATGAACAAACTGCCATGTTTAACTATTATTATCACCTTATGGTCTATTATGAACTCGGGAATGACGGATTTACTCCCTAACAGAGGCTACATGTGCTGGTGAAGATTACAGACACAGATGAGAGGTTTGCACTGACTGTGGGCTATATGTTGTGTGTTGTTTTTGAAGCCACATAAGGCCTAAATGTATGCTGTGTGTAGTTTTTCTGTAATTGGTAACATATCGGAGACTGTAAGGGTCTGTATGTGTTCATATATGTTGCATTTATTGATTTATATATTTTATATAATCGCAGACGCTACAGTAGGCTATTTCTGTCTACTGATCTGCAGCTATAATCAAATCATGTTAATAGAAAGGTTGGTAATGAACATTTATACACAAGTGTTTATGTGTGTAAAGCATCTGTTTTGTGAGAAGTGCTTCTCATATGATATGTGAACGACCTGTACAGCTTTGCTTTGAGCAAGATTCCCTAGAGCGAGAATGATGTCGACTGAAACTTTCTGTCATACACCACGCCCACCAAAAGAGTACCATTGGTACCTATTAGGCAGTGGAAACACAAGCCTGATAAAGGTGACCCGTGCCATACTGTACCAGTCAGTGGAAACAGCCAATAAATGTCATGCCAATAAAGCAAGTTGAAATTGAGAGAGAGAGTGAGAGAGAGAGAGAGAGAGATAGAGTACAGCTGTGTGCAGATGGCTCCTGAATAGCATAAAATAAGAGAAATAGTAGGCATGGGCCGGTATAAGTTTCTGACGAGATGATAACCTTGGATAAAAATATCACGGTTTCACGGTATTGTGATTACTGCTCTAAATTATATTCTTTTTAAATGTCTGGGTAAAAAACTAAACGTTTTTTCCCCTTTGAACACAATATATTTTATTTTGAGAAACATTTATAATATTTTGGAGCAGTAAACGTGCCAGGCTAAATAATGAAAATGAATCATTGACGTCTGCTGTCTTCATTAGTGTCAAAAACAAAGATTTATTTACAATTTAAAATGGCATCTTTGGATATCTTTTCTGCTGGAGATGCTGTTGATAAAAAAATGTAAATAAAAGAATCTTACACATACCTTAGGAACGGTATTACAGAAAATTTTGGCGGTATGAAAACGGTTATCGTCCTATGCCTAAGAAATTGTGGATTTCTTTTTTTAATTCAACAGCCTTTTTTAGAACTTTAACCCACTGATAATAAACTGTGTATAATAGTGTCATAATAAATTAAAGCATTGTTAAAAAACACATTATATTTTGTGTCATGTAGTTAACGATTTATGTGCCGTGGGTAAAGGATGTGTTTCAATCCGGCTACCACCAGAAGTATATTTCAAACCTGTGGGAAGCACTACATATACTTATGCTGTGACGGCAACACTGGTAAAATTATGCCTCTTAACTATTAATGTTTTTAAAAGTAAAAAAAAAAATTTATTTTACTGTTTAAGAAACGTTCATTTGATTTTAGGGCGACGCAGTGGCGCAGTAGGTAGTGCTGTCACCTCATAGCAAGAAGGTCGCTGGTTCGAGCCTTGGCTGGGTCAGTTGGCGTTTCTGTGTGGAGTTTGAATGTTCTCCCTGCGTTCGTGTGGGTTTCCTCCGGGTGCTCCGGTTCCCCCCACAGTCCAAAGACATGCAGTACAGGTGAATTGGGTAGGCTAAAATTGTCCGTAGTGTATGAGTGTGTATGGATGTTTCCCAGAGATGGGTTGCGGCTGGAAGGGCATCCATTGCGTAAAAACGTGCTGGATAAGTTGATGGTTCATTCCGCTGTGGCGACCCCAGATTAATAAACGGACTAAGCCGAAAAGAAAATGAATGAATTTGATTTTAAAAACTAAGTTTGTGCTGTAAAATTAATTAAGGCAAGACTCAAAGTCTATACACATACATCTTTAAAACAAAAAGTAATACAAAAAAAAAACTAAAATTGATGAAGTGCTTAAGTATGAACAACTTTAATGATGTTCAGCCTCATTATTGAAGAGTAATGAATAAACACAAACCTATTAGTTCTTCAGTCTCTTCCTGTTTAATTCTGCAGGGTTCTGGATCACTCATCTTCTCACTGTCCTTCAATAAACTCTGTCTTTGTCTTTCACTGATGGCGGCAGAGCTTCAGGAGGATAAACAGAGAAATCTGATTCATTTACACTGATTGATGAAATGAATTATATTGATGTTATATCTTCTTCTAGGTGAGAAAATAACATAATTTGCTCAGGTCACCTGACACCAATAAAAATAACATAATTTGTAGACCTGAAGACATCGGTATGATGAAGCAGAAAGAGCAGCTTACAACTAAAATATTTCAGCAGCTCTAAAAATATTACAACACAATTAATCTAGTGGACTACCAGGTTTTTTGCATAGAAACCTAACAAGTACACACACTAAATAAAGAAATTTAACTGCTAACAGATTCACGATGTGGTATGTAAAAAAAAACTAACAGATGAACAAAAACACCAAACCAGTAATTTATTTTTTTCATTTAAGCTCACATATCTACCACATTAAATTTCTATTATGTTTACAGAGTATACTATATAACATTACTCCAGACGGTTTAAGAAAAACGTTAAAGAAAAACACTGAGCTCATATTGTCCTCTCAGAGCTCCTCTCTGCCTGCTGTATTGTTTTGGTCAGCAGACACACAGATAGAGGTGAACTCAACGCAGAAACTAGTCGCAGATTGTCGCTTTAATAAACTGTAAAGTGTGTTTTATTGTTGTGGAAACACGAGAAAAAGCGTCAACGACTCACCTCAGCTCTGAAGACTCGACGCTGAATGAACGCGTCAGTGCTGACGTCATCACGGCGAGGCGGAGCAACGGAGGTAATCAAAAACGCGTCAGATAAAAAAATGCTAATGTAAATAAAAAAAGCAACACCACCTTACTCAATCATGTGTGAGGTAAAATACTGTTTATTATGCACTTAAAAACGTTGCTAAAGTGCACTTAACGAATTTTAAAAGCAAAATTAACACTTTGTGGCTGACAACTTTCCCAATTCACTACAATCAGGAAACAAAATATTTAACAACAAGAATGACAAACAATAACAGCTTGAAGCAAATCAAAAGTGATGAAAACAAACCTATCGCACATCATGTATCATTGAAACTTATTTTTCACGAACAGGCACAACTTTGTACATGTAGAAAAACCAAATAGAAGATTAACAGCAAATCCCTACAGCACATGCTGATCTGACAAAAAAAAAGTTGACTGAAGTTAGCACACTTTTGTATTATCTATGTGTTTTATCTCATATGTTATAGCCTATATGTGGAGGCTAAAGTGTTGCATGTTAGGTGTTGTTGTCTCCATGTTTTTTGGGTTATTTGGGTTAAAGCAGGGCTATTCAATTGGCGGCCCGCGGGCCGAACCCGGCCTCCGAGGCAATTTGTTCCGGCCCTCCAAATAGTGTGACCAAGACATCAAAAATAAATTTAGTTCAGTTAAAAAACGGCCACTATAATTATGAAGTGACGTGCGTCTGTTCAATACAGCATGAGCTGCGCAGAGCGTGAGTCACCTGACAGTGGCGAGAGCAGCTGAATACATTTGAATATGTTTGTAGAAAAGGTCTTTTGTACAATGCACTGATATCATAATTAGGGATGCAACGATTAACCAATTTCACTATTAACTGCACTTTAATTCGTCACGGTTAATTAATCGTAAAGGCTTCTCTAAGTCGCATTTCTGCATTTCTGTTCTGCCGCACGAAACGAAATTGCTGAACAAAGTTAAGCCAAGTTGCCAACTGTGCGCTAGTTTAAAGTTCCGAGGTTGTCCACCGAAGCTAATACGCACGCACACTGTAATAACTATAGCCGCGGGCCGTTCCCATATCACGTAATTCCCGCACGCAAGTTTGTTATGTCATAAGAATATATGCCAATATGCGGGCGCAAGCGGAGCAACACGCTCGCGGCTGTCTGGGCGCACGCAGTAGAAAACATCTCATGCTGTAGCGGTGAGAGTTGTGCTTAGCTTTCAGTGCAATGTAAACAAAAGACATGTTAGACAAACTATTATTAAAATGATTATGTATGTATGAACGCAGATGATAACAACAGTTAATCTAAATATTGGCGCTGACCTTCATAATTATTATTATATTGTTTTCTCCCTTTCCTCTTTATAAACGCACACATAATTGTGTAGCCCTATAAGCACAGAAAACCTTCAGCATAAAAACTATTACTAATAAAAATGCCGTTTAAAGGTTTTTTAATATTAGTTAGGGATGTCCAGATCTAAATCTAGCTAATATAAAGCTTAAATATACATTAGACGTGATAACTGTGAAACCAGGATTATTCTTCACACTATATAATCGTACAACAAAAAATCTATAATTGTTGCATCCACATTATTATGAAGTTCAAAACATAACATATGAACCTATCTTAATGTAGGCTGAAAGAAACCTACTTAAGCAATGCACTGATTTTGTTGTGCTGTGAAATACAACATTTGAATGTTTGTTAAAAAAACTTTTTGTACAATGCAGTGATATTATATAGTTCAAAATACAATATATTACCATTTTAATGTAGACAAATACAACTTGGGTGTCTTAAAGAGCAAAAATACAACATATGGGCTCTTATAATCAGTTGTGTCATCATTTATATTGCAAGTCATGTCTCTCCGGCCCTTCGTTTGGGATGCTTGTCATGAACTGGCCCCCGTGACAAACTAATTGAATAGCCCTGTTCTAAAGTTAATGATTCTCCGTATGTGTTCTTCAGCGTTCTTGTGTAACGTCATCATTAACCATCAATGTTCGGTTCCAAAACTCAAGACACCAAGAACGGAGGACGCGTGAAAGTTCCTGGATGTGTTCTTGGTATCGAGGACGCACCGATGCAGACTTGAGCACAAAACTCGCTCGCGAAGTCCCAGAAGTCATTGCGAATGAATAAAGGAGGTGGGAAACGCAGCATTATTTACCTATTTATTATTAAAGTTCAGAGATAAAACTTATTTATCTCAGGAGTTTCCCTAAATTAGATGGTTGAAGTAAACATTAACATGAAAATCTTTATAAATGCAAAAACACATTAAGCGTGTTTATTTGCTAACATTTGTATTAAATCATGTTTTATTTGTATTGTTTTTGTGCATGTTATATAGATTTAAAAAACAACAATAAATCGTATGAATGCTGTAATGTTTAAATAACTTACCGTTAAAAACACGTGAAGGTCATGTGACCATCAAAAAGAACGCAGCATCTCGTTCCTCACAGGATGCATTCTCTGTTCTCGCTGTCTCCCAAGGTCGTTCTTCCAAGGTAACTTGGCAAGACCGTTCTCTGAGTTCTTGGAATTGAGAAACAGCCGATGTGATGATTTGTTTAGATTTTCTGTGCTTCAATATTAAGGTCCTGCATGTCTGCGCGTCCTCTGCTTATCAGTGTTTCTGCAAGTTTTTTAACAGTGTATTTTAATAGTAACCTATATTTTAACAATTTTTATTATTATAAAATCGCAGCCAGGAAGTGATATTTCCTGGAATTTTGGAGGGGAAAGTTTCAATGAAGCCAGTAAATGCCACTAATCCAAAAAAATAAAATAGTGGTTACAAGTCTCATGATTGTGTACAGTGAGTACATAATAAAATCCCCTTAATATACATCAGAAATGCTATTTGTGTTTATGTTGTGAGGATTAGCATCACTTATCATGCTGTGAAACAGATGAAGTTGTTTTCTTTCATTTGCTGGTGTTTTATTTCTATGCATGTGTTTTCTTAAGTTGCAGCATATTAAGGCCCAATCCCAATTCTATTTTTGTACCCCTATCCCTTCCCCATGGCCTTTAAAACAGAGTGTGAAGGGCTTCAAAAGTTACCCCTAAGAAATAGGACGGCCCTACAGCACCTGCACACGTCATCATATGTCATCGTGATCTCTTGCTTCATATGAGATCTGACGATCGCAACTGCTGTAGTTATTCCAGTTGTGTTATTTTTTGGTATTTATCTTCAGGAAGTCACTGAAGGTATATATTATGTTATCATAATGATCTAATGTGGCAATAAGATCATAACTATACTGCACATTTACACAGTGGCCATATTCACAGGGCCGGCGTGTCCATAGAGGCGACCTAGGCGGCTGCCTAGGGCGGCAGAGCAGTCAGGGCGGCGTCCGTGGCGCGTCTCCCCCCTTTGCTTTCGTCCACAACAAACCCTGCATCATCTCAGCGCCCCTCTGTCTTCGCTTTTGTCCGCGACAAACCCCGTATCATCTCAACACCCAGCTCCGCCGCCCCCTCCCCACCCTCCGCCGGCTTTTTCGGATTGAAGGCAGCATAACTTTCGGTTGGATGGTGGCATTCTCGCCGTTTGCCAAGAGCGCCAGTTGAGCTTGCTCCGGCCCTGCATATTCATTAATGTAAACACACAAAAAACAACACTAACATTATAGCGGACACTGTAAAAAGGTCATTCTCAGACACTAGACTTTTCTGACAGGGTATTCGAGTGTCATCGAGTGACAGAATGCTGTGGGACTGCTGTACAGGAGTTATTATTATAGATTATAGATAGCCAAATTTAGCGGTTTTTATTTTAGCGTTTTTTTTTTTAAAGCATGACGGTAAAACACGAACGCGGTTATGAATATATTATAACATGTGCTTGTTTGTTGTAAAAATTAGTAATAATGACAAAAAATACTAATTTGTGGATCTCCTGACTTACGGGTACAGCTACACTGCCGTTGTGGCTGATGTATTCTGGGAAATTTTCATTACCCCTTGGTTCAGAGTGTGGTCCTGAAAAATCTCAGTTTGAAGGGGTATCTACCTCTTCCCCTTAGCCCTACGCCTTCAAGCTAAGGAGAATTGGGACACCCCTACCCCTTCACATGAATGCGCAAAACGAGGGGTAGGGGTAAGGGGAAGGGCTAAGGGGTAGAATTGGGATTGGGCCTAAAACTCTCTCGGCCACCGTAGAAAACAAACTTTGTATATTGAAGTTATGCATAATTACATAAACTCTATTGCGAAACAAAATGACAGAAGCCTACAATAATAAATGCGTCAGATGATGATCTTTGGTGAGGAAATCTATCTATAAACTGATCTGAATCCCATAAAGAAAATGCTGTCAAAACTTAGCAGGGTTTCTACAGGTTTCATCAAGTCAAATTTAAGACTTTTAAAGACCTTTTTAAGATCATAATGAAGGACATTTCAGACTTACACAAGGCAAAACGCTAAAGATTATGTTAATGGCCAATTTAAAGCCTTAAAAAAAACTTTAGAAACTAATGTTATTGTAAGGAAGATAATTAAACCATATTAATAAGTAAATGGAGTTAATACATAAATGTTTCTTCAAACTTTTATTGAAATATATTGTCAGTGATTGGGTGGGTGTTGCCCCAATTGGGTATAGCTTTACATGGACATAGGAAAATTAGGACCCATTTAAAATTATTTAAGACATACAACACAAAAATTCAGAGGATTTAAGACTTTTTAAGGCCTAAAATTTGGTTTTTGAAATATAAGACCCTGCAGATACGTTGCTTAAGATGATGTTTTTATTGTCCCAAGGTTCATCTAACAGTTTTACACACAAACTGCACAGCACAAATAACAGACTTAGAAAGAGTTGATGTAACTGGCTACTGTAATTTATTCGTCTAATGCAAAAAAAAAACATTTGTACAGGTCTGGGCAATTAATCAAAGATGATTTTCACGCACAATTTTATTTCAGTAAAGCTGTTTCTAGCAAATCTCCAGCATTTACTACACAATGTCATAATTTACTGACAAGACCTGTAGAATTGCGTCCAAAATCGAAGTAGACTTATGGACAATAATGAAATGATGGTTGTGTGTATTGCTTCTTAGTGAGCTACGGCTCTGTGTAGTAAATGATGCAATTAAGGTGTTCACATGCCTGTTAATAAGACGTTGCTTCTTGTGCTTAAGAGCTTAATCACATTTTTGGAGGGGGTTTAAGTATTGCGTTTAGAAGAGTTCAAGTTTAATCTCAATATTGTCAAAATCTTGTTACACAGTTACAGTCCCTGTCACGATGATTACAGTTACAGTCACAATGACTATAGGAGCTATGTTGGCAGGGACTAAATGCCCCTGAGTAGGGACTCCCAGTGCAAAAAGATCCTAGGTGACCGGTGAGACTAAGTGCGGTTTAAAACTCCCTTTATGAGTTATATAAAAATAAAAAAAATCACCTGATATGATGCAAGCGGTGACCCACCCTGGAGCCAGGTCTGGGGTCGAGGCTTGCAAGTGAGCAACATCCTATAGACCACAGGTGTCAAAGCCAGTTCCTGGAGGGCCGCTGCTCTGCAGTTTAGTTCCAACCCTAATTAAACACACCTGAGCAAACTAATTGAGTGCTTTAAGCTTGTTTGATACCTACAGATAGGTGTGAGCTTGCTTATAGCTCTCCAGCTCCATGTGTTGGGGTTTTCCCCCTCTAAACAAGAATGGCACCTTACTACACATTTGCATAGGTCTCTCACTGTAATTTGTGCTTTTGGGCAAACAGCAGTGAAGAGTACCCAATGTTCTTGATGGAAGATGCTCAACGATCGATTTTGTGGTCGTTTCATCTGATCTCAGATTGTTGAACATGCAGGTAAAGAGAGGGGCAGGACTGTAATCTGATCATCACCTGGTTGTGAGTTGGATCCGCTGGCAAAAGAGGAGGCTAGATCAACCTGGCAGAATCAAACGTATTTTAAGGGTCTGTGGGGAATATCTGATGAAACCAAAATGTCAGAGGAAACTTCAACTCACACCTTCAGAAGAATTGGACCAAGAGAGGTTGGAGACATTAAGACCAAGTGGCCCATGTTCTCGGACTCTATTATCGACATGGCCATAAGGAGCGATAAGGCCTCTGTTGCCTGTCTTAGCGGCAATCCACAAACCAAGTGGTGGACACCAAAATGTAGGTGATTCCTTCAAGATAATGGAGTCCTACCATGCCTGGTTGGCTTGTGAGCCGTGTTGCTTCCTGGATGATTGTGGAAACCAAAACTTGGCCCAAAGAAGAGTTTGTGAGACCATGAAACAGGACCATTGTTTAGCTTCAAAGAGATTCTGGCAAACTGTCAGGCACAACAAAAGCTGAAGCAGTGCTTCACCAACAATGTTTATAGTGGAAGTGGGGAGATGTTGACCACGACTGGGAATGGGGATGACAAGGGTCCTCAGGTTCGTGGAAGTTTGCCCATTCAATCTACATGTTCTTTGTGTACATGAAAAAGACATTTGACCCTGTCCCTTGTGGCATTCTATGGAATTCAGCTCTGGGAAATATTTGGTACACTCTGTTATGAGCTGTTTGGTCTGTATGACCACAGCATGAGTTTGCTTCATATTGGACTCTGGCCATCTCCAGGTTGGAGGAAAGGCAATACCCAAGGTGGAGGTCAAGTATCTTGGGTTTTTGTTTATCATAGAGGGAAGAATGGAATGTGAGATTGACAGACGAATTGATGCAGCTCCCTTTTAGCTCAAGATGCTCCTTGACCACAACAGACCGGTACATCAACCACCTTACTGCAAAGGAGCTTAGCTGAAAGGCAAAGCTCTCAATTTACAGGCCAATCTTTGTTCCTACTCTCATCTATTGTCATGAGCTTTGATCATGCATACAACTGGCTGAAATGAGTTTTCTTTGCAGGGGAGCAAGGCACATCCTTAGAGAGTTGGACAGGGTGTAGCCCAGAGGCGGTAAATAATTCTGTCACCTGGGAGGAGCCCAGAGTGGAGCCAATGTTTCTTTACATTAAGAAGTGCTAGCTGAGGTTGCTTAGGCATCTGTTTTGAATGCCTCTTGGACGCCTACCTAGAGAACTCTTCCAGGCTTTTCCCACCAGGAAGAGGCCCCAAGGGAAAATCCAGGACATGCTGTAGGGACTATGTCTCTCAGCTTGCCTGGGAACACATTGGAATTCCCCAGAAGAACTGGAGCAAGTGTCTGCGGAGAGGGAAGTTTGGGGTTCCAAGCTGAGACTGCTTCCATTGCAATCCAGCCCTGAATAAGTGCTTGAAAATTGATGAATATTTTAGGCATACTTTTTTTTTGTATTTATGAAACATTTAGAGTGTGAGAGTAACTCAAAATCAAAGAACAAAAAAAGATTGAAACTATAGCTCACAGGTATAGTGATGGCCAGTTTGGATTATTCCTTTTCCTTCCACTTAGTCCCTGATTCATCAGGGGTCGCCACACTGGAAGGATCATTTCAATATAATTAAAATGTTGATTCCTTAACATAATTCACAAACACAGGCAATGGTGGTATCTCAATTGGTTATTTTCTAAGGGCACAAGTCAGAAGTAATGTTAACTAATTATTATGTGGGCTGTGCTAGTCCAATAAAAGAAAACATTAGTTCCTCAGTCTAGTACTGCTGTCGGTGTTGCAAATCCCACATTTTGACAATTTTTTATGTTAATTATTAATGCTACTTTTTATTATGAAGCCTGTCAGAAAACATGACAGACATCACCGGGGGGGCACAGACCTTGTGGACAGCCTGTCAAACTGCAGTGAAGTGTCAGTTGTGAATTAACGTGCACTCATGCCCCGTTAATCAGTTTGTGAATACAGTGGAGAGTTTTAGGAAGGTAAATTTCATGGATGCGCACTCTATCCTAACAAGGAACATGAATAAGGCTCCTCCTTTTCATGAAATGTAAGATGTTTCCTCAGCTCTGAAGGCCTCAAAAATGTTTTACCGCATTGATCACATTTATGTGGTTTCTCTCCAGTGTGGAGCATCATGTGTTCATTACGGGATGATGAAACTCTGAAACTCTTCCCACACTGTGTACACGAGTATGGCTTCTCTCCAGTGTGGATCCTCTCGTGTGCTATCAGATGTCCTGAATGTCTGAATGTTTTGTTGCAGTGTGAACACACGAAAGGTTTCTCTCCGGTGTGGATCATCTGGTGTTGTTTCAGGTCTGTAGCTCTAACAAAAGTCTTCTCACACTCAAAGCACGCATGCGCTCTCACACCAGCGTGGATCTTCTGATGTGCATTTAAAACTTGTAAACGTGCAAAACTCTTTCCACACACAGGACACGAATAAGGCTTCTCCTGTGTATGATATCTAAGATGGTCCTTCAGCTGAGAAGCTCTTGAAAATGCTTTGTCGCACTGATCACATTTGTGTGGCTTCTCTCCAGTGTGGATCAGCATGTGCTTATTAAGGTGTGACGATTGTTTAAAGCCTATCCCGCACTGATTACAGGTGAAAGGTTTCTCTCCAGTGTGAATCATCTGGTGTCGTTTTAAATCTCGAGCTGTAATAAAAGTCTTCTCACACTTAAAGCACACAAACTTTCTAACACCAGTGTGGATCTTCTGATGTTCATGTAAAATTGACAGCAGTGTAAAACTCTTTTCACACTCGGAACATGAATAAGGCTTCTCGTTTGTATGAACTCCGAGATGCTCCTTCTCATGTGTTTTCACGTGTCTTAACTGGCTGAATCTCTTGTCGCAGTGTGAACACTTGTAAGGGTTCTCAACAACGTGGTTCAGCGTGTGTTTATTAAGGTGCGACGATTGTTTAAAACTCATCCCACACAAAGCACATGTGAATGGTTTCTCTGCAGTGTGAATCATCTGGTGCCGTTTCAGATCTGCAGATTTAATAAAAGTCTTCCCACAGTCAAAGCACACAAACTCTCTCACTCCAGTGTGGATCTTCTGATGTTCATTTAAACTTGACTGCCGTGTAAAACTCTTTCCACACTCAGAGCATGAATAAGGCTTCTCGTTTGTATGAACTCTAAGATGCTCCTTCAGCTCTGAAAGCCTCGAAAATGTTTTGCTGCACTGATCACATTGGTGTGGTCTCTCTCCAGTGTGGATGAGCATGTGTTGATTACAGGATGATGATTGAGTGAAACTCTTGCCACACTGAGTGCATGTGTACGGTTTCTCTCCAGTGTGAATCCTCTCATGTGTTTTCAGGTGTCCTAACTGATTGAATCTCTTATCGCAGTGTAAACACTTGTACGGTTTCTCTCCGCTGTGAATCCTCATGTGAAGCTCGAGAGCATATTTTCGGTTTAAAACTGTTTCCACACTCAGTGCAGGTGAAACATTTGGCTGTTCCTTCCATTAAAAAGAAGTGTTTGTCCTTTGTGTGAGTTTCATCTTCACTTCTGACGTGATGTTTCTCCTCATCTTCACTCAGTTCTCCACTCTCCTCCACCACTACCACATCTGAAAATTAATTAAATAACATTTTACAGCAGTACGCATGGGACACATTTAATTTATTGACGTGTATTCGTTTCACGCATCAGCTTCTGGGATGCTAAAGTCATCTTAAGGTGATCGCTTTAATGGTCAAATACATGCAAAAATATCTCAAAACGCGGCGTTATTATTCACATTAACCCTTGTTTGTTACGTAATAAACCAACGTAAAGAGTTGAAAATGAAAGTGAAACCAGAAATCGGAGCTGCATGGCTCTTAAAGTGACAGTACACTGTATCCCTGCTGCAGACTGTTTTTATTATCATTCATCAAATAACAAAAGACAAGGACAAAATCACTCATTGCTCTTGACTGAAGCACTTGTAGCTTTAAGAAACAAATTAAGATTTTTCTTACCGTGAAGATAAAGTTTTGTGCTTCAGTATTAAGAATTGTAAAATTTAATGAACTTTAAAGATATATTTAAAGAGAGATGGAAGGCGGTGTTGCTATATACATACATACATGCGTACACATATATATGTATACAACAGTTCTGTCTGGTTCTTGAATCTGACTGGCTGATAGCCATGCGATATTCTGCCAGTAACAGCACTCGTACAGCCTCTTCGCCCTTGTGTATTACTCCGCCCACATAGAGTGACAGCAGATCAATAAACTCACTACAGTTTAACAAATATTGCGGCTGTTGGACAACATAATGTACTCTTGAGGCTTTTTAGGTGAGAATGTAGTTGTTTAGATTGCAACTATGCCGTTTATTTATAAGGATAGTGCCTATTTTAAATATTCAGTGCTTCGGCAGCCATCAGCCTGTCATACTGAGCAGAGCAAAGACAGTTGACGTTCTGCAACAAGATGGCGACAGAGACCGCATAATAGATCCTTAGGGGAGAAAAACAGCATTTTGAGCACAAGTTTCAAACTAAAGCTGAACCATTCATTATACACCTGATAAGTGACATTCTAAAACGATCTCTCTCTTTTGTATGTTGTAGTGCTGTTTTTAATACCATAGTAATCTGGTAGTGTTTGCTTTGTTTTTTTCAGGGTTAATCGCTGTGAAATCCTGATTGCAACAGAGAAATACTGGGAAATCTCTGTAGACTGATGGCATTTCATTGCGTTCAGCCTTATAATCTTAAAATGTGAGCAAAATCACCTGTTTTGTCATCACTTTAGACATTACGCTAGAGAATCATTCAAACACTAGACGTTGAAAAGTGACGTTGGTGAATTAGCAATGGTTTCTGCTGTTCTGACGATCAGCTGCAGAAGTGAATGAACGGCAAAAGAAAGTGTACAAAAGGATTTTTAGACTCTCCATGTTTGATTTTCTCTTTTATACACACGATTATGCCGTCAAACTGTTTTTTTTTTTGTGAACAATTGTTTTTATTATTTCAGTTTTTGTTTCATATAAAAAGCAGCATATGACTAAATTGTAAAACAACCCCGAATCCCCACCCCCCACCCAGGTAGACTTGTTCTATAATAACAGAAGCACGAAGACTGCTGTGTGGAAAAAAAAAAAAATCATGTTAAGCCAAATACAGAGAAGTTAGGTAAGTACAAAAAAATAACTATTACATCATGAGACACAAAGTACATATAAACAGAAAAATTGAACTTTAGAAGGTAGAAACAAAAGATTTGACAATATCAAAAGCTATAATCCAGAACAGTTTTGACTGAGCGTCATGTATGCGCGCTGTTGAAAGTTCCACACAAATAATGTCCAGCAAAGATAGGCCCCATTGACGCCTACTCATAATATGAGGAGGGATCCAGCGGCAGACCAACATTTTCTTAGCAGCTGTGAAGGCAGCTAAGAGGAAGTTTTTTGTTGCATTGAGAGTGACATGTTAGAAAAATTGTTTAGGAAAAAGCATACTGGAGTCAGTTCTACATCTTTTCCCAACAAAAAAGAAGTGTCATGAGCCAGCTGAGACCAAAAGGAATGAAGTGCAGGACATTCCCAATAATAATGAAAATAAGTGCCTATTGTCCTCTGTGAGCATAAGTTACAATCTGGGGAAGGTGATAAATGCATATAAAACCGTTTTATAGGGGATAAATAGAGTCTATGCAATAGTTTCCAATGTATCATTTGATGGTTTGGATCTTTTGAGGAGGATGAAATAGTGTCCCAAGTTTGGTCAGAAAATAAAGATTCTACATCTCCACTGATATCCTTAGACCAAATAGTAGCAATAGATAGTGGTTTGTAGGAATTTTTAAGAAGAGAGGCATATATAAGTGAAGCAGAAGCAACAGATGCAGTGTTGGGTGTAATTATCTTCCGCAAAGGATGTACAGGCAATTGTGCATCCCAGGGAATGCCATATCCGCGAATCGCAGTTCTAATGCGAAGATACATAAAAAATGAAGTTCCTGGTAAACTAAAACAGTCCTTAATGTCTTGAAATGACTTTAGGGCTGTATCATCATAAAAATCGCCCAATGATTTAACATTGCATTTCTCCCAGTCAGGACTGTAAAAAGGAATTTTCCATGATATAAAATTATAATTATGGAACAAGGGGGAGTGTCTGTGCCACTCCACATTTGGTTCGATTTTTTTGTTTATCGACCTCCAGGTAGAAATGAAATGTTTGATGATAGGGCCAAAACGAAGTTTACATTGCCTTAGAGAGAGACCGGAAAAAAACAAATATTCTAAGTCATGTGGGAAAACAATAGCTTCTTTGATTTCCTGCCATGACGTAGATACATTAGGATTAAATCCAAGAGGATAATGCACGAAGGTGAAATGAGTCTGCATACAATTTAAAATTTGGGAACGACCAGCCTCCATCTGTTTTGCTACGCTGTAGAGTGGACAGCTTAATTTGAGGACGTTTGCCATTCCAAATATAATGAGAGATTACAGTATGCCGTCAAACTGTTGTATAAACGCAATATCACACTCGTAGCAGTGCAATATGGTTGTATATAATCACTGGTGGGATACTACGGGACTTAAAGCAACTGCTACTTGCATGATATATATATATATATATATATATATATATATATATATATATATATATATATATATATATATATATATATATATATAAAAGAGATTTAACGATTCACAGTGAGCCGGTTGAAAATCTATTCAAATATGCGACTATTCAAAACGGTAGAAATGTTGAACAAATTGCGATACATTTTGAACAAACACGCTTTACCTGCATATCAGCAGTGAGCAGAAAGTGGGGCAGCAGAGTAAAATGCCAGCAGTGAGGTGCGCCAGACAAAACACAAACTATGTGCAAATACTGCAAAAAGACATTTACTTACACTATGAGAACAACAAATATGATGCACTTAAATCATCAGGACAGTGAAAAACTACTGTCACAGATGTCGATATGCAAAAAGAACTATTAATAAGCCAAACCTTGCCCTCTGGTTAACTATAATGCTATTCCTGCATTAAAGCTAAAATTAGAGGAGGTCATTTAGAACATGTTTAATATTTGCAATTGAATAAATTTGTTGAAATAAAACACACATATCGATAATTCCCAGACTTTTACTAAATATGGTGTAGAATTCCTTCTAACATTGTTATTTTATTAAAATTACAACACAAAAGAGTTATGATTATATCTACTTAGAAGTACCATAGTGGTCAAAATGAGCTTCAGTGTCTGCTTTTACACGTTAATTTAAATATGCGCGTCTCTGTTGCCTAGCAACTTCCTGCTATCAAAAATATTACTTTCAGTTGGCAAAAACTCAACTTTACTTCAGATATGTCTTTCAAATATCATATTCAGTGCCACGAAAAAACTTTCTCCTCTGCTTGAGAAAGTGAAAATGAAAGGAAGTCATTCTCATGTGGTTTAACGTAGCCTAACTACACATTTATAGGCTGTATTACCAAAAAGATCATATTCTAAGGGTATTGATTTAATTAAATATGATGATAGAGATTCAAAGCTTAATTATAATATCTCAATAAAAGCTTGGCATGTAAATATGACGTGACAATATGACTTATATAAGCACAGTCAGAATGACAGCTAAGGTAATTCTAGTAGTTATAGAATACTGGCAGTTCCAGTGTTAAGAACCTCTGTATGATTATTTAAAAATAATAATGTTGGGATATGTTTTAGGTTGCTGGATGTGTGGTGATGGATGAAAACCTGTGTTGGTGAGAGAAATAAAAAGAAATGTGCAAATAATATAAATGTTGTGATTATTTGAGTTTACATGGCAGAGTTAGCGCACCACTGTCAGCACTCAAAATACCACCATGATGAACCTATATACTTATGCTGTTGTAAAATGACACCTCTCATCTCAAAAAATTACAGAGTTTGAGCTGTAAAGTTAATTTAAGCAGGTCCCGTAATATAAACAAAAACTGTTAAGTTAAAAATAAAATAAGAAAAAAACAACTGAATGAAACTGATGAAGCGCTTCAACATGAAAAGCCTGTTGTTCAGCCTCATTATTGAAGAGTAATGAATAAACACAAACCTATTAGTTCTTCAGTCTCTTCCTGTTTAATTCTGCAGGGTTCTGGATCACTCATCTTCTCACTGTCCTTCAATAAACTCTGTCTTTGTCTTTCACTGATGGCGGCAGAGCTTCAGGAGAAGAAACAGAAAAATCTGATTAGTTTACACTGATTGAGGAAATAAACACATTATGATGTTATATCTTATAACTAGGCCCACACGAAATCTGCGCGTGCACAATTCCGCAGATTTTCTGCAGATTTTTAGCCCATAATTAATTCTGTTTATTTACTTAAAGTTAGCTATTTACAGTTAATCAAATTGGATTTGCATTTTAAACATTAAATACAAGTTAAAAAGATAGTATTTTTTATTTAACATATTAAGGTTTTAGTTATGAGACTCCCAAAATAATTCCGCAGATTTTTACCAAAATTCTCCGCAGAAATAGCAAAAAAACGTCCGCAGATTCCGTCTGGCCCTCCTCATAAGTGACAATATGTGATTATTTAATTTGCTAACATGAAAGCTGACAACAATAACATTACTTAATGTGGCAATTTGTAGATCTGAAGACATGAAAACTATTGACATGTAATAATGAGGATATCAGCAGTTAATATTATAATATTGATGAGCATCAGAACATAAACACTCATTAATCAGCCATTCAGAAGCAGCAGCAGATCAGATCATTTTATACTGAGAGTTTACAGGATGAACTAATTACTATTGTAATTAATTTAAATATATATAGTCGGCATTTATATCAATATCTCGTTTAAATATCAAGTATTCATACAAATGAAGTGATTAGATTGTTAGCAGTCTTTCAAAAGCGTCAAAAACGTTTTAAAAATTTGGACCAGAAATGATTCATTGAATGTTTTCTGCATCAAACTTCACATATCTGCCGCAGGAGGTTCCCATTATTCCCCTTGACAGATCATACTGTGTGATATATTGAATACTAACACTCATATTTTCCTCTCAGAGCTCCTCGCTGCCTGCTGTATTGTTTTGGTCAGCAGACACACAGATAGAGGTGAACTCAATGCAGAAACTAGTCGCAGATTGTCGCTTTAATAAACTGTAAAGTGTGTTTTATTGTTGTGGAAACACGAGAAAAAGCGTCAACGACTCACCTCAGCTCTGAAGACTCGACGCTGAATGAACGCGTCAGCGCTGACGTCATCACCACGCGGCGGGCGCAACGGCGGATCATCAAAAACGCGCCAAATTTAATAAGAAATAAATAATAATAAAAATTCATTAAAATCCCTTGACAAGCCAAAACATTTGATAATGTAGACAAAAAGCCATCTCAAGCATGAGGTGAAATGACATTTATTAGGCACTTAAAACGTTAAAATGCACTTTTAATAAGCCTAGTTAATGGCTGACAGATATAACATGTCTAAAATTATATTTTCCTAAATCAATTACAATTTGTTTTTTAAAAGAAATAAAAAATCAAAAAAAAAAAAAAACTGCTTAAAGCAAATAAAAAATAATGAAAACACAACAAACATATATCATGTATCATTGAAAGTCTAAAGTTTTCCTTTTCTAAACAGGCACAATTTGTATATGTTAAAAAACCTTATAAAAGATAAAAAACCAAACAAATTAACAATTACAGGCAATACACATTCACATGGAAATTTTACATTCATTCATTTTCTTTTCGGCTTAGTCCCTTTATTAATCTGGGGTCGCCACAGCGGAATGAACCGCCAAACTTATCCAGCATATGTTTTATGCAGCAGATGCCCTTCCATCTGCAACCCATCACTGGGAAACATTACAGACAATTTAGCCTAGCCAATTCACCTCTACCACATGTCTTTGGACTTGTGGGGGAAACCACACAAGTCATGCAAACTCCACATAGAAATGCCAACTGACCCAGCCGAGGCTCGAACCAGTGACCTTCTTGCTGTGAGGCGAGACCGCTACCCACTGCGCCAACGCGCTGCCCTGTAAATTTAACATTATACAAAAAAAGCTTTGTATTGATGTTTTGCCTAATTATATGAATTATTAGGAGACAAAATGACACAGGCCAAGGATAATAAAACCTTCAGATAATGTTCTTTGGTGAGGAACTCCATCTATAGGCTGATCTGAATCCCACAGTGAAATTGCTATCAAAACTGTGGATGACATTTCTTTGTTCTGAGGCTGGTTAATGCTGCGTTCACACCAGACGCGGAAGAAGCATCAAGCGCGAGTGATTTACATGTAAAGTCAATACAAACGCGAGAATAGGCATCCTGCGGCGCGATACACGCGAATGGCGCGGCGCGAATGACGCGAATTGTGCGGCGCGGATAGCGCGATATGCGCGAATGGCGTGGGTGCGAATTGAGCGTTTAGAGCGTTTGACGCGCAAATCGATCAAGTTCGAAAATCTGAACTTCTGCGGACATTCGCGCCGCGTTAACAAATCAGGAGCTTGCTCTTGTGGGGGCATGATTATGACGTAGCACCTGTTGTTGGTGTCCAGGAGAAATCCTCCAGCCGACACCGACAACAGTTCATCAAACTGGGCTCGGCTCAGTCAGAAGCACCGCTGGAAGCCTCCGTCATCCAGGTTAAGTTTCTGGAGGAGTTTATGAGCTCACAGAGCTGGGTGCACCTCTGAAAGTATGTAGTGGACTCAGACACTGCTCTAAACGTATCGACACTGTTTTACAGCCTTCATAAAGCACGTGAACACAGTTATTTTCTCAATAAAATCCATGTTAGCCATTTAGCAACGAAGCTACATTCACCGGGCAGACAGAAGCCCTGCCCATGACGCCAATCCACGTCTGTTCTGAAGTGAATTTGACGCGCGAATGAAGCGGAGTTTGACGCGCGAATGAAGCGGAGTGTGACGCGCGAATGAAGCGAGTAAACTCAAATGTTCACGCGTCTATTTACACGCGAATAGCGCGATTTAGCCGCGCATTCCGCGTCTGGTGTGAACACAGCATAAGAGTTTTAAACACAAACTGATTGTATTTGCGTGTTTGAGTATACTAGATCAGTGGCCAAAACTCTGCGGTTTCTCTTACACATTAGTCTGAATCCTCTCCTGCAGTTTCAGTTCTTGAGCTTCGATAAAAATCTTCACACACTTAACGCACAATCACAGATCTTCTAAGACCTACATTTTCTAATTCATGAAAGTGTTTATATTTTTTTAAAATGTTAATTAGTACAAAACGGTTGTACACAGTGAAACATCACACTAAATGTTGAAGCACTGGCATAATAATCTTGTTTTCTGGTAACAGAGATGGTTACGGTTCAAATAGGAGTAAAACATATTGGTGTCCTAGGCCTACATGTGCATGAATAATGCCAATTTCCAATAATCAAAAGTTCATTGTATTATTATGTTTGCATGTCAAGAGTAATGATCTTCAGTTGCATTTACATGAAATATCCATTATTAATATTAATCCCTGATAAAACACTTTCTACAAGACTGGGTGATTAATCGAAGACTTGAGAAAAGCTTTGACTAGATCGCAATGGAGGCTGGAGACATGAAACCAAGTGGCCCATGTTCTCAAACTCCATTGTTGACATAAGGAGCTCTAAGACCTCTGTTGCCTGACTCTGCAAACCCAGTGGTGGACACCAAAATGTAGGTGATGTTGTCAAGCTTAAGAAGGAGTCCTACTAGGCCTGCTTGGCTTGTGGTCATAAAATGCAAACAGGAGAGTTCGGGAGACCATGGAAAAGGACAACTGTTCAGCCCTCAAAGAGATCTGGCAAACTGTTAGGTACCTCAGGAAGGAGGAGCAGTGCTTCACCAACACTGTTTATAGTGGATGTGGGGAGCTGCTGACCTCAACTGGGAATGGGTATAACGAGGGTGCTCAGTTTCGTTGGAGTTCGTCCGTTCAATCTACAGATGCTTTGTGGACATGAAAAAGGAATTTGACCGTATCCTTTAAGGCACTCTCTGGAATTCTGCTGTGGAAGTATGGGTTACAAGACACTGTTAAGGGCTGTTTTGTGTCTGTATGACCACATTAGGAGTTTGGTTCCTATATTGGACTGGTTGGTTGGAGGAGAGTCCATGTCCCAGGTAGAGTTAAAGTATCTTGAGGTTTTGTTCATGAGTGAGGGAAGGATAGCTGCAGTGATGGTAAAGAAAGAAGGAGCTGAGCAGAAAGGCAAAGCTTGTGATTTACTAGTCAATTTACATTCCTACACTCACATCTTAGGGTCATGACCAAAAGGGAAAACATCTTGATAATAAGACCAAAGACCTTTTGTTCATGAACCCAAGGTCAATGGGATGAGAGTAGGAATGTAGCCTGACCTGTAAATCAAGAGCTTTGCGTTTCAGCTTAGCACCTTCTTTACCACAACACACCGTACGATCGATTGCATTACTGCTGCCACTTCACCAATCTGTCTGTCAAACTCCCGTTCCATCCTTTCCTCACTTGTGAACAAAACCCCAAGATAATTAAACTCTACCTGGGACATAGACTCTCCTCCAACCAGGAGAAAGCCAGAGTCCAATTTGGGAACTGAACTCCTGCTGTCATCAAAAAGACCCGGCAGCCCATAACAGAGTGTCTTGTACCCCATACTTTCACAGCAGAATTCCACAGGCCAAATGACTTCTTCATGTCCACAAAGCACATGTGGACTGCACGAGTGAACTTCCACCAGCAAAAAAGACAAGATCTTAGAAACAAGACCGGAGACCTTTTGGACCTGATTGAAAGGACAAGATCTTGGATGCAAGTGGCTATAATACGCTTTATTTGCAGGGAGGCAGGGAGCACTCTTAGGGAAAGGGTGAGGAGTTCTCTCACCCAGCCATTGCTCTATTACATCAAGAAGAGCTGGCTCAGGTGGTTTGGTCATCTGTTTTGAATGATTACTGGACGTCTACCTAGGAAGCTGTTCTGGACTTGTTCCACTGAGAAGAGGACCCAGAGAAAATCCAGGACATGCTGGAAGGGACTACGTCCTTCTGCTTGCCTGGGAACACATTGAAATCCACCCAGAAGGGCTGGAGAAAGTGTCTGTGGAAAGAGAAAGGTTTGGGGTTCCCTGCTGAGACTGCTGCATCTATTGAATTAAAGACTAATTGATTGTTTATTTGGGTCTCTAGGCTATACAGTTTAAGTTAGCTCATCTCACCGGTCAACTTCGAGGACTCAGGTAACTTGTTGGTTATTCTGTCATGTCACAATTAACATTTCCAAAAGAGCACATCTTCACCATGTTTATGTTAAAAGCCACTACTCTATTAGCACGTCTGTCAAAAAACATGGTGGACAGTGACGGTGCACAGAATTTCTGGTTATAGTTGACTGGATCACCTGTCAATCAAATTGCTGTGATTTGTGAATTGTGAATAATGTAATACAATTCAATAACATACATTTAGCTGTGAAATCTGATGTCTGTGAATACAGTGGAGAGTTTTCAGGAAGGTAAATATCATTGATGTTTATTCTTTCCTGACAAGGAACATGAATGAGGCTCCTCTTTTGTGTGAGCCAGACAATGTTTCCTCAGATCTGAAAGCCTCAAAAATGTTTTGCCGCACTGATCACATTTATGTGGTTTCTCTCCAGTGTGGTGCAGCATGTGTAGATAAAGTGAAAATGAAGCTCTGAAACTCTTCCCACACTCAGCACATGTGTACGGTTTCTCTCCAGTGTGAATGCTCTCATGTGTTTTCAGATGTCCTCTATGTCTGAATGTCTTGTCGCAGTGTGAACACTTGAAAGGTTTCTCTCCAGTGTGGATCCTCATGTGTTGTTTCAGGTCTGGAGCTCTCATAAAACTCTTCTCGCACTCAAAGCACACAAATGCTCTCACATCAGTGTGGATCTGCTGATGCGAATTTAAATCTCGTGAACGTTTAAAACTCATTTTACACACAGGACATGAATAAGGCTTCTCATTTGTATGAACTCTAAGATGGTCCGTCAGATGAGACTTTTTCAAAAATGTTTTACCGCAGTGATCACATTTGTGTGTTTTCTTTTCAGTGTGGATCAGCTTGTGTTTATTAAGGTTTGATGATTGCTTACAACTTTTCCCACGCAAATTACGTGTGAATGCTTTATCTCCAGTGTGAATCCACATTTGATGTACTTTTAAATTTGACTGATATGTAAAACTCTTTCCACACTCAGAGCATGAATGAGGCTTCTTATTTGTATGGACTCTAAGATGCTCCGTCAGCTCTGAAGCCCTCAAAAATGTTTTGCCGCATTGATCACATTTGTGCGTTTTCTCTCCAGTGTGAATCATCTCATGTGTCTTCATGTGTCTTAACTGGCTGAATCTCTTGTCGCAGTGTGAACACTTGTAAGGGTTCTTTACCATGTGGATCAGCATGTGTTTATTAAGGTTTGTCGATCGTTTAAAACTCATTCCACACTCAGTGCATGTGAACGGTTTCTCTCCAGTGTGGACCATCTGGTGTCGTTTCAAGTCTCCAGTTTTAGTAAAACTCTTCCCACAGTCAATGCACACATGATCTTTCACACCAGTGTGGAACTTCTGATGTATATTTAAAATTGACCACTGAGAAAAACTCTTTCCACACTCAGAGCATGAATAAGGCTTCTCCTTTGTATGAACTCTAAGATGTCTCGTCAGATCTGAAGGCCATGAAAATAATTTGCCGCATTGATCACATTTGTGTGGTTTCTCTCCAGTGTGGGTCATTTCATGCCTTTTCAAGTGTCCTGAACGTTTGAATCTCTTGCCGCAGTGTGAACACTTGTAAGGTCTCTCTCCAGTGTGGATCCTCATGTGAACGTTGAGGTCGTACTTCTGGCTGAAACTCTTTCCACACTGAGTGCAGGTGAAATCTTTTATTTGCTTTTCCTTTCTTTTCTTTTTTCTTTTCATTATAATATTGTGTTCGTCCTTTGTGGGATTTTTTTCTTCACTTTTGACATGTTTCTCCTCATCTTCACTTAGAGCCTCGCGCTCCTCCTTCAACATCACATCTAAAAATGAAGTAAATAAGTGAAATTGTAACTTTCGATGGAGCTGAAAGCGAACTAAGCAATTTTTTAAATTACATCATCACTTTAGTGCTCTTTATGACATTTATACACTCAAAAAAAGAAGATTTGGCCCCTTCATAGATATGACATTTTTTTATATTTAATATGCAATAGCTAATTGTCTTCAGAAACAATGTAGGTTATGCTGGTTGAAAGTCTCAATAGAAGTAGTCCAAATGTGTTTACATATATATTTTAATATTCCATGGAAGGTGTAGGACCAGGAAAGGTTTGTCCAATCAAAACGTTACAATAGGCCAGTGGTAGGGAACCTACGGCTCGCGAGCCACATGTGGCTCTATGACCAAAAATATGTGGCTCTCAAGCGGTCTCCCTTTAATAATAGTTTACAGTTTAAAAAAATTACAACCTTCACTAGAAATCGTCACTAGAAATAGATTCCTATTGAAAATACAATTACAATTCTCTTTTTACTGTATTTTTATAAGGGTTACAAAATACCAAAACACATTTTTGAGATGTTGACAGTCATGTATGTGTCCCACGCTGCTATAAACATTATTAGGACACATATATTTCAATAAAAAGTGAAAATTGGTTGTTTTTGCGTTATTTTGAGCAAATTCGTTCTTTCGGTTTGAAACAAATTTTTGAAGCTGCGTCACGGCGATTAGATACTTGTGTGTAGTCCAGCATGGAGAGTGGCTGTCTGTACCTGTGAGTACATCGTGACGTCTCTGAAGTGTGCGGCATTAATTTATGAGAAAGACTTGGTTCAAACCAATCAGCGCGCTCTATTGTGTATGCGGTGCAACTTCATTAATATGCATGATAGCTTCGAAGACTGTTTTACCTGTTACAGTGTTCAGACGACAGAGAGACGCCACGTTGTGTTGCCAAAACAAGTGGAAGAACGAGAATTTGGAGACACAGGTCATCAGTGTTGCGTTGATTATTGTGCTGCAACGAAGGTTTTGTTTCCCACTATGAGAGCTCACCTGGACTCACGTATTGATTATGGTGCACACCACAGAAATGCGTTTGTAAGGAACATTTTTACCCGAGAGCTTTTCGCATCTGAAAACGGTGAAATCCGGATTTGCCGCTCATCTCCTTTTAAAAAAAGACACGGTTCCAGTTTGTATAGATTGTCCTGTGTCTACAGATTTAGTAAGTGTGTGTGAGAGCAGAGCCCTTTGTTTGTTCATTCAGTTGGCAAAGTTAGTTCGTATCGCCAGCAGTGCTCTTTCAGTTTTTAAAGACAGACCTCAGTCAAAATGATTTAGTTACTAAGTTTACAGTATGTTAATATCACTGCAATATTATAGACTGAAAGATCCGCTGTAAATGCTGCTCTCCGAGTGTAAACATGTAAACACCACAATCAAACTATTACCAACGTGTAGGATTTTCGCCGCATTTTGTGACAGGATAGTCTATACACACACGGCTTTCTGACGCTACCTACCGAGTGCATCTAAGTTACCGAGAAATGCGGAGGATTTTTTCCCCCATTCGCTGTGCGGTATCAAACACTCCATTAAAACTCCACTCTCCAGCAGTTCCTCGCTTTCAATATCTCGTTTGTCACGAGGGCATGCATGAAATATTCCTGAATTAAAGTGCCAAACTGCAGTTAAAGTCGACAAATAAAAAATTTGGCAAATAATTCAATTACTGATGTCTATGTAAACACAGTCACTGTGTTTCTCCCTTCGTCTGTGTGTTTGTTTTGCCTCTGTGAAAATCAGCACATGCCCAAACGGAAACTCCTATTTTTATGCAAAATCTTCCCTCTTTCCCTCCCCCGACACTCCCACCTAAACAGAGCTGGACACACCCACTTTCCTGACTTTTTCCAAACTAAAAGTGTGAAAACACCCTGCTTAGACAGGGGGGTTTCGTGGCCCTTTAAGGCAAAATGAATAAGAACTCAGTTTACAAAACAAGGATATTTCGAACAATGCGCGTGTGCGACTATGGTTCTGTGGTAACCTTGCACACGTAAATTCAAACAACGTTCATGAGCATAGTCGTAAACATCAACAACCTATCTGCCTTTTTAAGGTTTGGCAATGTAATTTATTAGGGATGCAACAATACAGCTAGCTTATGGTTCAATACATACCTCGGGTTTTTAACACGATTTTCGGTTCGGTTCTGATGGCTTGACACATAAGTGTTTTTTTTTTTTTTTGTTATTTTATGCTTGGGCAATAGGAACAGTAATAGGTTAAGGAGAAAAAAATGTAAATGATTTATTGCAATACTCCTTTATTTCACTTCAAAGCCAAGAAAGGTACACTAGTTCCTAGTGTATTGTGTAATAAAAAAAAATTAACACTGAAATCTCACAGCTGCTGATAGCCCATGTACAACACATAAATTCCTACATTTTGAAAATAAACACGCATGTGAAGTTAATAAACATAAATTGACCATTTCAAATAAACATATTTGTACTTCAGTAAATATAAATAAACCATCTTAATTAAACTAAAAACTGCCTTTGTTATTTTTATGTGTCTTTCGGAACGGAACCAGTTGGGTATGTTTGCTGGAAGGATTCAGCGAGGGATTGTTGTTTTTTTGAGGACTTTATTACTTTCTCTGCTATCCTGCCTTTAGACAGTGATATTGCTGGGTGATGGCGCCGCAGATGTGCAGTCATGTTGGAAGTATTTCCGTTCGATTAGTCTGTACGTGTAACCGAAATGTCCCCACACCATGGATTTGAAAGACACCGGCGCTTCCTCGTACTGTTGCCTCATTCACCACCGCTCGTCATGTTAAAGTGTGGAATGATTGAGCGCCCCCTAACCTTAGAGCATAGTGATTGAATATTTACTCGCGGGGAGGATTTTTCTCATTTCAGCTCGTAGACTTACTGACAGACAAATAAAATGCACAATGCACAAAAATTATTTAAACGTAAAACCGAAAAAAAATTCAATTCAATTCAATTCACAAGCGCGTATTGAACCGTGGATGTCGTACCGAACGGTTCAATATTGTATTGAGAATTGTGGCATTCCTAGTAATTACCATTTGGACTACATGTATGTGATATATTATAGTGATGTCATGCATTCAGTAGGCGTGGATTTGGATGGTGATTTGCAGGGTGGGACATCAGGCTTTTAGTGCTATCAGGCTAACGCTAGCCTTTACCAGTGGCGGTTCTAGGGGGGGCCAGGGGAGGCCGGTACTCCCGTGTCAACAAGCTTGGCCCCCCTAAATTTGGACGCGTATTTTTGTTTCAAAACGCCACGGAGAAGCGAGTTCAGCCGTCGATGGCGCGCGCGCTCAGTGTCGCGCGCACTCTCTCTCTCTGCTTTCGCATGCTCTGGCTCTCTGTCAGTTGGTGCTGTGCACTTCAGTTCGCCGCATTCGTCAGAACTTAACCCCCAAATTGACACAGGTAATAAATAGATTCAACTTCAGTCATGTTCATGTTGTCACTATCAAAATGTCCACTGTTGATTATATTAGACTTCTGTTTTCAATAGCGATTTTAACACTTTTAATATAGGAAGTCCCTGGTTATGCAGAGGTTATAATTATTAATCAGAAATTGACTGTACATATTTTTACGTTAGGAAATGCAGTCTTGAACTTACAAACTGTCGGCAAGTGCCGGAGAACAGATGTAACACAGTGATCCAGTTTACTTTTCCGTCACACTCATGTAAAAGTCATATTCAACTCGTTTAGTTTTGCCCAGGGGCGTTGCTAGGGTCGAAAGGAATAAGGGGCTTAGCCCCAAAGATTTTTGAAAAATGTTGTAATTTTCTGCATGTCTTCAAATCTGAAAATATGATTTATTTTATAGCGTGATTTGTTATCCAATGTGATACAAAGCTACAAACATGTTCATTTGGACAGAGGGATTAACTAAGGTATAGTGTTGTCAAGATACTGGAATTTCTAAATTCAATACCTTGCAAAATATTGACATTCAATAGGCTGCTATTTTTAATATAATAACAATTGTATCAAAACTAGTTAAAAATGTAAATAAAGATCTATAGGCTAGAAATATGTTCACTTCAAATTTCTTTGGAGGGAGTTATTTTCCCCAGTCTTTCTCAAAATAGGGTGATGTGGGCATTGTGGCATTTTAAATGCATGTAATGCCTGTTTCATTCATACTTGAGCAGAAATTCCATATGCCTCACAAAAGTAGTAGAAAACCCCTGATATGGATGAAGGCATCCAGCTATTGCTGTAGTTGAATGCATGAAAATCTGATTAAAATAAAATGGCTTTACCTGACTATTTATACGTCTTCGACAATACATGGTCTATATGTGTTTTTCCAGCCATATTAGGTATTTTCATGAGAATAAAGTCGATTTATAATCTGATGCTAACTGACATAGCATGTTACAGTAGCTATAAAATAATAAGCTGGCATGAACTCACTGTGATTTTACTATGTGAGATGTGGCTGGCTATATCATCTAGATAAATATGTCTAGATATCTATATCATATCTAGTACAATTTACGTTTTTCTGAATAATCTGCATGTATTTACATTAATATGACACATGTTTTATTGTTTAGTTATTTTATTTCACCAAAACTACACACATTTTATACTGCAAAAACAAAGATTAAGCTTCATCAGTAGTTGGAACTATTCAGTTTCGCTAAACAGTTGTATTATTACCTCATCAGCTTCAGCTCCTCAAAATAATAAATGAATGATGACAGTGCAGTGGCGGGATTTTTTTTAACACTTGCCGTGTGACAACAGTCTCACTCCCACCTGCCGGTAGAAACCGGTACTGCTGAACAGCTGACTATTTAGTTACCCGCCACAAAAGCTGCATATACTGTACATTCACACCGAAAGCGGCGAGAGCGTCAAAGTAGCCGGAAGTCATTCATTTTCAATGGGAGCCGGCGGCGATAAGCGGCGAGGAGCAGCGCGGTGCGTCTTCGCCGGAGTGAGCATCGAGGAGAGTTGAAATCAAGTCAACTTTATGGTTATGAGCTATGGTTCGGCGGCAAGCCATCGGAATGTAGAAGTCCACCGCTTAAGAGGAGTCCAAAGAACACAGTCACTGTGAACTTTGGTTCCAACCACAGTTGTTCCCAAGGGTTTGATTATTGCAGTTGCTGGATTTCCAATTATTTGCAATGTTTTCTTACAGGAACATACATTAAAAAAAGTTACTGGCGAGTTACTGATGTGCATCAATGTTATATATTTTTTTTTCTTAAAAAAAAAGCGGGAATTTCATGCGACAATACAAAACAGTATTGCTGCTTCAGAATATTTCAGGCATATGGACACATATTGGAGCAAAGCCACACCACATGCAACTAGATCTTCCGGACAGCGTTGTTGCCAGGGCGGCCAGAGCGACCTTTGACGCTCTCGCTGCTTTCGGTGTGAACGCACAGTAAGTGGAATGCGTGTGATGTATGTGTTTATTTTAAGTACTTGGATAACAAAATAAATGTTATACAACCTATTTTTTTAAGTGCAACATGTTCCAAAAGATCAGGGGCTTTTGACAATACATCAAACGCCCCCCCTCGCAACGCCACTGGTTTTGCCTTCATTCGTTTTTGATTTCAGTCGTGACATAAAGCACAAAGAGTCATCAACACATGATTTATTACAACACGGTTTTAAACAATAGTTTACCTAACTAATTTCTAATAACTACTTTTTTGTTTTTTCCATGGTGATAGTGGATAATATTTTACTAGCTATTTTGCACGATAGTTGTATACAGACAAAGTCACTTTAAGTATTCTATAGTCTTTGATTCAGATTAATGTGTAATTTAAAGACTTAACTAAGTTATGTTAACTAGGAAAGTTGGAATAATTAGTCAAGTTATTGTATAATTGGTTTGTTGTGTAGACAATCAAAAATTACACTGTAAATATTTCTTAAAGCAGGCTAATAACACTGACTTAAAATAGTTTTTTAAAAATTAAAAACTGCTTTTATTCAAGAAATAAACTGTAAGAAATAAGACTTATTATGACTCCAGAAGAATTATTTGTGTTTTGTAGGAAACACTGAAAATCTCATTGGTTTGATTTAGATCACTTGGGAAACATCATTTTAAATTAATAATATATTAAGAAATATTAAGATTAAAATATTAAGAAATATTTACAGTGTATTTTTTGATTGTCTACACAACAAACCAATTATACAATAACTTGACTAATTATTCCAACTTTCCTAGTTAACATAACTTAGTTAAGTCTTTAAATTACACTTAAATCTGAATCAAAGACTACAGAATACTTAAAGCGACTTTGTCTGTATACGACTATCTTGCTAAATAACTTCATCCGCCGATATTGATAAAATCTCTGCCTGTGTGAAGGACATTAATGATTGGCTTACTTCAAATTCCTTGAAACTCAACACGGGCAAAACAGAGATCATTTTCATTGGCACCCCAGCACTCACCAGCAATATTTCGGCCAGTTTCTCCTGTGAAATTGCTGGCTCTCACATTAAAACATCTACTTCTGTCAAAAACTTAGGCGTAATTTTCGACTCCACACTCTCCTTTCAGTCTCACATTAAATCTGTTATTAAATCCGCATTTTTTCATTTACGTCGCATTTCCCAACTACGTCCCTTCATCAGTAGCAAGGATGCTGAGACTGTCGTCCATGCATTTGTCTCTTCACGCATTGACTACTGTAATGCCCTTTTCATCGGCCTGCCTGCCAGCCTCATCTCCAAATTACAGTATATCCAAAATTCTGCGGTCAGAGTACTCACTCATACCAAACGTTCTGCTCATATAACCCCAATCCTGTACGACCTCCATTGGCTCCCAGTTGCATACCGCATTAAATTCAAAATTCTCCTCCTTGGATTTAGATCCCTAAATAGCCAAGCTCCCTCTTATCTCTGCAATATGCTTGTCCCATACACCCCAACTCGCTCATTACGTTCCGCTGACTCTGGCCTTCTCGCTGTCCCTCGGTACCGTCTTTCTTCAATGGGGGCAGATCATTTAGTGTTATTGCACCCAAACTCTGGAACTCTTTAACACGCTCACTCCGTTCTACTAAAAATATCTCTGAATTCAAATCTTTACTTAAAACTCACTTATTCTCTGAATGTTTCACTTCTGAACTGACAAACTGACCACTTTATCTGATCCAACTGCACTCTGTTTATTTGTCTCTTAGGTCTTGTTTTAGTATTTCCAGTTTGTTGTATTTGATTTCATTTATGTTTGTCTATCGATTGTTGCTGACATTTATTTGCTTGTATTATCTTTTCTTGTCGCATTTTTGTAAAGTGTCCTTGAGCTCTGGAAAGGCGCTATATAAATAAAAATTATTATTATTATTATTATTAAATTAATGGGAGGGCAAAAAAAATGGACTTCAACTGCATCTGTTAAAGTTTACAGGTGTAAAAATGTGCCTTGATGTACTTGAATGTTAGAAGTGTGTTATCCTACAATACAAAGTTACTTGTCAAATAAATGATCATGGAAGATTATTTTAAGTTTAAGTTATTTAATTAGCTTATTTATGAAGACAGGGCAGCACGGTGGCGCAGTGGGTAACACAATTGCCTCACAGCAAGATGGTCGCTGGTTCGAGTTTGCATGTTCTCCCTGTGTTGGCGTGGGGTTTCTTCGGGTGCTCAGGTTCCCCCCACAAATCCAAAAACATGTGGTATAGGTGAATTGGGTGAGCTAAATTGTCCGTGGTGTATGAGTGTATGGGTGTTTCCCAGTGATGCGTTGCAGCTGGAAGGGCATCCGCTGTGTAAAACATATGCTGGTTAACTTGGCGGTTCATTCCGCTGTGGCTAGCAAAAAGGGACTAAGCAAAAAGCAAATGAATGTTCATGAAGACTGCAGAGTGATGCATAAAAAAAATTTACTTCGAATAATTGTTTAAGTATTTTGTGATGTATGTTAAAGTTTGCCCCCTAAAAGTACAAGTGGCCCCTGTTCGCCCCCCCCCCCCCCCCCCCCCCCCCCCCCCCCCCATTCTCTGGTCTGTCTAGAACCGCCACTGGCCTTTACCAAGATCTCCAATTGCAACTTCAGGTGAACAATTTAAATATCTATTTACAAGTAGAAGACATTTTTATTTAACTAGCCTGACCTAAAATACACATGTAGTGGCGTTAATTAGACTTATTTTCAGTTGATCAATTTCACAAATATGGTGATCGAGACTGGAGAGAGACGGTGTAAAAATTATAATGTTAATATGGAAAAAAGTACTAAAACTGATGAAGTGCTTAAATATTAACACCCTTATTGTTCATCAGCCTCATTATTGAAGAGTAATGAATAAACACAAACCTATTAGTTCTTCAGTCTCTTCCTGTTTAATTCTGCAGGGTTCTGGATCACTCATCTTCTCACTGTCCTTCAATAAACTCTGTCTTTGTCTTTCAGTGATGGCAGCAGAGCTTCAGGAGAAGAAACGGAGAAATCTGATTAATTCACACTGATTGAGGAAATAAATCATATTATGATGTTATATCCTATATGTGCAGATTTCAATGCACATAATAGTCTGAGGAAATACAAAAACAGACATAAATTAAGAAATAATTAAAGACCAATTGGAGGAAAATGATGTTTAAATGGACAGTTGCATTGAAAATCCCTTAATTAAGTTAGTTAAATATATAATTAAAAATATTTGACTTAATGAAAAAGGGTTATAGTAACTCTTATACTGATCATTTTAAGCAGAACACAACCCGAATTAGTTATGGATGAAGGAACTCTACTGCTTTAAGTTAATTTAATTAATCTAAATTTAGTCTGTGCTTTCAGTATCCCATTACTAGGCCCACAAGGAATCTGCGCGCGCAGATTTCCGCAGATTTTTAGCCCATCATTAATTCTGTTTATTTACTTGAGTAAATGTGTGTAAATCTGAATTTATTCAGTTTTAAATTACACATGTTTCACATATTAAGGTTTTAGTTATGAGACTCCCAAAATATTTCCGCAGATTTTTCACTGATGGCGGCAGAGCTTCAAAAGAAAAAACGCAGAAATCTAATTAATTCACACTGATTGAGGAAATAAATCATATTATGATGTTATATCTTGTAGGAGACACAATATATGATAATATAATTTGCTCAAGTCAGCGGACACTATTAAAATTAACCTAATGTGGCAATTTGTAGATCTAAAGACATCAGTACAATGAATGAGGTTAAAAAAAAGAACTATTCATATGAAATATAGAGGATTTCAGCAGCTCTGATAATATTATTGAGCCTCAGACTATAAACACTCATTAAACAGCCATTCAGGATCAGCAGCAGCAGATCAGCTCATTTGGTAACACTTTATTTTGATGGTCCATTTGAGTATTAGTAGACTGTCTGCTTAATATCTGTTGATACTGATATTTAACAGTCCTTCAACAGACATTTAACTGACTATAAGAAACTTTGCAAGTACATGTCAACTTACACTAACCCCAACCCTAACCCCAACCTAACAGTCTACTTATAATCTAATGAGAATTAATTGACATGTAGATGCAATGTAACTTATATTCAACAAACGGACCATCGAAATAAAGTGTGACCACTCATTTCATACTGAGTGTTTGCAGCATGAACTAATTATCATTTCATAAATAAAACAAAGATCATCACAAACTATTAATGTTAAGTTTATTTTCTGCATCAAACTAAATATTTCCCTTCACCCATATTTCGCGGTATAACAAACAGTAACGTGGAACAACTCAAACACACCAACATAAATAAGTTACTCCGCTCCTCTCAGAGCTCCTCTCTGCCTGCTGTATTGTTTTGGTCAGCAGACACACAGATAGAGGTGAACTCAATGCAGAAACTAGTCGCAGATTGTCGCTTTAATAAACTGTAAAGTGTGTTTTATTGTTGTGTAAACACGAGAAAAAGCGTCAACGACTCACCTCAGCTCTGGAGACTCGACGCTGGATGAACGCGTCAGTGCTGACGTCATCACGGAGAGGCGGGAACAACGGCGGATTTGTTTGTTTTATTGGAAATCTGAATACAACAAAATGACACAACACTGTACAAATTACGCATCAACTGTGGATATATGTATGAAAAAGTGTTACAAAAACCTGACAGCCTATAATATATAATAAATAAACCAATATAAAACAAAAACTGTAACACATTATATAGTAACACAAATTAATAAAACCGTTTTTAAAGAAATGACAAACCTGATGTTAGTATATTATATCTTATAATGGAGACGTATTAAAAACCCAATTTAGATTGTTTCTGGGAGGATATGATTGTGTCAGATGTAATGGAGGGAGGATGAACAACATTTATTAGAGAAAGCATTGCTTTTAGAAAACTGGGTGAAGGAAATAAACAAGAATATATCACTGTAGAGATTTATTATTTAGTTAAATGTGAAAGTAGAACAACACTTTTTTCTAAAACAAATGTATGAATGAAGGAAAATAAATAAGTTATTTATGGGGATTTAATGCACATAATAGTCTGGGGAAATACAAAAACAGACATAAATTGAGAAATAATTCAAGTCCAATTGGAGGAAAACGATGTTTAAATGAACAGTTGCATTGAAAATCACTTATTTAAGTTAGTTAAAATTATAATTAAAAAAAATTGACTTAATGAAAAAGGGTTATAGTAACTCTTAAACTGATCATATTAAGCAGAAAACAAACCGAATGAGTTATGAATGAATGAACTCTACTGCTTTAAGTTGATTTAATTAATCTAAATTTAGTCTGTGCTTTCAGTATCCCATTACTAGGCCCACAAGGAATCTGCACGCGCAGAATTCCGCAGATTTTTGGCCCATCATTAATTCTGTTTATTTACTTGAGTAAATGTGTGTAAATCTGAATTTATTCAGTTTTAAATTACACATGTTTCACATATTAAGGTTTTAGTTATGAGACTCCCAAAATAATTCCGCAGAAATCCGCAGATTTTTACCAAAATTCTCCGCAGAAATTGCAAAAACCGTCTGCAGATTCCGTCTGGCCCTACCCATTACTAGGCCCACACGGAATCTGCGGGCGCAGAATTCCGCAGATTTTCTGCAGATTTCCGCAGATTTTTAGCCCATCATTAATTCTGTTTATTTACTTAAAGTTAACTATTTACAGTTAATCGAATTGGATTTGCATTTTAAACATTAAATACAAGTTAAAAAGATATTATTTTTTATTTAACATATTGAGGTTTTAGTTATGAGACTCCCAAAATAATTCCGCAGAAATCCGCAGATTTTTACCAAAATTCTCCGCAGAAATAGCAAAAAATGTCCACAGATTCCGTCTGGCCCTACCCATTACTAAACATTCCTGAGTAAAACAGAACATCAGACCATCTGCGTAACCAATAAAGACACTTAATGTAAATATTTTCAGAAACATGTTTAAATTTCTTATTTGTGCAGTTAAAAAGGCCAACAATGAACATGTTGCACATAAACCATCTATATATTAGGGGTGTAATGGTTCACAAAAATCACGGTTCGGTTCGATACGACACAGTGGTGTCACAGTGCGGTATGTTTTCGACATTGCAAAAAAAACAAAACAAGAGGAGGATTTCTCTGATTTTATTTTTTTTAATGTATTAAAACGTCATAAAAGTATGATCTTGTTTTTTTCCTTTACTTTGAACAGTGATAGAGCTATACGTCTGATGTTTCTGCTTAGCAGGAAATTAAACAAATCCTTCTTTATACTCAAAACCAAAAAGCTGCTTATAAATTTTTTTTATGTAATATTGTAGTAGTTAAACAAATAAAAAGAAAATAACCGTTTAGTTTTTATATGGAACTCAGTTTCAATCAATTTTTAAGTAATTTTTTATTTTTAGAAATTGTCCACCTTTTCTTCAGACAGCACAGATCTGCTTGATTTGACCGTCACCTGCCATTTTAGTGGATCTAAAAGCAGGAATTATTATCTGACTGAAATGGGCTTATGAAGGAATAATGTAACGGGGCTCTATTACAAACATTTTCTTAAAACCCGAAATTTCCACTACCGATTACGTTTCATATCCACAGCTATAAATGTACCGATCGCCTCGCTGATTTGTTTTGCCCTGTTAGAATCTGTAGAAATTGCCTGTCTGAATGCTGCGGGGATAGTTGCATGTCGTGCGCGTGTTTCTAGTTTTCGTCTAATTCCAGTTAGTGATTCCGTTATGTCAGTGTAAATGAGTTGACATATTCTAGTATTACCGCTTAAGGACGTAGCCTTAGAAACAAGATTGAACACCTTATGGGCATGACTGAAAGGACAAGTGGCTGAATTGAGCTTCATTTGCAGGGAGCACTCTTAGGGAAAGGGTGAGGAGTTCTGTCATCAGGAGGAGCCCGGAGTAGAGCCATTGCTCTTTTACATCAAGAAGAGCTAGCTGAGGTGGTTTGGGCATCTGTTTCGAATGATTCCTGGATGCCTACCTAGGGAGCTGTCCTGGAATTGTGAGTCCTCTCATGTGTTTTCAGATGTCCTCTATGTCTGAATGTTTTGTCGCAGTGTGAACACTTGAAAGGTTTCTCTCCAGTGTGGATCATCATGTGTTGTTTCAGGTCTGGAGCTCTCATAAAACTCTTCTCACACTGAGTACATGTGAACGGTTTCTCTCCAGTGTGAACACTCTCATGTGTTTTCAGGTTTCCTGATTGACTGAATGTTTTGTCGCAGTGTGAACACTTGTAAGGTTTCTCTCCAGTGTGGATCATCTGGTGTCGTTTCAAGTCTGGAGCTCTAATAAAAGTCTTCTCGCACTCAAAGCACACAAACTCTCTCACACCAGTGTGGATCTTCTGATGGGAATTTAATTCTTGTAAACGTTTAAAACTCATTTTACACGCAGGACATGAATAAGGTTTCTCCTTTGTATGAACTCTAAGATGGTCCGTCAGATAAGAAGCTCTTAAAAATGTTTTACCGCATTGATCACATTTGTGTGTTTTCTCTCCAGTGTGAATCCTCTGTTGATGTACTTTTAAGTGTGACTGACGTGTAAAACTCTTTCCACACTCAGAACATGAATAAGGGGTCTTGTTTGTATGAACTCTAAGATGTCTCTTCAAACCTGTAGGCCATGAAAATAATTTGCCGCACTGATCACATTTGTGTGGTTTCTCTCCAGTGTGGATCTTCCCATGTGATTTCAGGTGTCCTGAACGATAGAATCTCTTGCCGCAGTGTGAACACTTATAAGGTTTCTCTCCAGTGTGGATCCTCATGTGAACGCTGAGGTCGTATTTCTGGTTGAAACTCTTTCCACACTGAGTGCAGGTGAAATCTTTTTTTTTCGTTATAAAATTGTGTTCGTCCTCTGGGTGAGTTTCTTCTTCACTCTTGACATGATGTTTCTCCTCATCTTCACTCAGTTCTTCACTCTCCTCCTTCACCATCACTTCTGAAAATAAAGTAAGTTACATTTTAAAAGGTAATTTTTAACAGCAGATGGAGTGCTAAACTATATATTTTTACAGCATACACCGTTCTGGGCTAGTCTTTACAAGAAGATGCAGCTCTAGGTGTGTTTATATACACAGTTGAAACCAGAAGTTTACATACACTGTATAAAAGGCACATAACCATGACTAAACTTTTTCTCTTTTAGGTAAGTTAGGATTTTCACATTTGTTTCTGTTCTGCTTAATAGCAGAATAATGAGAGAGATATTTTTGGAGAAATTGTTATAAGTTCTTGAAAGTCAAGTTTACATACAATAAGATTATTCTGCCTCTGAAAAAGCTCAGATGATGGTGTCAAGGTTTTGGAAGTTTCTGATTGGCTAATTGACAACATTTGAGTTAATTGGAGGCACAACTGTAGAATAGCATTTAAGGAAAACCTCAAACACACTGCTTCCTTGTGTGACAACATGGGAAAATCAACAAGCCAGAATCAACACAAAAGCCAGATTACACTTTGCTGAATTACACTGGGAAAAAGACTAATGTTTGGAGACATGTCCTGCGGTCTGATGGAGCTAAGATTGAACTGTTTGGCCATAATGACCAGTGTTACATTTGGAGGACAAAGGGGAAAGCTTACAAGCCTAGGAACACCATCCCAACTGTGAAGTATGGGGGCGGCAGCATCATGTTGTGGGGCTGTTTTGCTGCAGGAGGGACTGGTCCACTTCACAGCATAGATGGCATCATGAAGAAAGAACGTTATGTAGAAATACTGAAGCAACATCTCAAGACATCAGCCAGGAAATTAAAACTTGGCCACAAATGGGTCTTCCAAACAGACCATGACCCTAAGCATACTGCCAAATTAGTTCAAATGAGCTTTAAAGGGTCACGAAACACCAAAACACTTTTTTTGAGCTGTTGACAGTCATATATGTGTCCCACGCTGCTATAAACACTATTAGGACACATATATTGCACTAAAAAGTGAAAATTGGTTGTTTTTGCGTTATTTTGAGCAAATTCGTTCTTCCGGTTTGAAACGAATTTTTGAAGCTGCGTCACGGCCATGAGATACTTAGGGTAAATCCAGCCAGGATAGTGGCTGTCTGTCTTTTTGAGGACGTTCTGACGCATCTGAGTGTGCGGCATTAATTCATGAGAAGACGTGCTTCAAACCAATCAGCGCGCTCTATTGTGTATGACGCGAAACTTCATTAATATGCATGATAGCTCCGGAGACTGTTTACGCTGTACAGACGGCAGAGAGACGCCACGTTGTGTTGCTAAAACAAGTGAAAGAACAAGAATTTGGAGACATGGGTCGTCGGTGTGCTGCAACAAGGTTTTGTTTTCATTTTCCCTCTATGAGAGAGCTGCTGGACTCACGTGTGGATTACAGTGCACGCGACAGAAATGCTGTAAATGCTGCTCTCCAAATGTAAACATGATCAAACTTTTACCGTCGTGCAGGATTTTCGCCGCATTTTGTGACAGGATATAGTCTATATACACACGGCTTTCTGACGCTGCCTACCTAGTCATCCAAGTTACCGAGAAATGCGGAGGATTTTTTTTTTCTCCCATTCGCCGTGCGGTATCAAACATTGGATTAAAACTCCACTCTTCCAGCAGTTCCTCGCTTTTAATATCTCGTTTGTCACAGGCAACATGCAGGAAATGTTCCTGAATAAAAAGTGAAAATGCCAAACTGCTGTTAAAGTCGACAAATTAATAATTTGGCAAGTAGTTCGATTACTGATGGCCATGTAAACACAGTCACTGTCTTTCTCCCCTGCGTCTGCGTGCCCAAACAGAAACTCCCATATTTGCATAACCTTCCCTCTTTCCCTCCCCTGACACTCCCACCTAAACAGAGCTGGACACGCCCACTTTTCCTGACTTTTTCAAACTAGAGGTGTGAAAACACCCTGCTGAGACAGGGGGTTTCATGGCCCTTTAAGGACAACAGAGTGAATGTTTTGGAGTGGCCATCACAAAGCCCTGAGCTCAATCCTTGTGCGAAGCTTGTGCGAGCAAGACAGCCTACAAATCTGCCGAACAGAAAATGAATGAATAATACTAATTATATAATATATGTACAAGTTAATGCGTGTTCTATTTAAGCACAGCTTTCCCTGTCAAAAAAAAAAAAAAAAAAAACTATTTTAAAGTATGGCTTGGTTTTAGTCAGGCGGCTCAAAGCGAGCCTCGAACCGGCGACTTTGAAAGAAAAACTACATGCGAGGCAAATGCTCCAACGAAGACTCTATTTACAGTGTTACTCTGGTTTCAAAAGTAAGATGTCAACAGTGGAGTAACGTCTAACAGCGATTACGCCAAGTCCTGCATCCGCACTGCATCCGGGCCATAGCTTCACAGTCTGGCCCATACACACACTGCAGACGGAGTGTGATATACATTACCAGCTGACCTCCGTTACGGCAGCACGATATGACCGACAGAACCGCCGATGTAAATTCATCCGTCATTCATCTATATTGTGTGGAGGTGAGTAACGGTTAACAAAAGACTACCTGAGGCTCAACTTTAAGGTCAGCTATTTATCCAAAAGTTCAAAAGCAAATAGGCTATTTTGTCTTGCTAACATCCTCCCGATTAACAACCATGTAATAAGTTAGCTAAAGTTTATCCAGGCCAAAATCATAGGCATACAGGCTAATGTAATGGAGAAACGACAGCGAAAATATTGCCCTCTCGTTTTTGCAGTCATTTATTCAGAATATATAATGTTAATTGAAGCTATAAAACATGTACATATAGGCTAGCTATGGAAGTCAATGGTTATCAGTGTGTCCTACATTCTTCAAAATATTTTATTATTTTTGTTCAACAGAAAAAAATACTCAAACAAAAATAATAGATTGAAAAGGAATCGTTCACCCAAGAATTTAAATGTACTCACCCTCAAGTGGTTCCAAATGTTTTTCTCTTTATTTTGTTGAACACTAACGAATAAAATATTAAAAAAGATATTTTAAAGAAAGCTATAAACCTGAAATCATTGACTTCCAGAGTAGGAACAAAAAATACCACGAAAGTCAATGGTTACAGGCTTCCTGCTTTCTTCAAAATATTACACTGCGTGTTCAACAGAAGAAAAAAAAATCAAATAGGTTTTCAACAAGTGAAAGGTGAGTAAATGGTAACAGAATTATTAGTTTTGATTGTACTATATGCACTGTATAAAAAAAAAAGTTGAGTTAACTTAAAATTTTAAAGCAACCAGCTGCAAACATTTTTGAGTTTATTAAACTTCAGTGGTTGAAGTTGTGCCAAATTATTTTTTTAAGTTGACCGAAAAGGCTGGTTTAAGTCAAGTATACTTTATGGAATAATTTGGCACAACTTCAAACACTGAGGCTTAATAAACTCAAAATTTCTTTGCAGCCGGTTGCTTTAAAATTTTAAGTTAACTCAGCTTTTTATTTTTTGAAGATATGGAGAAATAAAAATTTAAAGTCTCCTCAACTGAATATTTTACTTTCACTGAACAAACAGTTCCAAACATGCAGCTGAATCATTTTTATGAGTAAATTCAACTCTAAGCTCAAAATTATGTACATCTAACTTACAATTTTAAACTGAGTTAACTATTTGTAAGTTGGATTTTTTACAGTGTGGTGAGTATATGGTGAATTTAGGATAAAATCTTCTTTAATATATTTTATTCATTGAAGTAAAATTATTGATATTATTTAATAAAAAGTGCCCTTTTTTCCACTTGAGCCCCTGCCCCTTAAAAGGTCTCTGCACGTCCCTGATCTCAAGACATCAGCCAGGAAATGAAAACATGGCTACAAATGTGTCTTCCAAACAGACCATGACCCTAAGCATACTGCCAAATTAGTTAAAATGTGCTTGAAGGACAACAGAGTGAATGTTTATGAGTGGCCATCACAAAGCCCTGAGCTCAATCCTATAGAAAATTTGTGGGCAGAGTTGAAAAAGCTTTTGCGAGAAAGACAGCCTACAAATCTGACTCAGTTACACCAATTCTGTCAGGAGGAATGGGCCAAAATTCCTGCAAACTATTGTGAGAAGCTTGTGGAAGGATACCTAAAACATTTGACCAAAGTTATACAGTTTAAAAGCAAAGCTAAAAAAATACCAAGGAAATGTGTGTAAACTTTTGACTGTCTAGAAATTAATAAAAATAAAACAAATTCTCTCATTATTCTGGCATTTAGCAAATATAAATCATTTAGGTAATCCTAACAGACCTAGCATAGTAAACGTTTAGTATGATTGACCATCAGACATTTTTTATTAAACGGTTATGTTCCTTTTTTTTGAGTATATGCAAACTTCTGCTTTCAACTGTATTTGCACAAAAGTAAGATAATGGATTAAGCTGGGATTTTGAGGCTTTTCTGGCTGAATTTATCCTTGACTCGATTGCATGAAATCAAGCTAAATTAAGTTACTATGGAGATTTATTCTTTGCACCTAGCAGGCTAACAACTAGGCTAAGATTAATCCTGATGATCTATATGTTAGTTTCGTTGTCAATGCTACTAGAAAATAATGTGTCACAGTCACTCCATGCTCTTGGCTCTTTGCATATATTTTCCAATTATTACAATTAAAGACAAGTATGTTTAATTGTATTAGCATGTTCAAATATATCAGTTTCAGATTTTAATATAGATGAGAAAAGATTAAAAAAAATAGATGAATGTTTAGAGAAGAAAAAATTGCATTTGAACAAAACAGTTTTATTTAAATGGCATCTATAATTAAAATAATCTTTTGTGAGCTGTTTGGACAGAACTGTGTGTAGGTATAGTGTGTCCACAGTAGGGATGAACAATTCTGGTTAAAACGAGAATCACATTTTTTTTTTTTGCTTAAAATAAAGATCACAATTTTCTCACGATTATCATTGTTATTATTTCTCAAACATATGGTAAAACATAACTAATAATATTAGGCCTATGTGTAGGTCTACTGTTGGTTAAAATGCTTAATTGTGTATAGACTTGGAATAATAGAGGTAAAGTTGGTTTTATATTGGGATATTCAGACATTCTCCTTAATAATATAATTTCAGGAAAGTATTATTTGCAAATTCTAAATAGGAAAATCATATAAGCAGCCAAAGACTATCAAAGTACAACATTGTTTACAGTGAATTAGATAGTGTTAATGTTGTTTTACAGTCATACTTGCATGCTAATTCCAATCGAATATTCAAAGTAACATGGTAAACAATACATAGACTTCTAAATGAACGAATGTGCGAATATAAAACCAACTTTACCTCTATCTTGGAATGGTGGCTACAGACCCCCTAAAATAGGCATAGCAACGCCCATGGGCGGGTCCCATACTCTAAGCACAAAAACTCTTAATATAAAAGCTAATATGGAAAAAAGTACTAAAACTGATAAAGTGCCTAAATATTAACAACATTACTGTTCATCAGCCTCATTATTGAAGAGTAATGAATAAACACAAACCTATTAGTTCTTCAGTCTCTTCCTGTTTAATTCTGCAGGGTTCTGGATCACTCATCTTCTCACTGTCCTTCAATAAACTCTGTCTTTACAGATTTCTCTTCTTCCTGATGGTCTGATGCTCGTCTTCACTTGTAGACTTAAGGGAATATTCCAGTATTTACAGCTAAACTGAAGGAAGAAACAGACAAATCTGATTCATTTACACTGATTGATTGAGGAAATAAACATATTATAATGTTGAATCTTGTAGGTGATACAATATATGATTATATAATTAGCTCAAGTTAGTTAACACCAATAACATTAACTGAATGTGGTAATTTGTAGATCTGAAGACGTCAGTACAATGAATGAGGAAATAAAAGAAACTATTGATATGAAATAAAGAGGATTTCAGCAGCTCTGATAATATTGATAAACCTCAGACTATAAACACTCATTAAACACCAGCAGATCAGCTCATTTTATACTGTTTGCAGGATGAACTATTACTCAATGCAGAAACTAGTCGCAGATTGTCGCTTTAATAAACTGTAAAGTGTGTTTTATTGTTGTGTAAACACGAGAAAAAGCGTCAACGACTCACCTCAGCTCTGAAGACTCGACGCTGGATGAACGCGTCACTGACGACGTCATCGCTGAGAGGCGGGAACAACGGCGGATTTGTTTTTGTTTTGTTTTTTTAAATTGGAAATATGATGACAACATATTGACATTTTACAAATTACGCATCAACTGTGATATATATATATATATATATATATATATATATATATATATATATATATATATATATATATATATATATATATACATATATATATATACATACATACAAAAGACTATATAAACAAAGACTATAACAAATTACATAAGATTTATTCAATGTGATTCCGGAATTGAACAGACTCTTCTGAGATTTAACAGCTGTCTCTGTTGATTCTTATTATCTACAGCTCTGAACACATGTGAAATACCACATTTAACCCATTGTGTGCTGTTGGGGTGTTTTCATCCACTCTGGGCTGATTTGGAGTCTTGATTTTGGCCACAACTTTCTCTGTGTTTAAGCAAATGGAATGATCTTTAATGACAAATCCTATTTTGACAGATATTTTGGGAAAATGCTTTGAAATTTTTCAAACACTCAACAACACATAAATTTACCACCCTTTCATTATGTTGGGGGCTGTTTGGCTTCCATTATATTGACATTTTTTAATTGCAAAGTCCATGCCAGTTTATAATCAGGTATTCTAGATCGTTGCTGGTTTTCCCTGTAGGGAAGAGGTACAATTGGTATTTTTTGCTGTTTATCATCAGCTGCAGTGCCAAAAAAAGTGAAGTTTCTGGCTTTACATGGAGTATGGTTTAAGAGAGATGTTTGCGCACTTATCTTGATATGCCTGAGAAAATTAAAATAAGCAGCTTAGCTCTGAGAACACAGTAAACATATTAGGTGTATTTCTGCACTCCACAGAACTCCAAATATAAAAGCCAGAAATGTTTTAACACAGGCCAATCTAAAGGGTTGATGCTGCCAACTGGTGACCAACAGTAAACATTACACATTTTACCTCTTCCCAATAGGGAAAACCACCAAGTTCAGCTGAACAAAATTACGTTACATCGACACCAGCAACAACATAAAAAACATCAAAAAACACTTTAAAACCCATGATGGTCATGATCAAAAGGACAAGATCCTGATAACAAGACGGAAGTCCTTTTGGTCATGACCCCAAGGTCAATGTTGTGAGAGTAGGAATGCCTGGGGAACGAGAGAAGAGTCTCATACCCCATACTTCCTCAGCAGATTTTTACAAAATGCAACAAGGAACATGGTCAAATGCCTTCATGTCCACAGAAGCACATGGCAAACTTCCATCAACCTAAAGGACAAGACCTTAGAAACAAGACCGAAGACCTTATGGGCATGACTGAAAGGACAAGTTGCTGAAATGAGCTTCATTTGCAGGGAGGCAGGAAGCACTGTAAGGGAAAGGGTGAGCAGTTCTGTCATCAGGAGGAGCCCAGAGTAGAGCCGCTGCTCTTTTACATCAAGAAGAGCTAGCTGAGGTGGTTTGGGCATCTATTTTGATTGATTACTGTACGCCTACCTAGGGAGCTGTTCTGGACTTGTCCCACCGAGAAGAGGACCCAGGCAAATTCCAGGATCATGCTGGAGGGCTTGCCTGTGAACACATTGAAATCCACCCAGAAGAGCTGGAGAAAGTGGCGGCGGAGAGAGCAAGGTTTGGGGTTCCCTGCTGAGACTGCTGCATCTATGAAATTAAAGACTAATTGATTGTTTATCTGAGTCTCCAGGCTATACATTTTAAGTTGGCTCTTTGAGGACTCAGGTAACTTGTTGGTTATTCTGTCATGTCACAATTAACATTTCCATAAGAGCACATCTTCACCATGTTTATGTTAAAAGCCAATGCTACTCTATTACCCAGGGGCGCCGCTAGGGGGGGGGGAAAGTTAGGACGATTCTAAAGGCCCATATATTCAGGGGGCCCACAGAGACATTATAAAGGGCCCGCGAACCACCCCGGCTCTTCACTTTTATTTATTTTCTAATTCGCTTGTCAGAGGGCCCGTGGTGGCCAGCGGCGCCCCTGCTATTACCACGTCTGTCAAAAAACATGGTGGACAGTGACGGGGGCACAGAATATCTGGTTATAGTTGACTGGATCACCTGTCAATCAAACTGCTGTGATTTGTCAATTGTGAATTAATGTAAAATAATTCATCAACATACATTTAGCTGTGAAATCTGATGTTCGTCAATACAGTGGAGAGTTTTCAGGAAGGTAAATATCATTGATGTTAACAGGGAGCATGAATGAGGCTACGCCTTGTATGAGCCAGAAAATGGTTCCTCAGCTCGTAAGGCCTCAAAAACGCTTTACCGCATTGATCACATTTATGTGGTCTTTCTCCAGTGTGGCGCAGCATGTGTGAAGTAAGGAATGACGAAACTCTGAAACTCTTCCCACACTCAGTACATATGTACGGTTTCTCTCCAGTGTGGATCCTCTGGTGTTGTTTCAGGTCAATAGCTCTAATGAAAGTCCTCTCACACTCAAAGCACACAAACTCTCTCACACCAGAGTGGATCTTCAGATGTTCATTTAAATTTCCTAAACGTCTAAAACTCATTCCACACTCAGAGCATGAATAAGGCTTCTCCGGTGTATGAACTCTAAGATGGTCCGTCAGATGAGAAGCTCTGAAAAATGTTTTGCCGCATTGATCACATTTGTGTGGTTTTTCTCCAGTGTGGCGCAGCATGTGCTTTTCAAGGTTTGATGACTGTTTAAAACTCATCCTACACAAAGTACATGTGAATGGTTTCTCTTCAGTGTGGACTATCTGGTGGCGTTTCAAGTCTCCAGCTTTAATAAAACTCTTCCCACACTCAAAGCACACATGCTCTCTTACACCAGTGTGGATCTTCTGATGTGTTTTTAAATGTGACTGATGTATAAAACTCTTTCCACACTCAGAGCATGAATACAGCTTCTCGTTTGTATGAATTTTAAGATGGATCTTCAACTCTGAAGGCCTTGAAAATAATTTGCTGCACTGATCACACTGGTGCAGCTTCCTTCCAGTGTGGGTCCTCTCATGTGATTTCATGTGTGCTGAACAATAGAATCTCTTGTCACAGTGTGAACACTTGTAAGGGTTCTCTCCAGTGTGGATCATCATGTGAGACTTGAGATCACATTTGCGGCTGAAACTCTTTCCACACTGTGTACATGTGAAATCTTTTCTTTTCGTTATAAAATTGTGTTCCTCTTTGTGAGTTTCTTCTTCACTTTTAACATGATGTTTCTCCTCATCTTCACTCAGTTTCTCACTCTCCTCCTTCACCAACACATCTGAAAATGAAAGTAAAGAATACTATAAAAGGCACATTTTTAACAGCAGATGAAGCACTAAACTATATTTTTCTAGTAATCGAGACCGAAATAGGTAAGCAGTGTTTCCAGCCGCAGGGGCAGAGCTAGGGGTGGCCACGGTCTCCATTGACATAACCAAGACCACTCCACTAGTAATTGCATTTTTAGAGAGAAAACGAACTCCTAATCTTTTGGATCATATTTATACATTTATATTTTGAAACACAGTTTTATAGCTTCCATCAACACTGAGACAAGTAGTTCCCCATAAAAGCAAGCTTGGCGATCCTAAAATTTGGCATTGTGGAATAAGGGAATATTAAAGATTAACCTCACTGTTGTTCAGCCTCATGTAATGAATAAACACAAACCTATTAATGCTTCAGTCTCTTCCTGTTTAATTCTGCAGGGTTCTGGATCACTCATCTTCTCACTGTCCTTCAATAAACTCTGTCTTTGTCACTGATGGCAGCAGAGCTTCAGGAGAAGAAACAATTCATTTACATTGATTGAATAAATAAACATATTATGATGTTGAATCTTGTAGGAGACACAATATATGATTATATAATTTGCTCAAGTTAGTTAACACCAATAACATTAACTGAATGTGGCAATTTGTAGATCAGAAAACGTCAGTATAATGAATGAGGTAAAAAAAATAAACTATTGACATGAAATAAAGAGGATTTCAGCAGCTCTGATAATATTATTGAGCCTCAGACTATAAACACTCATTAAACAGCCATTCAGGATCAGCAGCAGCAGATCAGCTCATGTCATACTGAGTGTTTGCAGCATGAACTAATTACTATTTTATAAATAAGACAAAGTGCATCACAAACTTTTAATTTAATGTTTATTTTCTGCATCATAAAGATTTATGCTGCAGAATATTCCCATATTTCCCTTCACAAATCATATTTCGTGATATAACACACAGTAACGTAAAAAAACTCAAACACACCAACACAAATAAGTTCCTCAGATCATATTGTCCTCTCAGAGCTCCTCTCTGCTGCTGTATTGTTTTGGTCAGCAGACACACAGATAGAGGTGAACTCAATGCAGAAACTAGTCGCAGATTGTCGCTTTAATAAACTGTAAAGTGTGTTTTATTGTTGCGTAAACACGAGAAAAGGCGTCAACGACTCACCTCAGCTCTGAAGACTCGACGCTGAATGAACGCGTCAGTGCTGACGTCATCACGGAGCGGCGGGAACAACGGCGGATTTTTTTTTGTTGCTTTTTTTATTTAGAAATATTACTACAATAAAATGACATTTTACAAATTACGCATCAACTTTGGATAAATATGAAAACGTTTTTATAAAAACCAGATAGACTATAACATATATAAACAATATAAAACACAAAAACTATAACAAATTATATATGATTTATTCAATGTAATTCTGGAATCGAAAAGACTCTTCTGAGATTTAACAGCTGTCTCTGTTGATTCTCATTATCTACAGCTCTGAACACATGTGAAATACCACATTTAACCCTTGTGTGCTGTTGGGGTGTTTTCATCCACTCTGGGCTGATTTGGAGTCTTGATTTTGGCCACAACTTTCTCTGTGTTTCAGCAAATACAATGATTTCTAATGACGTATCTTATTTTGACAGATATGTAGGGAAAATGCTTTAAAATTTTTCAAAAAACTCAACAATACACTAATTTACCACCCTTTTGTAATGTTGGGGGCTGTTTTTGCCCCATTGACATTTTTTATTTGCAAAGTCCATGACCGTATATAATCATGCATTCTTGATTGCTGCTGGTTTTCCTTGTTGAGAAGAGTTAGTTAGTTGCACTGTCAAAATAGCTTATTTTCTGGCTTTACATGGAGTATGGTTTAAGAGAGATGTTTGCGCACATATGCCTGAGAAAATCAAAATAAGCAGCTCAGCTTTCAGAACACAGTAAACATATTGAGTGTATTTCTGCACTCCACAGAACTCCATATAAAAGCCAGAAATGTTTTAACACAGGCCTATCTAAAGGGTTGATGCTGCCAACCGGTGACCAACAGTAAACATTACACATTTTACCTCTTCCCAATACCTCCACCAAGTTCAGTTTCAGTTTTCTTTTATTTTGTCATTCAAATCATCACAGTAGATGTAATGCTGAACAAAATTATGTTACATCGACACCAGCAACAACATATACATCAAAAAAACACTTTAAAACCCAAGATGGTCATGAACAAAAGGACAAGATCCCCATAACAAGACTGAAGTCTATTTGGTCATGACCCCAAGGTCAATGGTGTGAGAGTAGGAATGCCTGGGGAACGAGGGAAGAGTCTCATACCCCATACACCCTCAGCAGATTTTTACAAAATGCAACAAGGGACATGGTCAAATGCCTTCTTCATGTCCACAGAAGCACATGGCAAACTCCCATCAACCTAAAGGACAAGGCCTTAGAAACAAGACTGAACACCTTATGGGCATGACTGAAAGGACAAGTTGCTGAAATGAGCTTCATTTGCAGGATGGCAGGAAGCACTCTCAGGGAAAGGGTGAGGAGTTCTGTCATCAGGAGGAACCCAGAGTACAGCCATTGCTCTTTCAAATCAAGAAAAGCTAGCTGAGGTGGTTTGGGCATCTATTTTGATTACTGGATGCCTACCTAGGGAGCTGTCCAGGACTTGTCCCACCGGGAAGAGGACCCAGGCAAAATCCAGGATCATGCTGGAGGGACTATGTCCCTCTGCTTGCCTGTGAACACACTTTCTCCACCCAGAAGGGCTGGAGAAAGTGTCTGTGGAAAGAGAAAGGTTTGGGGTTCCCTGCAGAATCTATTGAATTAAAGACTAATTGATTGATTATCTGAATCTCCAGGCTATATAGTTTGTTAGCTCATCTCACCGGTCAACTTCGAGGCCTCAGGTAACTTGTTGGTTATTTTGTCATGTCACAATTCATATTGCCATAAGAGCACATGCTTACTATGTTTATGTTAAAAGCCACTACTCTATTACCACGTCTGTCCAAAACATGCTGGACAGTGACGGGGCACAGAATATCTGGTTATAGTTGACTGGATTAGAGCTCTGCGGGGGACTACATTTTTAATCCCGCTCCCGCCAGGTTTTAGTCCGAACCTGACCGCTCCCGCATATATTCAGGATTTGTTCACCCGCTGTCCGCCCAGCCCTGTTTTCCTCCTGCCGCAACTGTTCTCGATAACTATGAAATCTGTTGTTCGTGAATACAGTGAAGAGTTTTCAGGAAGGTAAATATCATTGATGTTAACAGGGAGCATGAATGAGGCTCCGCCTTGTGTGAGCCAGAAAATGTTTCCTCAGCTCGTAAGGCCTCAAAAACGCTTTACCGCATTGATCACATTTATGTGGTCTTTCTCCAGTGTGGATGACCATGTGTGAAGTAAGAGCTGAGGAAACTCTGAAACTCTTCCCACACTCAGTACACATGTACGGTTTCTCTCCAGTGTGAATCCTCTGGTGATGTTTCAGGTCAGTAGCTCTAATGTAAGTCTTGTCACACTCAAAGCACACAAACTCTCTCACACCAGTGTGGATCTTCTGATGTTCATTTAAATTTCCTAAACGTCTAAAACTCATTCCACACTCAGAGCATGAATAAGGTTTCTCCGGTGTATGAACTCTAAGATGGTCCCTTAGCTCAGAACCTCTCAAAAATGTTTTACCGCATTGATCACATTTGTGTGTTTTGACTCCAGTGTGGATCAGCATGTGTTGATTAAGGTTTGATGATCGTTTAAAACTCATCCCACACATAATACATGTGTAAGGTTTCTCTGCAGTGTGAATCATCTGGTGTTTTTTCAAGTCTCCCGCTGTAATAGAAGTCTTCCCACACTCAAAGCACACATGTTCTCTTACACCAGTGTGGATCTTCTGATGTGTTTGTAAATGTGTCTGATGTATAAAACTCTTTCCACACTCAGAGCATGAATAAGGCCTCTCATTTGTATGAACTCTAAGATGGATCTTCAAAATGGAAGGCCTTGAAAATAATTTGCCGCATTGATCACATTTGTGCAGCTTCCTTCCAGTGTGGATCCTCTCATGCAATTTCAAGTGTCCTGAATATTTGAATCTCATGTCGCAGTGTGAACACTTGTAAGGGTTCTCTCCAGTGTGGACCATCATGTGAAGCTTGAGATCACATTTGCGGCTGAAACTCTTTCCACATTGTGTACAGGTGAAATCTTTTCTTTTCGTTATAAATTTGTGTTCGTCCTTTGTGTGAGTTTCTTCTTCACTTTTAACATGATGTTTCTCCTCATCTTCACTCAGTTTCTCACTCTCCTCCTTCACCAACACATCTGAAAATGAAAGTAAAGAATACTATAAAAGGCACATTTTTAACAGCAGATGAAGCACTAAACTATATTTTTCTAGTAATCGAGACCGAAATAGGTAAGCAATGTTTCCAGCCGCAGGGGCAGAGCTAGGGGTGGCCACCGTCTCCATCGACAAAATCAAGGCCACTCCGCTAGTAATTGCATTTTTAGAGAGAAAACTAACTCCTAAACTTTTGGATCATATTTATACATTTATATTTTGAAACACAGTTTTATAGCTTCCATCAACACTGAGACAAGTAGTTCCCCATAAAAGCAAGCTTGGCGCTACTAAAATTTGGCATTGCGAAACAATGGTAAATTAAAGATTAACCTCACTGTTCTTCAGCCTCATTATTGAAGAGTAATGAATAAACACAAACCTATTAGTTCTTCAGTCTCTTCCTGTTTAATTCTGCAGGGTTCTGGATCACTCATCTTCTCACTGTCCTTCAATAAACTCTGTCTTTGTCACTGATGGCAGCAGAGCTTCAATAGAAGAAACAATTCATTTACATTGAAGAAATAAACATATTATGATGTTGAATCTTGTAGGAGACACAATATATGATTATATAATTTGCTCAAGTTAGTTAACACCAATAACATTAACTGAATGTGGCAATTTGTAGATCAGAAGACGTCAGTATAATGAATGAGGTAAAAAAAATAAACTATTGACATGAAATAAAGAGGATTTCAGCAGCTCTGATAATATTATTGAGCCTCAGACTAAAAACACTCATTAAACAGCCATTCAGGATCAGCAGCAGCAGATCAGCTCATGTCATACTGAGTGTTTGCAGCATGAACTAATTACTATTTTATAAATAAGACAACGAGCACCACAAACTATTTTCTGCATCAAAATAAATATGTAAGCTGCAGTAGATTCCCATTATTTCCCTTCACAGATCATATTTCGAGGTATAACAGAACTCAAACACACCAACACAAACAAGTTCCTCAGATCATATTGTCCTCTCAGAGCTCCACTCTGCCTGCTGTATTGTTTTGGTCAGCAGACACACAGATAGAGGTGAACTCAATGCAGAAACTAGTCGCAGATTGTCGCTTTAATAAACTGTAAAGTGTGTTTTATTGTTGTGTAAACACGAGAAAAAGCGTCAACGACTCACCTCAGCTCTGAAGACTCGACGCTGAATGAACGCGTCAGTGGTGACGTCATCGCGGCGAGGCGGGAACAACGGCGGATTTGTATTTTTTAAATTAGAAATATGATTACAACAAAATGACATTTTACAAACTAGGCATCAACTGTGGGGATATATGAAAAAGATTTATAAAAACCAGATAGCCTACTATACATAAAAATAAACCAATATAAAACAAACAAAGACTATACCAAATTACATAAGATTTATTCAGTGTGATTCCGGAATCGAACAGAATCTTCTCAGATTTAACAGCCGTTTGTGTCGATTTTCATTATCTACAGCTCTGAACGCATGTGAAATACTACATTTAACCCTTGTTTGCTGTTGGGGTGCTTTCATCCACTCTGGGCTGATTTTAAGTCTTGATTTTGGCCACAACTTTCTCTGTTTCAGCAAATGGAATGATTTTTAATGGCAAATCTTATTTTGAAAGATATTTTGGGAAAATGCTTTGGAATTTTTCAAACACTCAACAACACATAAATTTACCACCCTTTCATTATGTTGGGGGCTGTTTGACTTCCATTATAATGACATTTTTTAATTGCAAAGTCCATGACAGTATATAATCAGGTATTCTAGATCGTTGCTGGTTTTCCCTGTTGGGAAGAGGTAAAATTTGTATTTTTTGCTGTTTATCATCAGCTGCAGTGCCAAAAAAAAAGTGAAGTTTCTGGCTTTTACATGGAGTGTGGTTTAAGAGAGATGTTTGCGCACTTATCTTGATATGCCTGAGAAAATCAAAATAAGCAGCTCAGCTTGGAGAACACAGTAAACATAGTAAGTGTATTTCTGCACTCCACAGAACTCCATATATAAGCCAGAAATGTTTTAACAGGCCTATCTAAACAGTTGATGCTGCCAATTGGTGACCAACAGTAAAATTACACATTTTACCTCTTCCCAAAAGGGAAAACCACCAAGTTCAGTTTCAGTTTTCCTTTATTTTGTCATTCAAAACATCACAGTAGATGTAATGCTAAACAAAATTATGTTACATCGACACCAGCAACAACATAAAAAAAACATCAGAAAACACTTTGAAACCCAAGATGGTTATGATCAAAAGGACAAGATCCCGATAACAAGACTGAAGTCTTTTTGGTCATGACTAGGGCCAGACGGAATCTGCGGACATTTTTTGCTATTTCTGCGGAGAATTTTGGTAAAAATCTGCGGATTTCTGCGGAATTATTTTGGGAGCATCATGACTAAAACCTTAATATGTTAAATAAAAAATAATATCCTTTTAACTTGTATTTAATGTTTAAAATGCAAATCCAATTAGATTAACTGTAAATAGTTAACTTTAAGTAAATAAACAGAATTAATGATGGGCTAAAAATCTGCGGAAATCTGCGGAAAATCTGCAGAAAATCTGCGGAATTCTGCGCGCGCAGATTCCGTGTGGGCCTAGTCATGACCCAAGGTCAATAGTGTGAGAGTAGGAATGCCTGGGGAACGAGAGAAGCAAGAGTGCCACAAGCCTGCTTTTGAGTAAAGTCTCAGCCATTAGATCGCCCCCTGGGGGCTGGCTGCAGTACAAGTCATAAAGCCCGCCTCCTCCGTGTTAATGAAGGAGACATGAGACTAAATAAAAAAATTAATTACACTTGCAATAAAATGTTCTGAAAGATGATTCTGGTCAGATAAGGCACTGGTTATCAGCTGATATAGGTGCAGATCTTCATTTTTGTAAAGAGTATGTTTTGAGCAGTAATTTAATGCTGGGCGTGTCATCGTGATTGACCGCTGTGATTGACAGTTTCTCAAAGCAGACGTCGGAGCTTCGGCAGGAGACTGAAGTGTTATTATTCCATTTCTGTGTTATTTTACCATGATAAAATGAGTTGCTCAGCAGTAAACTATAGTTTCTCACATACAGCATCTGGTGGAACACTGTTTATTCGGTAATGTCAGGGCTTTATTAGTTTGCTGATACACGCCTAACCACCCAGATAGCAAAATACAGTCGGGCCAGTTCCGGCTAGACCAGGGATGGGCAAACTTGATCCTGGAGGGCCGGTGTCCCTGCAGACTTTTGCTCCAACCCTAATCAAACACACCTGCCTGCAGCTTTCTAGTGATCTTGAAGACACTGATTAGTGTGTTCAGGTGTGTTTGACTAGTGTTGGAGCAAAAGTCTGCAGGGACACCGGCCCTACAGGATCAAGTTTGTCCATCCCTGGGCTAGATTCTCGCCTGCCGGAGACTTACCCCTCGGCCCGACTCCGTCTGCTGTACATACTCGGATGCCAATGAACTCACTGCCCGATTCCGGCCCGAGTCAAATGGGACAGATGTGGCGGCCGTTAGCGAGCCGACACTGCTGTGTCCAAGCCGCAATCGGCCCGCGAGTAATGTGCGCTGCGGCCCGGAGCTGGCGCGATTAAATCTTCATTATAATAAAAACCTCACCTTAACCTTATTACAACCATGTGTGTTGATAAAACAGCAAACGCAGGCTCCTATGTAAATGCAAAGTGTACATTAGCGAGCCTTTGTTATAGTGCAGACACCAGCGGTCAAATGAGAAGTTCGGGGGGCGTGGTTGATTTGATGTACAAATGTTTGGTTGGAAGTTCGATTCCGCGGCTACTCCTCTGGCTCCATCAGGCAGTCCTTCTGCGCATGCCCAGGCTCCAATTTCAGCAGTCTTTTGCGAGAGTTTGTGCCCGTCACAAGGCGTTTTTTTCTTCACAGCAGTTAATGGAAAATGGCGCTGTTGTGTCGTCCATATTTTATAGTCATTGGAGAAGTGTCTCGTACCCCATACTTCCTCAGCAGATTTTTACTAAATGCAACAAGGGACATGGTCAAACGCCTTCTTCCTGTCCACAGAAGCACATGGCAAACTCCCATCAACCTAAAGGACAAGACCTTAGAAACAAGATTGAAGACCTTATGGGCATGACTGAAAGGACAAGTGGCTGAATTGAGCTTTATTTGCAGGGAGCACTCTTAGGGAAAGGGTAAGGAGTTCTGTCATCAGGAGGAGCCCGGAGTAGAGCCATTGCTCTTCTACATCAAGAAGAGCTAGCTGAGGTGGTTTGGGCATCTATTTTGAATGATTACTGTACGCCTTCCTAGGGAGCTGTTCTGGACTTGTCCCATCGGGAAGAGGATCCAGGGAAAATCCAGGCTCATGCTGGAGGGACTATGCTTCTCTGTTTGCCTGGGAACACATTGGGATCCCCTAGAAGAGCTGGAGAAAGTGTCTGCGGAGAGAGTAAGATTTGGGGTACCCTGCTGAGACTGCTGCATCTATGAAATTAAAGACTAGTTGATTGTTTATCTGGGTCTCCAGGCTATACGGTTTAAGTTAGCTCATCTCACTGGTCAACTTCGAAGACTCAGGTAACTTGTTGGTTATCCTGTCATGTCACAATTACCATTTCCATAAGAGCACATCTTCACCATGTTTATGTTAAAAGCCAATGCTACTCTATTACCACGTCTGTCAAAAAACACGGTGGACAGTGACGGGGGCACAGAAATTCTGGTTATAGTTGACTGGATCACCTGTCAATCAAACTGCTGTGATTTGTCAATTGTGAATTAATGTAAAATAATTCATCAACATACATTTAGCTGTGAAATCTGATGTTCGTCAATACAGTGAAGAGTTTTCAGGAAGGTAAATATCATTGATGTTAACAGGGAGCATGAATGAGGCTCCGCCTTGTATGAGCCAGAAAATGTTTCCTCAGCTCGTAAGGCCTCAAAAACGCTTTACCGCATTGATCACATTTATGTGGTCTTTCTCCAGTGTGGATCACCATGTGTGAAGTAAGGGCTGATGAAACTCTGAAACTGTTCCCACACTCAGTACATATGTACGGTCTCTCTCCAGTGTGGATCCTCTGGTGATGTTTCAGGTCAGTAGCTCTGATGAATGTCTTCTCACACTCAATGCACACAAACTCTCTCACACCAGAGTGGATCTTCAGATGTTCATTTAAATTTCGTAAACGTCTAAAACTCACTCCACACACAGGACATGAATAAGGCTTCTCCGGTGTATGAACTCTAAGATGGTCCTTTAGCTCAGAAGCTCTGAAAAATGTTTTATCGCACTGATCACATTTGTGTGTTTTGACTCCAGTGTGGATCAGCATGTGTTGATTAAGATTTGATGATCGTTTAAAACTCATCCCACACATAATACACGTGAATGGTTTCTCTGCCGTGTGAATCATCTGGTGTTGTTTCAAGTCTCCAGCTTTAATAAAACTCTTCCCACACTCAAAGCACACAAACTCTCTTACACCAGTGTGGATCTTCTGATGTGTTTTTAAATGTGACTGATGTATAAAACTCTTTCCACACTCAGAGCATGAATAAGGCTTATCGTTTGTATGAATTTTAAGATGGATCTTCAAACTTGAAGGCCTTGAAAATAATTTGCCGCACTGATCACATTTGTGCAGCTTCCTTCCAGTGTGAGTCCTCTCATGTGATTTCAAGTGTCCTGAATGTTTGAATCTCATGTGGCAGTGTGAACACTTGTAAGGTTTCTCTACACTGTGGACCATCATGTGAAGCTTGAGATCACATTTGCGGCTGAAACTCTTTCCACACCGAGTGCAGGTGAAATCTTTCCTTTTCGTTATACAATTGTGTTCGTCCTCTGTGTGAGTTTCTTCTTCACTTTTAACATGATGTTTCTCCTCATCTTCACTCAGTTCTTCACTCTCCTCCTTCACCACCACATCTGAAAATGAAAGTAAAGAATACTTTAAATGGCACATTTTTAACAGCAGATGAAGCACTTAACTATATTTTTAGTGATCGAGACCGAAATAGAGAAGTACTGTTTCCAGTCGCAGGGGCAGAGCTAGGGGTGGCCACGGTCTCCACTCCGCTAGTAATTGCATTTTTAAAGAGAAAAATAACTCCTAAACTTCAGATCATATTTTGAAACACAGTTTTTTTTTTTAGCTTTTATCAATACTGAGAGAAATATGGCATTGATGAATAATGGAATATTAAAGATTAACCTCACTGTTCTTCAGCCTCATGTAATGAATAAACACAAACCTATTAGTTCTTCAGTCTCTTCCTGTTTAATTCTGCAGGGTTCTGGATCACTCATCTTCTCACTGTCCTTCAATAAACTCTGTCTTTGTCTTTCACTGATGGCAGCAGAGCTTCAGGAGAAGAAACAGAGAAATCTGATTCATTTACATTGATTGAGGAATTAAACATATTATAATGTTGAATCTTGTAGGACAGGGGTGCTAAACCCTATTCCTGGCGATCGACCTACCTGCAGTTTTCAGTTGCAGCCCTTATCAAACACACCTGCCTGTAATTATCAAGTGCTCCTCACGTTCTAAATAATTGGTTCAGGTGTGTTTGATCAGGGTTGGAGCTGAAATCAGCTGGATGGTCGATTGCCAGGAACAGGGTTGAGCACCCCTGTTGTAGGAGATACAATATATGATTATATAATTCAGCTGACACCATTAACATCAGGTGCGTTCGACTTCATGCAGCGCTGCGAAGATCGATCAAAATCTGTCTTAAAGTGGTGCATGCCGGTTATAAATTTTTGCCGGATTGATGCTGCGCCGACGCCATGTGACTGTCACATGTGACATCAAAGTACCGCGACAGCTCTCCAAGATCAGACGACTGATTCAGCCGGTGCAGCATCCGAAGAGCGATTGCTGGAGCTAAGATGATGACACCATTAGACTGATTTCATGCGGCCGCCATTATTAACAGCAAAAACGAGGCTGCGGTGGGAAGAAACCCGGAAGTATCGCCTGAGTCACACAGGAATATTGTGTACCTGGCTGTATATCTTATCAGCGAAGAGAAAGTGACACACATTTATCATTTCACCGCCTTCCGAGTGACCCGAAGGTCAGCTGAATGAATAGTGAAAATAAAAAGGGATATTTGACCTCATTTTCAGCTAAGTTAAGGGAAATGGCACTACATAGCTAACGTTTTCTTTCCCAAACACACATTTTAGATGCCATTTATCAAACTCAAGTTAATGAAGTGATTCTGAACTATATTAAACTTGTCACGATACAAAATTTCCTTAAAGAACTATAAAAAAAACCGCCAATTTCTCGTTACCATTTAAGACACTGTTCATGGAGTTCTTAAACAGCGCTGATTGGCCATTGTGTTCACGTGCTCAACAGAAATCACCATGATTGGCTGTGAAGGTCATCAGTTCACCTCACCGCTGTTTACTGAGTGCAAACACAGACGAATGATCCGCTGATAAATCGACTGATCTTCACGGCTTTAAAATGCTCCAATGTCCGTCTATGTGTGTTTTCAATCTGTGAAGAGCGGTGAACTGATGACCTTCAGTCATTCTGTTGAGCACAGGTGAATACTATGGCAAATCAGCTGTTTATGAGCGCGCTCAGCAGCGCTTCAATGTTAGCGGGAAATTGACGTTTTTAAAACTTCAGTACCAGGACAACACTGTTAAAGACAACACGAGGGTGTGCTGCAGAGGACTGCAGTGTTTTATCACTCACCGGGTTCCATAGGCTGAAGCAGGGAAGCGTCCCCACGGTGTTTACCTGCTGCCATGAACTGAAGTCTAGGGGGACACTTAAGTGTATCACTCTTAAAGAGATTGTGATGTTGTTTGACGCCTAATCTGCTTTTAATTGTTTAAATTAAACTGAACTGAATGATATTAAAGTGATGTTTACACCATTTCTGCATTTTGAAGTCACAGCAACAGCTGGAGGTTTATAGCACACAGCATGTTGTTGCAATGTTTACAGTGCTGATCCTATACTTCCGGGTTTCTTCCCACCGCAGCCTCGCTTCAGTGTTTTAAAATGGCGGTCGCATGAAATAAGCGTATATAACATGATTGGCCGAGTTCACAGCATGACAACAACCACGTGTGTTTCAGGTTTATTAATGGACAACTTCCATCTCACAAATTTCAAAACAAACAATTAACTGTTCAAACCCTCTCTATCTTGTACACATCATGCTTATTAAAAGACTACAAATATTTTACTGCAGTATCATCTTTTGTTAAATAATTTGTTCATAATAGCATATTCAAACAAGCACTGGAACAGTATTGACATACCATTCAACATCTAGTAGCCCAAAGACTGATGTTTAAACTCCAAGAATTTGTGCTTATTGTTTTGTTTAATAGGCCTATTCGTAGATATTTATTTTCTTTTTTTGTGCTCTCTCGTTTTCCCCTTATTTCTCATGCGTTTGTTATATAGGCTGTTTAATTCATAATTCTCTTACTGTTTAAAATGAACTATAGTTTGTAGAGACTGTGTTCTGTTTTATTTGTACTGTAAATCTTTTGTTGTTATTGCAATAAATAAACAAATAAATAAATGATGACGCCATGTGATCGGTCATCATGACAGCAGCAACTTCGAGCCCCGAAGTGTCCGGCTTGACAGCTCCGTTTTCAACTCCGCTTGCGCCTGCGCTCAGCTAATCCTGTTGATCACCGGCTGTAACCGTGCTTCATGTCGAACGCACCTATTAACTGAATGTGGCAATTTGTAGATCAGAAGACATCAGTACAATGAATGAGGTAATAAAAAAAACTATTGACATGAAATAAAGAGGATTTCAGCAGCTCTGATAATATTAATGAGCCTCAGACTATAAACACTCATTAAACAGCCATTCAGGATCACCAGCAGCACATCAGCTCGTTTCATACTGAGTGTTTGCAGCATGAACTAATTACTATTTTATAAATAAGACAAAGAGCACCACAAACTATTTATTTTATGTTTATTTACTGCATCAACCCTGCTGAAAAATCCAGCTTAAACCAGCCTATGCTGGTTGGCCAGCCTGGTTTTAGAGGGGTTTTGGCCATTTCCAGCCTGGTCTTAGCTGGTCAGGCTGGGAGTTGACCAGCTAAAACCATAGAGCTAAAGTTGGTTTTATATTCGGATATTCAGACATTCTCCTTAATAATATAATTTCAGAAAAGTATTCTTTGCAAATTCTAAATAGGGAAATCATATAAGCAGCCAATGACTATCAAAGTACAACATTGTTCACAGTCAATTAGATAGTGTTAATGTTGTTTTGAAGTCATATTTGCATGCTAATTCCGATCGAATATTCAAAGTAACATGATAAACAATATAGAGACTTCTAAATGAACAAATGTGCGAATATAAAACCAACTTTACCTCTATGCTAAAACCAGCTTGACCAGCCAAAACCAGCTATGTCCAGCTTAAACCAGGCTGGTCACGCTGGTTTAAGCTGGTCATTTTTTAGCCTGACCAGCTAAGACCAGGCTGGAAATGGCTGGAAACCAGCCTGGAAATGGCCAAAACCCCATAGAGGTAAAGTTGGTTTTATATTCGCACATTTGTTCATTTAGAAGTCTCTATATTGTTTACCATGTTACTTTGAATATTCGATTGGAATTAGCATGCAAATATGACTTCAAAACAACATTAACACTATCTTATTGACTGTGAACAATGTTGTACTTTGATAGTCATTGGCTGCTTATATGATTTCTCTATTTAGAATTTGCAAAGAATACTTTTCTGAAATTATATTATTAAGGAGAATGTCTGAATATCCGAATATAAAACCAACTTTACCTCTATCAAAACCCCCTCTAAAACCAGGCTAGTCGACCAGCTAAAACCAGCCAACCAGCTCAGGCTGGTTTAAGCTGTTTTTTTCAGCAGGGAAACTAAAGATTTATGCTGCAGTAGATTCCCATATTACATTCACAGATCATACTTCGCGATATAACAAACAGAAACGTGGAAAAACTCAAACACACCAACACAAATAAGTTAATCAGCTCGTATTTCCCTCTCAGAGCTCCTCTCTGCCTGCTGTATTGTTTTGGTCAGCAGACACACAGATAGAGGTGAACTCAATGCAGAAACTAGTCGCAGATTGTCGCTTTAATAAACTGTAAAGTGTGTTTTATTGTTGTGGAAACACGAGAAAAAGCGTCAACGACTCACCTCAGCCCTGAAGACTCGACACTGAATGAACGCGTCAGTGTGACGTCATCGCCGAGAGGCGGGAACAACGGCGGATCATAAAAACCATGCCAGATTTTAAAAACAAAACAAAACAAAAAACAATTGCTAATTTAGACAAAACAACAACACCTTACTCATGATAAACCTGGTGTTATTATATTATATCTTATACTGGAGACATGTTTAAAACCAAATCTAGATTTCAGACTGGGAGGATATGATTGATTGTGTCAGACAGTGGCACAGGTTCTAGTTTAAATGGCGCCCTGGGCGAACCCACCCCAAACATACCCCCTCCCCATCACCCAAGAATTAGACACTATGTGGTTGACTTTATATACATTTTAAATATATATTTTAAATACATACATTTAAAATAACTATTAGAAATACATTTAAATAGCCTATATTTATTTATTTTCAATAAATACAACAATTTGTTTATTATTATTATGCAATTATTATTCTAAATAAACAGAAACAAATCCTAAATGTAACAGACACAAGAATGAATATTATAACAGTTCTATAGAATACAAAACCGACTCATGGGCGAGAATTAATGTTATTAATCCCTCCTTTTTGCTTTATAGCCATGCTTAGTCAAAGTAACATCATTATATAGACTTTAGTTGCGTCGACTTGCATGTCGACGTGTATTGGCATGCATTAACAACCATCAGGATCAGCGCGTGTGAGGGGCGCGGGAATGGCTTTCTGCACACATGCGTCAATTTCTTTCTTCACCAGCGATGTTTCGGTTGCACATAAAAGATGACAAACTTGCGTGTGCAAAGGACGCCAAATGTGAATAGCCCCTAACATCTTTATTCGGGATAACAACTAATACACTTGCATAAAGTAAATCTTATCTCAAAGCTTTTACTGGGGCACTTTTTTGCACCGTCTCCCCATGCCGCCCCCAGGAATATGCTGCCCTGTGCGATCGCCCATATTGCCCATGCCTAAATCCGCCACTGGTGTCAGATGTAAGTGAGGGAGGATGAATAACATTTATTAGAGAAATTATTGCTTTAAGTGAACTGGGAGTAGGAAATAAACAAGAATATATCACTGTCGAGATTTATTATTTAGTTAAATGTGAAAGTAGATGAAAGTAGAATCACACTTTTCTAAAAAAAAAAAAAAAAAAATGTATGAAAGGAGGAAAATAAAGTATTTATAGAGATTTTAATGCGGATAATAGTCTGGGGAAATACAAAAACAGACATAAATGGAGAAATAATTAAAGACCTATTAGAGGAAAACGATGTTTAAATGAACAGTAGCAGTACAAATCACTGAATTAATTTAGTTAAACTTATAATTTAAAAAAAATTCTTTGACTTAATGAATGAGTTATGGTAACTCTTAAATTCAATTCATCTTTATTTCTCTAGCGCTTTTACAATGTAGATTGTGTCAAAGCAGCTTCACATAGAAGATTATAGTGAATTGAAACTGTGTCAGTCCAGTTTTCAGTGTTGAAGTTCAGTTAAAGTGATTATACTAAGCAGAACACAACCCGAATGAGTTATGGATGAATGAACTCTAATGCTTTAAGTTAATTTAATTAATCTAGTTTTAGTCTGTGCTTTCAGTATCCCATTACTAAACATTCCTGAGTAAAACAGAACATCAGACCATCTGTGTAACCAATAAAGCCACTTAACTGTAAATACTTTCATATAAATATTTTAATTTCTTGTTGGTACAGTTAAAAAGGTCAACAATGCACATGTTGCACATAAACCATCTATCTATCTATCTATCTATCTATCTATCTATCTATCTATCTATCTATCTATCTATCTATCTATCTATCTATCTATAGCATACCTGTCAACATTGGGATGTGAAAATATGGAATATGTCCACCATAATAAAGGATTCCCCCCCTAAATATGTTGATTTGGAGCTGTTTCATTGTAAATAAACAGTTAAATGGTCAGTAATATGTTTTATTATTATTATTTACAAAAGAAAAAATAAATAGTATACATTAGCAGCAAATACATTAGCAAACAGTTCAGCTTACTAAAATGAATAGCTATTAAAATGAAATAAAAATAAATAAATTAAATAAGCTATCAAATCTCATTAGCCGTGTCTTCACTGTATAACTGACACATTCTGATTAAAGAGCAACGAATGAATCTCTTATTTATTTAGATTGTTTTCGTTTGATTAAATTAAATAACAGGTGTTACTTTAAAAATGCAACCATCTAACGTTATAAAGAAAGCATTCGATTGCTTTCCTAACTTTATATGCTCATTTAGGACGTAATTAGTTGTGTTTGAAAAAACCTCACCAAGATCGACATCTTTAGATATTATTATTATTAATTATGTGTATGTCTGTTTAAACCCAAAACCCAGACTTTCACTCCGTTTCAAATCACGTGTACAGAATCTGTTTGGGAAACAGCCTCTATTTATCACTATGGAGCGCGTCAGCTGACAGTCACGCACCGCTATATGACTGTTTTGAGGATTGCATATGAAGGGGAGACAGCACCTGTATTAAAAGGAAAGGGAATCCCGCCGTTTTTATATTCATTTCAAAGTGTTTTCATGCCTAAACAAAGTGAAAGCACAGAACAGACTCACATTTAGGAGCAAAGGGCGGCCCCTGGTGGTTTGGCGGTATGGGTTGCGTATAGGGAGGCTCTGCTCTTTAATGTTTATTGCCACCCTTCAGAGAAAGACTGAAAATACGGAGGAAAATACCTTTACGGGATGATAGCGGGACAGAACTGTATGGGGGGTGAGGTTCTTACTTCTTGACTTGAATTACTTTGAAATGATTGCGTTATTTTCAGTCTCGCCCTTTGAAGTCCTTTATTATTTATTCACGTTTTGATTAAAAGTCCACTTTTGAGACATTTTCGAGCTGATATCCACAATTTTTGCAGTCAGTCAGGGCAAAACATAAAATAACAGACTCCTGTTGAACTATATTGCGTAGAAGAGCAACCACTGAACAAGAATAATGTGAGCTCACGCGCGCCCTCTTCAGTGCGGCAGAGCTACTGCCTGCCTCACCTCATGTTTTTTCAGTGCCGCTTTATGTCAGATTCTAACACTAAATAAGTGATAGACATTTGTGAAATACATTACCTATTATATGGAAAGTGAGGATGTATGCTAAAAATGTCTACGATGTATAAAAACATTTTAATACAGTATTACATTGATAGCATACACTGAGTGAGCAAAAGGGGAGAGCTCGGCACAGCTCGGGCTGCCTCACCTCGCTTCCTACGCTGTAATTAAACAGGAAACATGCAAAACTCAGCGGTTTTGATTATAAAAATGATTAAAATCATTTGAATCATACAGAAATTGCGTTTATAGCACAGATCAGCGAACAAATATTTATTTTATCATTAGTATTCATCTCATGGTGGCAGGTGAGGATGATGACACCTCAATCTGCCTCCCCTGACCGCAGGTCCCTGATATATTGTTACTACAGCTTTTCTACATGGACCCATAGTTTGTTGACAAGCTGCGCAAACGATCGTGGACGGTTTATTTAATATGATGCTGGAATCAGAAAGACTCGTTCTGAGGTTTAATAGCTGTTTGCGTTCATTCTCAGTGATCTAAGGCAGTGGTCCGTGGATCAAAAGGTACCGGGCTGCACAAGAAATCACTAATTATTTTCGTGGTTGGCGGTGTGTGTTTGTCTGAATAACACAGTTGAGAATTGGGTTAGTAACTGTATTATGGACCGCGTTTCGGGTGGCCGCTGGGATTGGATACTATTAGGCATGCTCAAAATAACTAATTAACCGTTAACCGAAAGGGTGCGTTTGTAACCGATTGATGGTATCAGTTAAACGATTAAAAAATATTATTTTAAATATTTTTAAAGTTTGGCTGCATAAGAGGCCGATCACCGAACGCGCTTTTTGCGTTGAGAAGGGCATTTTTTAATGGTTTATTAACTGTTTTGCGTGCTGCGTGCCTCACGTTATGCTCGCGGTTGAAATAAAACTCAACCCTGAGTGGAATAGTGCGTTACGTCAGTCGCGTCTTTTTCATTTTTCAATCAAATGAAAGCAGAGCAAGGTTTCTGTTTAGGTGCCTGCAGTATTTGTGTTGTCATGACGACGGATATTTTTTTAATGATGGAGAAAGTTGTGGTCGCAGTTTCAAGTTAGCCAGAGCTGCATATTACTTTACAAATCATGGATATCACAATGCTATTCTGTATATTACAATTATAACAACATGGACAGCAACAGTCGCGCACAATAGACCAGCTGATTTAGTCGTTTCCTATAGTGACATAAAAAAAGAGCACCACGCTTCTTTTTTCTTGTCAACATAAAAGGCAGTGTGGTGCGGTGCGCATCGCATTTTTGGAACAGAAAAGCGCGTTCGCTGTGATCAGCCTCTGATGTGCAACACATATTTGTCAACTTGCGGGATGGTAACACGTGCAACCACACGTGCCTACAGACGTATGTTGTCAAAGAAGCAAAATGAAAGAAGAATATTTCTAGTCACAGTTTGTCAGACGAGTTGACACAAACCGGCGTTGATGCTGATTGCGAGTGAGACGGAGGAAATAAGTCATTATGACAATCTTTAAACTAATGACTTCTATTATAATGTTAAAAGGGGTTTTGTGACATAATAACAACGAAGCCTTAATCAAATGCATATTTTCAGTGGAGCGATCGATTTAATAGCCTGATATTTTTATATGACGGACGAAAAAAACATGATTGGAAAAATCAGCAAATGCCGGTTCTTAAAAAGGATTCAGTCAGTGTTTTCGTTTTGTAATCTAAATTGGTAATTTAGGTGAAAAATGTCTAGGGCAGGCCTGTTTATTTTAGTATTATTATTTAGTTTATTCTTTTTTTCTATGCTGCTGTAACACTGCAGGTGCGTGAAGATGTTCTGTTATGTTCTGTATGCTGTTGTTCGCATGTTAAAATAAATCAGTATTTTAAAATATTTAATGTGTCACAAAATAGAAACCTCAATTAATTTTTTTTTTATTAAATAATATTTTAATATTTATCAGTTAACGTTTAATATTCGGTTAACGAGCTGCGGTTGTCGGTTGGTAAAATAAACCGAAATGAGCATCCCTAGATACTATACCAATGTTGGTGACCCGGGGGCGTTACAGACTGTACCAAAAAGCTGAGGACCGGGGCGGGGTGAAATTACGGACGTTTTCTGGGAGAAATAACAAAACGGGAGGGTGGTGGGAGATGGGTTTGAAATACAAGAGACTCCTTGGAAAAACGGGAGTGTTGGCAGGTATGGGCGTGACGCACTTGCGCCTTCCAGGCACACATAATTAAATGAATCCCACGAGCGCATTGAGAGTCACGTGACAAGAACTGACTGATCAGCTTTATACTTTATAAGGAGTATACACATTTTGGTAGACTAATTACCTCAGACAAACACAAAACACCCAAACACTGCAGTGCTTTTTAATTTTCTCCATAAATAAAACTTGTATCAGAGCTGCAGCAATGTTTTGTCAGCTTGTCATCCTCTCAGAAAGCGGTTGAGGATCACCTAGCAACATACGAACCACATTCTCTTCCTGTGTATGAGCCAGAAAATGTTTCCTCAGCTCTGTAGCCCTGAAAAACGTTTTGTCGCATTGATCACATTTATGTGGTTTCTCTCCAGTGTGGCGCAGCATGTGTAAATTAAGGGAAAATGAAGCTCGGAAACTCTTCCCACACTGAGTACATGTGTACGGTTTCTCTCCAGTGTGAATACCCTCATGTGCTTTCAGATTTCCTGATTGACTGAATGTCTTGTCGCAGTGTGAACACTTGAACGGTTTCTCTCCAGTGTGAATCCTCTGGTGTCGTTTCAAGTCGCTAGCTGTGATAAAAGTCTTCTCGCACTCAACGCACACAAACTCTCTCACATCAGTGTGGATCTGCTGATGTGCATTTAAATCTCGTAAACGTTTAAAACTCTTTCCACACTCAGAGCATGAGTAAGGCCTCTCGTTTGTATGAACTCTAAGATGCTCCTTCAGCTCTGAAGGCCTCGAAAATGTTTTACCGCAGTGGTCACATGTGTGCGTTTTCTCTCCAGTGTGGATCCTCATGTGTTTATTAAGGTTTGATGATTGCTTACAACTCTTCCCACACAAATTCTGTGTGTATACCTTCTCTTTAGTGTGAATCCTCTTCTGATGTTCTTTTAAATTTGACAGACGACTAAAACTCTTTCCACACTCAGAGCATGAATGAGGCTTCTTGATTGTATGAACTCTAAGATGCTCCTTCAGATCTGAAGCCCTCAAAAATGTTTTGCCGCATTGATCACATTTGTGTGTTTTCTCTCTAGTGTGAATCTTCTCATGTGTTTTCATGTGTCTTAACTGGCTGAATCTCTTGTCGCAGTGTGAACACTTGTAAGGGTTCTCTACAATGTGGATCAGCATGTGCTGATTAAGGTTTGATAATTGTTTAAAACTCATCCCACACAAAGAACATATGAATGGTTTCTCTCCAGTGTGGACTATCTGGTGTCGTTTCAAGTCTCCAGTTTTAGTAAAACTCTTCCCACAGTCAATGCACACATGCTCTTTCACACCAGTGTGGAACTTCTGATGTTCATTTAAAATCGACCGCTGAGAAAAACTCTTCCCACACTCAGAGCATGAATAAGGCTTCTCCTTTGTATGAACTCTAAGATGTCTCTTCAAACTTGAAGACCTTGAAAACAGTTTGCCGCAATGGTCACATTTGTGTGGTTTCTCTCCAGTGTGGATCATTTCATGTCTTTTCAGGTGTGCTGAACAATAGAATCTCTTGTCGCAGTGTGAACACTTGCAAGGCTTCTCTCCAGTGTGGATCCTCATGTGAACGTTGAGGTCGTATTTCTGGTTAAACCTCTTTCCACACTGAGTGCAGGTGAAATCTTTTATTTTTATTATAAAATTGTGTTCGTCCTCTGGGAGAGTTTCTTCTTCACCTTTGACATGATGTTTCTCCTCATCTTCACTCAGTTCTTCACTCTCCTCCTTCACCATCACTTCTAAAAATAAAGTAAGCAAGTATATTTTAAAAGGTCATTTGTAACAGCAGATGGAGCGCTAAACTATATATTTTTACAGCAAACACCGCTCTGGGCTAGTCTTTACAAGCAGATGGAGCTCTAGGCCAAATGTGTTTATATATATATATGTTAATATTCCATGGAAGATGTAGGACCAGAGGGGTATTGCACAAAAAATAAAAGATTAAGCTGGGATTTTGAGGCTTTCCTGGCTGAATTTAGCCTTGACTCGGTTGCATGAAAGCAGGCTAAATAAAGCTAAATCAAAGTACCTTTAAGGCAAGTCATTTCACTCGATGTCCATTTCTGAACGCCTCTCGGGCAGTATGCTCGAGCATTCTGTCTAAATGGGAAAACGTCAAATTCTCCAAAATTGCTTTGCCACGCTAACAGCTGAATTTCTTATTTGGAATCACAAATAAAATTAAACAACAGCTGTCTCTTTAGTTTCATTTCTAAACACCCAAATCACACAAAATCTGCAGAAACTCAAGTCTGATCTGAGCCCCTCTCCCAGAGTATCATCAGTCTATAGATGAATTACCATGTTTGTAAACATTCAGGATGCGCGCACAGGGAGGTGGCAGAAAAAAAAAAAAACGGGAGCGCTAGCATTTACAGCGAGGGAATGACATCCGATGCGGTACTGAGTTTGTTGTTGTCTTAGAAATGCGTTATATTGATGACACATTATTTACATGATGCTTTTAGCGTATTATAACAGCTTGTCACCCAGTGATAAGCACGGTGATTCGGCAAAATTAATGTTAAAGGGAGTGGCGTTCGTCCGACAGGTCCATTTGCGATAGCGCCCTCCCAATGGATATTGGATAAGACGAAATGACTAAGCATCCAGCCCGAAATATACAATCTCATTGAAGCTCCAAGGGATTTTACAAGAGAGAAGTTAAAGGCCTACAAGTCTTTGGATGCCAACCATTGTGTTCTGTGTGGTCATGTGCAAGAAATAATGTTCCCTGATTGCCAGATTCAAAACTCTGTAAGTGCTAAAAACCGAGGATCTGCCGAGCCAAAGACAAGGAAAGAAGACGGAGCTAACAAGGCCTGGGTAATCATCAACAAGCAGAACAACTGCATTCTGACAGAGAACTACACCTGTACTGCAGGGTATGTGAACTTACACTTATAGGTAATTTTGGTTTTATATTCGCACATTCTGACTTTCTCCTTAATAATATAATTTCATAAACGTATTATTTGCAAATTCTAAATAGTGAAATCATATTAGCAGCCAATGACTATCAAAGTGCAACATTGTTCACAGTCAAATAAACAGTGTTCATGTTGTTTTAAAGTCACACTTGCAGGTTGTTTCAGACCGAATACTCAAAGTGCCGTGGTAAACAATATAAGGAGTGTGTCACAAGCTGTCACTGAATGAATGTGTGAATATAAAACCAACTTTACCTTAATAAATTACACTTTCACGTTTCATTCTTATGCTGCGTTCACACCAGATGTGGAAGAAGCGTCAAGCGCGAGTGATTTACATGTTAAGTCAATGCAAACGTGCGAATAGGCATCCTGTGGCGCGATACACGCGAATGGCATGATGCGGATGGCGCGATACGCGCGAATGGCGTGGGCGCAATATGAGCGTTTTGCGCGTTTGATGCGCAAATCGCACTAATCGCTCGAGTTCAAAAATATGAACTTCTGCGGACATTCGCGCTGCGTTAACCAATCAGGAGCTTGCTCTTGTGGGGGCATGATTGTGACGTAGCACCTGCTGTTGGTGTCCCGGAGGAAATCCTTCAGCCGACACCGACAACAGTTCATCAAACTGGGCTCGGCTCAGTCTGAAGCACCGCTGAAAGCCTCCGTCATCCAGGTTAAGTTTCTGGAGGAGTTTATGAGCTCACAGAGCTGGATGCACCTTTGAAAGTATGTAGTGGACTCAGACACTGCTCCAAACGTATCGACGCTGTTTTACAGCCTTCATAAAGCACATAAACACAGTTTTTTTATCAATAAAATCCATGTTAGCCATTTAGCTGGAAGCTACAGTCACCGGGCAGACAGAAGCCCTGCCCATGACGCGAATCCACGTCTGTTCTGAAGTGAATTTGACGCGCAAATGATGCGGAGTGTGACGCGCGAATGATGCGAGTAAACTCAAATGTTCATGCGTCTATTTACACGCGAATAGCGCAATTTAGCCGCGCGTTCCACGTCTGGTGTGAACGCAGCATCAGCATTCAGTGTCCGCAGTTTAATTAACCATGTTTAACTGTTTATGCTGAAATCATTGCTGCAATCAAAAACGAGTAATGTGTCTGATTCAGCATAGCCTGAACTTTCCTGATATAACATGAAAACTGCAGAGTCAAGCATTTATTATTAGGTCGTCACTTCATTCAGCTCCCTTTTAGCCAAAGACGTCTGCAGTCGGCATTAAAAGCAGTGTGATGTATGGAAAAAGTTACGTTTTTTTGGCATCCTACCGCACAACACGACATGTTTGCTATTGCAGCCGGTCTATTTTTGCAACCGGGGACCCATGTGACGTCATGTGTTACATAGGTTGGTAATTCGTCTATAGCGATCGATGATTGGCTCCTTTACTAGAAGGTGGGCTTTGTTCACCATATATCGATCGATGATTGGCTCCTGTACTAGTAGGCAGGGCTTTATTTACCATACTGACAGTTACACTTTCCCCATTCAAAAATATACAAGTGACATGTCTTGTGTATTTTATATTCTTTGGCTAAATTAAGTAACTATAGAGATTTATTCTTTGCAGTTAGCAGGCTAACAACCAGGCTTAGGCCCCGTTTACACTAATGCGTTTTCGTTTTAAAACGCATAAGTTTTGCTATTTTACGCCATCCGTCCACACTACGCCGGAGTTTTCGAGCCCCGAAAACGGAGCGTTTTGAAAATGCTGGAGAGGTCATTTTTATTCTGAAACGCTGCTGCTCCGTCTCGATGTGGATGGGGGAAAACGGAGACATCTGAAAAACGGAGGCGTGGCTGCTGAAATTCGCTACCTGATTGGGGCTTTTGGGTCATTGCATATCCTCTCCCTTTTTGTCAAGCCCCTATCACATGACTATAACGCTACCGGAAGACGGCAGACCAGCCTTCACTGTAAACAACAACATGGACACAGAAATGGGAGCGTTGTTTGCACTATTGTCCGTTTTAGGCGCCATTGTGCAGTTAAACTCTGCCTTTTTTACTACAGCAGCTGCATATATTCGCAAGAGGCAAGCTATTGTTCAAGCACTTGCTAATCGCTCGCGTTCATCGTTCAACCAGCGTTTGTTGACTAACAATAACCAAATGCCGAGCGAGACACATGCTTCCTGTTTATACTTGGACGCGCATGCCCAGAGTGCGCGAATGGTCACGTGAAATGGTCAAAAACGAAAACGCATTAGTGTAAACGGGGCCTAAGATTAATTCTAGTAATCTATAGCCTATGTTAGTTTCTATATGGAAAAAAGTACTAAAACTGATGAAGTGTTCAAATATTAACAACCTCACTGTTGTTCAGCCTCATTATTGAAGAGTAATGAATAAACACAAACCTATTAGTTCTTCAGTCTCTTCCTGTTTAATTCTGCAGGGTTCTGGATCACTCATCTTCTCACTGTCCTTCAATAAACTCTGTCTTTGCCTTTCACTGATGGGCTTCAGAAGAATAAACAGAGAAAACTGATTTACAATGATTGATGAAATAAAACATATTCAAATGTTGAATCTTGTAGGAGATAAAATATATGATTATATAATTTGCTCAAGTTAACATCAATAACATTAACTGAATGTGGCAATTTGTAGATCAGAAGACGTCAGTATAATAAATAAGGTAATATAAGAAGCTATTGACATGAAATAAAGAGGATTTCAGCAGCTCTGATAATATTATTGAGCCCCAGACTATAAACACTCATTAAACATCAGCAGATCAGCTCATTTCATACTGAGTGTTTGCAGCATGAACTAATCACCATTTTATAAATAAGACAGAGGACCACAAACTATTTTTCTGCATCAAAATAAATATGTATGCTGCAGTAGATTCCCATTATTTCCCTTCTCAGATCATATTTCGCGGTATAACAGACAGTAACGTGGAAACACTCAAACACACCAACACAAACAAGTTACTCAGATCATCTGTTCCTCTCAGAGCTCCTCTCTGCCTGCTGTGTTGTTTTGGTCAGCAGACACACAGATAGAGGTGAACTCAATGCAGAAACTAGTCGCAGATTGTCGCTTTAATAAACTGTAAAGTGTGTTTTATTGTTGTGTAAACACGAGAAAAAGCGTCAACGACTCACCTCAGCTCTGGAGACTCGACGCTGAATGAATGCGTCAGTGCTGACGTCATCGTTAAGAGGCGGGAACAACGGCGGATCATAAAAAAAACAACACCTTACTCAATCATGTGTGAGGTGAAATCCTGTTTAGGCACTTAAAACGTTGCTTATATAATAAATAACCAATATAAAAAAAAAACTATAAAAAATTATATAACACAAATTAATAAAACCGTTTTTTAAAATGATAAACCTGATATATATTATACGGGTGACACGTCTAATCTAGGAGGATATGATTGATTGTCAGATGTAATTCAGGAAGATGAATAACATTTATTAGGTAAAGTATTGCTTTTAGAGAACTGGGTGAAGGAAATAAACAAGAATATATCACTGTAGAGATTTATTATTTAGTTAAATGTGAAATTAGATGAAAGTAGAACAACAAATTTATCTAAAATAAATGTATGAATGGAGGAAAATAAGGAAGTTATTTATGGGGATTTTAATGCACATAATACTATGTAAAGAACCAAAAACAGACATAAATGGAGAAATTATTGAAGACCTATTGGAGGAAAAATAGGAAAATGCAGTGCATGCACACTGTTAAAGTTATCATTTTAAAAAGATTACTTTGGCATAATGAAAAAGAGTTATGGTAAAACACTTTGGTGGACACACTTATTGAAGATATCTTAGGCATAAAGTGTTCATTCTTTGCAATTATAAAACAGTGGAGTCACAGCAGTGAATATTCCACTGCATTGCAGGACATGTGATTATTCAGATGTAATTAAAAGGCAGGGTTAGCGCCATACCTGCAAACATTCCTGTTTTTCCCGGGAGTCTACCATATTTCAGACCCATCTCCCATTTTGTCACTTCTCCCGGAAAACTCCCAGAATTTCACCCTTTCCCTCAGTCCTCAAGTGTTTGGTACAATCTATAACACCCCCGGATAGGACAGACCAGGCGCCCCTTCAGGTCGCTCAAGTCTCTGAACTGTACACAGATACATCCTCCTCTCTCTCCCCCTACTTTTCGTTTTTTCCAGCCCCTGTCTCTGCCCCCACCATCCACTGGATAATTTTTAGCTTTCGTCAGCTAATTTCATCTTTCGGGTTGAAAAAAGTTTTTGGGGCAGGATCAAAATCTGTGACGTAGGGCAAATCTGCTAGTGAAGATGAGTCAGTTTCTCATTATTATTCATAGCTGAGTTTTCTTGTCCTATAAGAAGACCCTGCTTCTTAATTATCCATAAGAGCATGTGCTTTCTGATGGCAAGGCAGACCTGCCAAGCAGTGTTACCAACTTAGTGACTTTGTCGCTATATTTAGAGACTTTTCAGAGCGCCCTAGCGACAAATTTTCCAAAAACGTGACTAGCGACAAATCTAGCGACTTTTTTGTATTACTGGAGATTTTTTTATAGACTGTCATGTGTCCATACTGTACCGTGCCTACTCTTCTCAAAGAGCTGCGGGTGATGCCGTCGGCCCCTCCCCTGCCTTAGAGCACTGACAGGTGGCCCAGTCCTCGTCCAGCTGCCTCTCATACCTGCAGCCTACAGATCTCTCCTCTCTGCGTACCGAGGGCAAATGATTTAGCACCGGCAGTGTGAGGTTTTCCATTGTACAGTCAAACCGATCTGCTTCTCCCTTATTTTAACAATTTAATCTGACCGTTTATTCTTTTCTTGTTCACAATCACAGATATTTTAGTGACAGTTTTAGAGTTTATTACGTCTGAGAGATTACTGCAAATTCACTACACATCTATAATGATATACTGTATTCAAACAGCAATAAATTTAGTTAAATGGACATGCTTACATAAAGCATAGTGCAAATATAAACACCCCTTTATTAACCATAGGCTGTTAAACAAATAGAAACGGTAGAACGTGATGACGTCAGTAATATGCAAATTGACCTATGACGTGATCTAGCGACTTCTAGTGACTTTTCGGGCAGAGCTTAGTGCCTTTTCGTTGAAAATAGTTGGCAATTGTGTGGCCAAGCTGTAAGACCCAATGACTGGATAAGATCGCATCCGCGGACTCCGCATACGGCACACAGTATTTAGCCATTCATGAAGTGTCGTATGTGTTAGTTTCCATGATCCACAAGGTGTGTTGCATGTTTTTCCCCTTGATGCTGTCAGGACCGATATATTAAAGCTGTTGGTTTGCAGCAAGCATTTTTGTTGGGAGAGCCGTACGGGAATTGGAGAATGGCGGACTTTGTCTTTTGTCAGTTGAGTTCGTTCCCATTTATCCTTCGATGTCGACTCTCCTATCATTGTGAAGCAGAATTCACCAAGCGTTGGATTGTTCACCCACTAACAGGGAACCTGAGCTGGGTTTAGACTGTCGTGAGACAGGTTAGTTTTACCCTACTGATGTGGGCTGTTGTTGCGCTAGTAATCCCGCTCAGTACAGGAGGAACTGCGGGTACAGACATTTACATCGCCTATATCTGTGCTGCTGTGTTCGCACATGTTTAAAATCCTCCAGATTACCGGCAGGGCTAATAGTTGGAATAGATAGGGCAAGAGACCTGCTGCACTGCTATCCACTGTGTCTGCATTCAGACCCGGGAATTCAGGAGAGAAGCCCTCCTCATTTATAGTGTTTATATAAACACGATTATCTTTATAATGATATAAATTGTGGTTATGTGTATATGAAATTATGAATAACAAATGTAGCAGGGCATTAAAGTACTGTTTATTTCTTTGCATTTTAACTTTGTAAACTATAAAATCATGGATCTCCTCACAGTGTCTCATTTTGTGAGCCGACTGACAACAGTTGTTCGCTCCGCTCTTTTTCCCCTGCTCTACCGGCCACGCCCACTCCTCCCTCTGCTCGCAGTGCTCCACGTCCATCATGGAGCATTTTTTGAAAAAACCCTGAGGTAGACTTCAACCGAAAGAGGGGGGTTTCATGGCCCTTTAATGTAACATAATTCACATTCAAACTGCAGTGAAGTGTCAATTGTGAATTGATGTAAAATAATACATTAACACACATTTAACTGTGAAATCGGATGTTTGTGAGTGCAGTGGAGAGTTTTCAGGAAGGTAAATATCAGTAGCTATGATTCCATCCAAAAAATGCGAATTAAATGTATGCGAAAAACTGGATTATCGCATAAAAGACGTGCCAATAAAGCAGCGTTTCCATTCAACAAATCAAAGAGAACAAAATCGTCACTTTCTGATTAACTGGCGCCAAATATCAACAGTAAAAATTGAATTTGCTGCAGTAGGAGAAGCTGCGTGAATCTTTTCTTCATTTAATAAATGACTTGCGCCTCAGAAGGCAATCCTGACACACAGTGAACACGCGGTGGCGTTTGAAGGCGTCAGATGTGGAGCACAGACTTGATTCTGGAGGTCATTAATAATATAATAACACTACTACTGAAACGGTTACAGCGTTTTAGAATGACCAAAACAACATTTCAGATGTTCTACAGTGTGCTCAGCCTGCTGGTTTGTCCATTCACACAGATTTTTAACATCACATTGTGACGGTCATCACTAGATTTTTCCTCATGATTAGATGAGTGATGTGTGATTGGATCACAGCTGTCAGCTGACACAAAGTTATTTAGAGTGCATTGGATGGTGGTTCTCGCTCTCATTCATTCACTGTCACACAGTCAGCATGCAGGTGATTCCGGGTCACGGTGTCATGCTGCTGTGTGTTTGTAGAGAGCGCGGTTGTTTGCTTTGAGTCCGGTTGTTGTAACAATGCGTGTTTTCGTACTGATTGGTTTTATTCTGAGGGAGAGGTGGTGTTCCTTAGAGTTAGGCGCGATATAAAAAGTATGATTGTACGAGTCCGTGTTCGAGGCGGACGGTGAAGCAGCAACTTTTATGAATGGGAGTGTTTATTGGCGGAAGTTTTGTTTGTTATGATGTGTGTTGAACGCATCATGCGCTCGGGGTTGTTTGTGAAGTGAGGTGCGTATTTATTTTTATTTTTTTGCCGCTCGAGTTGCCTATTTGTTTTGGGTTTTTGCTTTTTGTTTGAAGGTTTGATCACTGCTGTGATCGAGATTTATTTGATGCAGTTTTCTGGGCCCAGTAGTGTCAACGGGTGATCGGGTAAGCAAGTGTTTTTTTCTTATTTAAACTAATCAATGTTATGCGCTTTGTCTGATGTTATCTGTTTGCTAATTTGGATGTACAAAAGATTGAGTTCCGGGTAGAGAAACCATTTCACAGTGCATTGAGTTTACGATTGCTTGAGCGTGCACAAATGGAAATCTACTTTAGCGTATATGAACTGAGAGACATTTCAAAGTGCATTGAAATCACGATTGCTTGAGCGTGCACAAATGGAAATCTACTTTAGCGTATACGAACTGAGAGACATTACAAAGTGCATTGAACTTACGATTGATTGAGCGTGCATAAATGGAAATCTACTTTAGCGTATATGAACTGAGAGACATTTCAAAGTGCATGGAAATCACGATTGCTTTAGCGTGCACCAATGGACAATCTACTTTATAAAGCAGTGTAAGATTGAGTATATAAGTTTGTTAATGTGGTGATTTTGCCTTGTAATATTGTTATTATTATTTGGTGTGGGTAAAATTTGATTAATATTGTTTTTGTATATTTAGAAGTGATGTATTTTATATCTTTCTCCAGTGTGACGCGGCTGGGATGAGAATCAGCACCTCCAAGTCCGAGGCCATGGTGCTCCACCGGAAAAAGGTGGTTTGCCATCTTCAGGTTGGAGGAGAGTCCTTACCCCAGGTGGAGGAGTTCAAGTATCTCGGGGTTTTGTTCACGAGTGAGGGAAGGATGGAACGTGAGATTGACAGGCGGATTGGTGCAGCGGCAGCAGTAATGCGGTCGATGTACTGGTCCGTCGTGGTGAAGAAGGAGCTAAGCCGAAAGGCGAAGCTTTCGATTTACCGGTCAATCTACGTTCCTACTCTCACCTGTGGTCATGAGCTTTGGGTCATGACCGAAAGGACAAGATCTCGGATACAAGCGGCTGAAATGAGTTTTCTTCGAAGGGTGGCAGGGCGCACTCTTATAGATAGGGTGAGGAGCTCTGTCACTCGAGAGGAGCTCGGAGTAGAGCCGCTGCTCCTCCACATCGAGAGAAGTCAGTTGAGGTGGCTCGGGCATCTGTTTCGGATGCCTCCTGGACGCCTTCCTAGGGAGGTGTTCCAGGCATGTCCCACCGGGAGGCGGCCTCGGGGAAGACCCAGGACACGCTGGAGGGACTATGTCTCTCGGCTGGCCTGGGAACGCCTCAGGATCCCCCCGGAGGAGCTGGAGGAAGTGTCTGGGGAGAGGGAAGTCTGGGGTTCTCTCCTAAGACTGCTACCCCCGCGACCCGGCCCCGGAAAAGCGGCAGAAAATGAATGAATGAATGAATGGTTAATCACCCGTTGATTGTTGTGTAAAGGTATTTAATAGGTATTGTGCCTGGGCCTAGAAATTGAGTTTGTTTGGGCTGTAATGAATTTAATGAAAATTTGTTGAAGTTAAAGTTTGTTTTGTTGTTGTTGTTTTGTTTTTTCTTTATTAATATATAGATTTGTTTGTTAATTTAAACATTTGATTTTGGTTTATTTTTATTAAATCATGCATTTGGTGAAACCTTATTTTTTATTTAATTGATTTATTTGAGATACTGTAGTGGGGTTGTTACCCCTGGTGCCCAACCCACTTTATTAGCCAAATACCGCTACAACATGATCTCTTATAACAAAATCACTTGACCTTTTTTAATGCACATACTGGAATTTGTTTGGTACAAGTGTTTCCATTGTAGTTTATGCGCATCTTTTCTTATCGAATAAAAAGTTTATCCTACTCAGTTATGCACATATGCACATTTTCAAAATGTATGCGCATCTTGACGTTTCCATCAACTGTATTTTAAGTGCATATCCAAAATGCGCATAAAAATAGGTGGATGGAAACATAGCTAGTGATCTTCACTCTTTCTTAACAAGGAACATGATTAAGGCTCCTCGTTTGTATGAGCCAGAAAATGTTTCCTCAGCTCTGCAGCCCTCAAAAAGGTTTTGTCGCATTGATCACATTTATGTGGTTTCTCTCCATCGTGGCACAGCATGTGTAAATTAAGGGAAAATGAAACTCTGAAACTCTTCCCACACTGAGTACATGTGTACGGTTTCTCTCCAGTGTGAATACTCGCATGTCCTTTCAGATGTCCTGATTGACTGAACGTCTTGTCGCAGTGTGAACACTTGAAAGGTCTCTCTCCAGTGTGAATCTTCTGGTGTCGTCTCAAGTCTCTAGCTCGAACAAAAGTCTTCTCGCACTCGGTGCACACAAACTCTCTCACATCAGTGTGGATCTGCTGATGCGAATTTAAATCTCGTAAACGTTTAAAACTCTTTCCACACTCAGAGCATGAATAAGGCCTCTCCTGTGTATGAACACTAAGATGGTTCTTCAGCTCTGCAGCCCTCAAAAATGTTTTGCTGCATTGATCACATTTGTGTGTTTTGTCTCCAGTGTGGATCAGCATGTGTTGATTAAGATGTGATGATTGCCTAAAACTCGTCCCACACACAGTACATACGAATGGTTTCTCCCCAGTGTGAATAACCTGGTGTTGTTTCAAGTCTCCAGATTTAATAAAAGTCTTCCCACACTCAAAGCACACAAACGCTCTCTCACCAGTGTGGATCTTCTGATGGCCTTTTAAATGTGACAGATATGTAAAACTCTTTCCACACTCAGAACATGAATACGGCCTCTCGTTTGTGTGAACTCTAAGATGGATCTTCAGATCTGAAGGCCATGAAAACAGTTTGCCGCATTGATCACATTTGTGTGGTTTCTCTCCGGTGTGCATCATTTCATGCCTTTTCAGGTGTCCTGAACGATTGAATCTCTTGCCGCAGTGTGAACACATGTACGGTTTCTCTCCAATGTGGATCCTCATGTGAACGTTGAGGTCGTGTTTCTGGCAGAAACTCCTTCCACACTGGGTGCAGGTGAAATCTTTTCTTTTCATTATAAAACTGTGCTCGTCCTTTGAGTGAGTTTCACTTTCACTTTTGACATGATGTTTCTCCTCATCTTCACTCAGTTCTTCACTCTCCTCCTCCACCATCACATCTGAAAATAAAGTAAGTTATATTTTAAAAGGTGTTTTTTAACAGCAGATGGAGCACTAAACTATATTGTTTTACAGCACACGCCGCTCTGGGCTAGTCTTTACAATCAGATGGAGCTCTAGGTGTGTTTATATATACGTTAATATTGTATGGAAGATGCAGGAGCAGAGAGGCATTGCACAAAAGTAAGATAAGGGATTACGCTGGGATTTTGAGGCTTTCCTGGCTGAATTTAGCCTTGCCTCCTTGGAATTAGGCTAAATTAAGTTACTATGGAGATTTATTCTTTGCAGCTAGCCTGAGCTTCAGAGCATGCTAACAACCATGCTAAGATGATTCCTAGTGATCTATATGTTAGTTTCATTGTCAATGATACTGGAAAATAGTGTGTTTTACACTAGTCTTATAGAGGACTTAGTTTTAGACTACTGTTTGTTTTTATTAATATGTTGTGCTGTATTAATTGGCTACTGAGCAGCGATAAACAACACAACATGTGATTTTCCAAACTAGTCGTGTTTTGAATTTAATAAATGCATAATAATCATGATGAACGTGACACCATGATTATTCTTCAGACTATAATTGTAAAACCAAAATCTCTAATCGTTGCATCCCTAATTGTTGCGCAGTTTAAAACATAACATATGAATGTGTCTGAATGCAGAAGAAGCCTACTTAAGCAATACACTGATTTTGTTGTGCTTTGAAATACAACATTTCAATATGTTTGTTAAAAAAAAAAGCCACATTGTACAATGCAGTGATGTTATGTGGTTTCAAAATACAATTAATTAACGTTTTAATGTAGAAAAAGCCAACGTGGGTGTCTTAAGGAGCAAAAATACAGCATATGGGCTCTTATATTGCTGTTGTGTCATCACTTAAATTGCAAGTCATATCTCTCCGGCCTCTCATTTGAGATGCTTTTTAATGAACTGGCTCCCATGACAAACTAATCGAATAGCCCTGCAATAGTCTGTCCTACCTGCCTGTCAAAATTTGCCAACTTTCATAAATTGTTAAACATCAACAACCTATTAGGCTTGCCACGATAGACGGTGTTGATGGTGTTACCGGTTTTAAGACGCAACACCGGTGACATCACTTTTTCACCGTGACACCGTGCCCTCATTTTTTTTAAGTATTCCTTTTTTTAATTCAATATTTATTTAAATTAAATGGAAAATATAATTTCAAATAATTTACTTAAGACAATAACATGCAGTAGGCTGCAGTTAAAATCTGAACATAGCTACAATGCTTCATGTTTCATTTATCATGTGAGGAGAACAAGATGAGTCGAATTTACAGAAAGAGAATGGCGGAGGATTTAGTGTTAAAACGCAAATCAAAAGCGCCTCATTTAAAAAATCCCGCGACCATCATTTCACAGTGTTTAGTGATAAATAATCTTAATTTTTATTAAACTAAAAGTGATTGCCGCGCCACTGACAAGCCAACTGCAGATAAACAAAGCAACCTCGCGGCAACCGCAGTGATCACTTTTTCCCGAAGTTCATCTGTTCTTTTGTGCACTTGATTATTATGAGTTTAATGTTAAAAAAATCAATAATGAAAAGGCCGACAAGAGTGTATCCTGTGTGTGTGCGCGCGTCTTCACTGAAGTCTCTCTCTCCCAAAACCGAAAGTTGCTTTGTCTGTCTGGCAATATTTCGGCTTTTAATCGAATGAAAAGTTAATTTAGATGAGCCTATATTAAAAACTTGCAGTAAAGTAAATGTGACGTGCGGCCACACATCGAAACTGAGGTGTGATCTCATCTCTCTCTCTTGCTGTCATCCATGATAGACGACACACAAGTCAAGTCGCCTAATAATTATATTAATTTTAATAAAATGTAAACCAAAATAAACAATTCATTGCATTTTTCGTTTGATAAAAAATATACAAAAACGAAAAAAAATCAAAGGATGGCTAGTTTGTATTCATGTGTTTTAATATTAATGAAAATATGCTTAGCCTGTTTAAGCATAACGGTTATATACACTACCAATAGGCAAGCCATTGAAAAAAAATATTTTACTGTGTACTGATTTATAATGTATATTTTACAATAAAAACTAAATGTAGCATGTGTCGCTGTCATTTAAAACACGCAATTCATAACACACCCCACCAGAGCTATCTATAGTCTATCTGTAAAAGCTACTGCGCACCACGTTATTGAACTCCAATATCTCTGAGGGAGACACGCACGCGGTGACCGCACAGTGTTGTTCAGCTCTGATGAGGCACTTTTATTTAGACTGTAGTCTTTAGATTTTTTACATAATGTTCCATTACTTAAAATTTCTTTCATTTTTTTATTTATAGTTTATATATAAATTGAGTGCTAGCTTGTTTAGCTGTGATCATTATGCAAGGATCATATTTCATATTCGGTTTATTCTTCAGTAACCTATATTCGTTATTAATGTATTTTATAAACGGATTGTTTATAAGGACTAAGCTATTAATATATAATACATTAGGCTAAATAATACATAAAGACATTGAAGTCAGCTAGGACAGCAAAAGACAACCAAAGTAGGTTCCCCCTGTTGGCAAAGGTAACCAAAAAGTATCTTTGCGTGTGCGCAACAAGCTGCGCATCCGAGAGAGGGTTCAGCACGATGGGGAACATAGTGTGCCCCAAGATCCCATCAGAGATGGTCAACATGTTGGGTTTCCTGGCAAAGACCATGCAGACTGCACTGTTAATAAAAAAATGCAGTGTTTTTGTTTATTTTATTTTTTTTTTAAAGACTGCCGGTCTGTCATTTTTGTAGCCTAATGTCATTTGGAAGTTTTTTTATATTTGTTTCTTGTTCTTTCCTTTAATCTTATTTAAACTTTGTGCTATTTAATCACTTATCTGTTTATTTTATTTTCTTATTCGTTTTAAAAATATTCTAACATAAGTAATAAACGTTCTGTGGTTGTTATTTGTTTGGTTCCAATTTTCAGTTTTTTTTTCAGCCTGTAGCATTGTTGTTGTTTTTTTCATTATGTTAATAAAAGTTCTGTGTTTAATAACAGTGATTTTTTGTAGTTTGACGCCGAGTTGCCAATTCCCGAAAACTGAAAGTTAAATACGCACGCATTTATAAGCTATTTAAAAGCAGAAAAAAAGAGGAAAAGAGGAAACGCCCACCCCCACGGTGATACCGGTATTACCGGTGTTGTCACATGTCGATTAACCGGTGGGGAAATTTCCTCATCGTCACAACCCTACAACCTATCTATGTTTTTAAGGTTTGACAATGTAATTAGCATCTGTACTGTAAAGTTTTCTTTTTGATAAATGTTGTGTGATGTATTGTACATGCATTCAGTAGGCGTGGCTTTGGATGGTGATTTGCAGGGTGGAACATCAGGGTTTCAGTGATATCAGGCTAAAGTCCGATTTATACTTCTGCGTCAATCGCACGCGTATGCTATGCCGCAGCCTACGCGTGGACGCATAGCCCCTCGCCGTGGCCTTCGTTGACGCGCACCTCTCAAAAAATGTAAAGCCTGGTTTATACTTCTGCGTCAAGTGATCGGCGTGACCCACAGTGCAAGCCTCGCGCGTATTTGTGCATTTATACTTCTGCGCGCTGTTTCTGTTTCTCTGCATTAACACTTTCGAAACACTAGCTGGCAGTAGGTGTTTATGTTCCTCTGTGTCGAGTTTCTTCGCTGGTGTTTTGTTTCTTTGAACACTTCACAGAGCTTGCGCTACGCGTTACATTTTTTGAGAGGTGCGCGTCAACGACGCCAACGGCCACGGCAAGGGGCTATGCGTCCACGCATAGGCTGCGCCGTAGCATACGCATACGCTTGACGCAGAAGTATAAATCGGCCTTAACTCGTAGGCGTAGCGCAAGCTCTGTGATTGGTTGGCTTGGTAGCGCTGACGAGTGTGGGCGGAGGTGAGAGCCGCGCGCCCGATGCAGCGAGTGTTTACAAGTGTGGAGTCCCGTGAAGGAGCTCTGGATGGAGACTGTTGTTTTGTGTTTACCTTGATGATTAAAGTTGTTGCACGTCCGCCGGTTCCCGCCTCAAAATTAGCAAATTTGAGCCACTTGTACATTAAGGAAGTGTTCAGAAGAAACTCAACACAGAGAAACATAAACACCTACTGCCAGCTAGCGTTTCGGAAGTGTTAATGCAGAGCAACAGAAACAGCACGCAGAAGTATAAATGCACGGCTACGCGCGAGGCTTGCGCCGTGGGTCACGCCGATCACTTGACACAGAAGAATAAACCAGGCTTAAGGCTAGCCTTTACCAAGATCTCCAATTGCAACTTCAGGTGAACAATTTAAATATCTATTTACAAGTAAAAGACATTTTTATTTAACTAGCCTGACCTAAAATCCACATGTAGTGGCGTTAATTAGACTTATTTTCATTTGGTCAATTTTACAAATAAGGTGATCAAGACCGAAGAGAGAAGGTGTAAAAATTATAGCGTTAATATGAAAAAAAAAAAAAAAAAATAGGTACTAAAACTAATGAAGTGCTTAAATATTAACAACTTTATTGTTGTTCAGCCTCATTATTAAAGAGTAATGAATAAACACAAACCTATTAGTTCTTCAGTCTCTTCCTGTTTAATTCTGCAGGGTTCTGGATCACTCATCTTCTCACTGTCCTTCAATAAACTCTGTCTTTGCAGATTTCTCTTCTTCCTGATGGTCTGATGCTCGTCTTCACTTGTAGACTGATGGGAATATTCCAGTATTTACAGCTGAACTGAAGGAGGACGTTCAGAACAAGAAACTGATCAATAAAATAATTATATTACGACAGTTGAATTAGTTTAATGAGGTATAAACAGAAACTATTGACCTAAAACTTAATGTTTTCAGTCTCAACGTCACATTTTGCTGCATTAACAGATCTTATTTTGCGATATTATTACCTAAACATTAAAAAGCGAACACACTAACACAGATAAACACAAACACTGAGCTCATATTGTCCTCTCAGAGCTCCTCTCCGCCTGCTGTATTGTTTTGGTCAGCAGACACACAGATAGAGGTGGACTCAATGCAGAAACTAGTCGCAGATTGTCGCTTTAATAAACTGTAAAGTGTGTTTTATTGTTGTGGAAACACGAGAAAAAGCGTCAACTACTCACCTCAGCTCTGAAGACTCGACGCTGAATGAACGCGTCAGTGTTGACGTCATCGCTGAGAGGCGGGAGCAACGGAGGATCAACAAAAACAACACCTTAATCATGTGTGAGGTGAAATCCTGTTATTAGGCACTTAAAACGTTGCTTATATAATAAATAAACCACTCAAATTAATAAAACATTTTTTAAATGATAAACCTGATGTTATATTATTATACGGGTGACATGTCTAATCTAGGAGGATATGATTGGTTTGTCAAATGTAACTGGGGGAATATGAATAACATTTATTAGATAAAGTATTGCTTTTAGAGGACTGTGAGTAGAAAATGAACAAGAATATATCACTGTAGACATATGGATTTATTATTCAGTTAAATAAGAAATTAAAGTAGAATAACACTTTTTCTGAAGAAAAATGAATGAATGAATGGAGTAAAATAAGTTATTTATGGGGATTTTAATGCACATAATACTCTGTAAAGATACAAAAACAGACATAAATGGAGAAATAATTGAAGACCAATCAGAGGAAAAATAGGAAAATTCTGGAAAAGGGACAAAGCTAGATTTACATGCAAACTATTAAAGCTAAGTGTAATGATTGTTGACCTCTGCGTTGTGTTGTTCGCAATCGTCACCAACTTAAAGCAATGAAACTCTCCAAATGTGTATCTCAGTGTTTCTTTATTCCGTAGCAGCATCAGCCATTATCTGCTCAAGTTTTCTCTTACAATCAGAGAGAAAAAACTAAATAAATGTATTTTAGAAGAAACAGAAAAATATCAGTATGTGTGTATCGAATTCCAGCAGAAGCAAAAATTTAACAAAAAAAAACAAACAAAAAAAACTAACACTTATCAAAACTACACAACTACAATATTCACGATGACCAAATCAGTGTAAATGTTTTCCAAAGTTCATACTCCAACTGTGCAATGTAACTGTAAGTCAATCATTCAGTGAGTGTGTTTACTGTCTTTGTCCAAAACACCAAAGAAGCAGCCTCCGAAGTGATGAGCAGCAACCACGGCCGATCTGCGTCGAGCTGATCAAAGTGATCCTCAAAGTCACGGCACCAGTGTAACCCCGCCGGTCCTACTCCACCCAACCCGCTCCAAGCTGGGATCGAACCGGCGACCTTTCGCATGGGAGTCGGTTGCTCTAACAAGGAGGCTAAAGACCATGGCCTCTAGCATCTGTCGCTAGAGCACCTTTAGAGGTCAGAGGAGTGAGGTTTACCTGCACAGCACTTACTAGCTGGCCTCCGTTACATGAGCTTATAATTTTAAAAAGATTACTTTCACATAATGAAAAAGAGTTATGGTAAAACACTTTGGTGGACACACTTACTGAAGATATTTTAGGCATAAAGTGTTCAGTCTTTGAAATTATGAAACAGTGGAGTCACAGCAGTGAATATTCCACTGCATTGCAGGACATGTGATTATTCAGCGCTGCATGATTAATCAAAGGCGAACTTCATGTGCATTTTGGCATAGGTTTATGGAGATAATGGGCTCTGTAAACCTCCAGCGGCTGACTTTAGATTAAGTACCTTTACTGCACAGACCCATAGTTCATTGACAAGCTACGCAAACGATCATGGAAGATTTATTCAATGTGATTCTGTAATCGCAAAGACTCGCTCTGAGATTTAACAGCTGTTTGCGTTCATGCTCAGTGATCTACAGAAGTGGTTTGTGGATCAAATGGTACCGGGCCACACAAGAAATCATTAATTATTTCTGTGGTTGGCGGTGTGTGTTTGTCTGAATAACACAGTTGAGAGCCGGGTTAGTAACTGTATTAAGCCGAAGTCACACTAGAGTTTGAGCTTGCGAAATTCTGTCGTACGGCGCTGCGAAAAGGGGCGGAATTAAACAAGATGATTAGACATTAAAAAAAGCGAGCGATTGCTCCATGTTTTAAAGTTCTGTCCAGAGAGGTCATGTTTTGATCCTGGATTGGTCTCACACAGTCAAGTGATGCGATTTCGCAGGTCAGAGCTCACCAAGCTTGAACCAAGCTTTGCACTGCAGCAACCTGCAGAACTCGACGCATGACCTTGCGTTTCCGGTCTGACGCATTCGCGTGCGTATGAATGGAAGTCTATGGGGAGTAAAGTCCAGTGTGACCGCGGCTTTATGGACCGGGTTTTGGGTGGCCGCTGCAATTGGATACTACACCTAAATTGGCGACCTGGGGGTGTTACAGACTGTGCCAAAAAGCTGACAAATATATGTGACAAATATTATTTTTTTGGCATATTTTGAAAAAAGGCTTTGAATTTTTTCAAAAACTCAACAACACACTCAAATTTACCACCCTTTGATTATGTTGGGGGCTGTTTTTGGCCCATTGACTTCCATTATAATGAAATGTTTTAATTGCAAATCCATGACACCATATAATCATGTGTTCTAGATGGTTGTATGGGTACTTTTTTGAGATTTTATCAGATTTGTGTGCGTTGAGCATCAGTTAAGACAACATTAGCACCTGTCAGCTTTAATTGTGGGGAAAGCTGGATAATTTGGAGCTTTTGTCAGCTAATTTCATCATCCGTGGAGTCTGCGGACTCCACATACGGGGCACAGTATTTAGCCATTCATGAAGTGTCGTATGTGTTAGTCTCTATGATCCACAAAGTTTGTTGCATGTTTTTCCCCTTGATGCTGTCAGGGCCGATACACCAAAGCTGTTGGTTTGCAGCAAGCATTTTTGTTGGGAGAGCCGTACGGGAATTGGAGGATGGCGGACTTTGTCTTTTATCAGTTGAGTTTGTTCCCATTTATCCTTCGATGTCGGCTTTTCCTATCATTGTGAAGCAGAACTCACCAAGCATTGGATTGTTCACCCACTAACAGGGAACCTGAGCTGGGTTTAGACCGTCGTGAGACAGGTTAGTTTTACCCTACTGATGTGGGCCGTTGTTGCGCTAGTAACGAGAGAAACCATGGGTACAGACATTTACATCGCCTATATCTGTGCTGCTGTGTTCGCACATGTTTAAAATCCTCCAGATTACCGGCAGGGCTAATGATAGGAAAAGATAGGGCAAGAGACCTGCTGGACTACTATCCACTGTGTCTGCATTCAGACCCGGGGATTCAGGAGAGAAGTCCTCCTCATTTATAGTGTTATATAAACACGATTATCTTTATGATGATATAAATTGAGGTTATGTGTATATGAAATTACGAATAACAAATGTAGCAGGACATTAAATTACTGTTTATTTCTTTGCACTTTAACTTTGTAAACTATAAAACCATGGGTCTCCTCACAGTTTGTGTCTCATTTTGTGAACCGACTGACAATAGTTGTTCGCTCCCCTCTTTCCACGCCCATTATGATGCATTTTTTGAAAAAACCCTGAGGTAAACTTGATTGGTTTCATGGCCCTTTAATGTAATATAATTCACTAACAAACACACATTTAGCTGTGAAATCGGAGAGTTTTCAGGAAGGTAAATATCAGTAGCTATGTTTCCATCCAAAAATGCGAATTAAATTTATGCGCAAAACTGGAATATCGCATAAAAGGCGTGCAAATAAAACAGAGTTTCCATCCAACAAATCAAAGAAACAAAATCGACACATCCTGATTAACTGGCGCCAAATATCAACAGTAAAAACAGAATTTACTGCAGTAGAAGAAGCTGCGTGAATCTTTTCTTCATTTAATAAATGACTTGCACCTCGGTGAACAATGCCGACACGCAGTGAACTCTTGTTGGCGTTTGAAGACATGAGACGTGTGGGCACAGACGCTCTTGATTCTGGAGGTCATTAATAATATAATAACATTAACATTGAAATGGTAAAGGTGTTTTAGAATGACCAAAACAACATTTCAGATGTTCTACAGTGTGCTCAGCCAGCTGGTTTGGCCATTCACACACATTTTTAACATCACATGATCTCTTATAACAAAGTTTTTAATGCGCATACTGGAATTTGATCTGTAAAAGTGTTTCCAATGCATCTTTCCTTATGGAATAAAAAGTTTATCCTCCTCAGTTATGCGCATATGTTTTTGTTTTTTTTTTATAATTATTTTTTCAGGGGTTTTCACCTTTATTGGGATAGGACAGTGGAGATTAGGGATAGGCGATACCACAATTTTTTAAAGCGATACGATTTTGATACTTTTTGTAAAAAAAAATTTGATACCGATACCACTTATTTAAAATGTTAATGTAATTTTTCAAAATAATGGTAATTTAAAAAAATCATTACATGTAAATATATATATATATATATATATATATATATATATATATACTGTAGTGTGTGTGTGTGATATATAATGTACACACACACATCCATATTGTATATACGCATTGCATACACACACACATATTTGTTTTTATTCACCTAATGGTAACGAGAGAGAGACAAAGAGAGAGAGAGAGAGAGAGAAAGAGAGAGAGCAGATTTATTATTCTGATTTATTATATTATTTATTTTTATTTGTATTTATTATTATTATTATACTATATATAATACTATAATACTGTTTGCTGTGTTTGTATATATATATATATATATATATATATATATATATATATATATATATATATATATACAAAAAGTATATATAAAAAAAGTGATCCCACACTTTTTTTTTCCCAGAGCTGTCTCCCTTTTGAACTCTGCCCCCCACTGACTCTTTGCCCCCCTGATACACCCCCCACTCTCCTCATAACTCAGACTCCTCATAATCACTGCACTATTTAACATTTGCACATTTAAAAATTGCACATATTCATTGCACTGATTCATTTATTTGAACTGTACATACCCATGTACATTTGTAATTATGTACACACACACTGTACATATACACTTGTAATTGTTTATCTATCTGCACACTTCTGATTATTAATAGCAACCTGTACATCTATCCATCTATTGTAAATCTCTGTTCATAGCTAACACAACCTGTATATAATGTTCATAGTACATCCATTTGTAAATATCACCATAGTTTTTCTATAACTGCACTTTATAACTTATACCTGTATCCTGCACTTGCTGCTATTGCACTCCTGGTTAGACCTAAACTGCATTTCGTTTCCTTGTACTTGTACATGTGTAATGACAATAAAGTTGAATCTAATCTAATCTAATCTATATGTATGTGTGGGTGTGTGTGTTCTTTTAATGTAAACTTTATAAATGCTTTGGCAAACATAACATATATCATGCCAATAAAGCAATTATTGAATTGAATTGAGAGAGAGAGAGAAAAAGAGAGAGGTTTGCCTCCTTTAAAACTCTCTCTCCTATAACGTCTTTTGTCAGACAGGGAGACTGAGCAGAGGAACACTGGGCAGCTTGTTTTTGTTCCGCTTCTTTATAAGTTTCAGGGTGTGTTGTTTGTAAAGGCGGCTTGTATTGTTGCAGTGTACGACTTTCTTATCCCAAATATTGCTCGTGCAGCGCTTTCAGCTGATGAGCACCATAACACGCCGCGTTACCGCCATCGTGTCATTCCGTAATGCAGCAGAAGTGTGCGACTTTAGTGTTGAGTACGTAAGTTATCTGAAAAGCACATGATCGCTCACGTCACGTTCCGCCGCAGATTGATTGGTGTAACGTCTTGTATACAAAGCGTCACTGACAATCCTGTACACAGCGCTAAAACATTTAGTTATGCAGAAATTATTCAAATTTAGTTAAAATATCGATACTCTTAAAAATATATCGATACCAAATTAAAAGTTTCTGAGTATCGATATATTGACACTCGAGCATCGATGTGCACATCCCTAGTGGAGATCTTGCAGACAGGAAAGTGTGGGGAGCAGAGATAGGGGAAGGATCGGCAAAGGGCCTCGAGACGAGAATCGAACTCGGGTCGCCGTGAGCACCTTTGGTGCTATGTATCGACGCACTAACCACTAGGCTATTGGCGCCGACATGCGCATATGTTTTTATGCGCATTTTCTAAATTTATGCGCATCTCCAAAATACACATAAAAATAGGTGGATGGAAACGTAGCTAGTGATCTTCACTCTTTCTTAACAAGGAACATGATTAAGTCTCTTGCTTTGTATGAGCCAGAAAATGTTTCCTCAGCTCTATAGCCCTGAAAAATGTTTTGTCGCATTGATCACATTTATGTTTTTTCTCTCCAGTGTGGCGCAGCATGTGTTGATGAAGGAAAAATGAAACTCTGAAACTCTTCCCACACTGAGTACATGTGTACGGTTTCTCTCCAGTGTGAATACTCGCATGTCCTTTCAGATGTCCTGATTGACTGAATCTCTTGTCGCAGTGTGAACACTTGTACGGTCTCTCTCCAGTGTGAACACTCACATGTGCTTTCAGATGTCCTGATTGACTGAATCGCTTGTCGCAGTGTGAACACTTGTACGGTTTCTCTCCAGTGTGAGTCCTCTGGTGCCGTCTCAAGTCTGCAGCTCTAACAAAAATCTTCTCACACTTAAAGCAGACAAACTCTCGCACACCAGTGTGGCTCTTCTGATGTGCATTTAAATCTCGTAAATGTTTAAAACTCTTTCCACACACAGGACATGAATAGTTCTTCTTCTTTGTATGAACTCTAAGATGGTCCGTCAGATGAGAAGCTCTTAAAAATGTTTTGCTGCATTGATCACATTTGTGTGTTTTCTTTCCAGTGTGGATCAGCATGTGGTTTTTAAGGTTTGATGATTGCTTAAAACTCATCCCACACACAGTACATACGAATGGTTTCTCTGCAGTGTGAATAATCTGGTGTTGTTTCAAGTTTCCAGCTTTAATAAAACTCCTCCCACACTCAAAGCACACAAACTCTCTCACACCAGTGTGGATCTTCTGATGGCCTTTTAAATGTGACTGATCTGTAAAACTCTTCCCACACTCAGAGCATGAATACGGCTTCTCCTTGGTGTGAACTCTGAGATGTTTCTTCAAACCTGAAGGCCATGAAAATAATTTGCTGCACTGATCACATTTGTGTGGTTTCTCTTCAGTGTGGATCCTCTCGTGTGATTTCAGGTGTGCTGAACAATAGAATCTCTTGTCGCAGTGTGAACACTTGCAAGGTTTCTCTCCAGTGTGGATCCTCAGATGAAGCTTGAGATCATATTGGCGACTGAAACTCTTTCCACACTGAGTGCAGGTGAAATCTTTTCTTTTCGTTATAAAATTGTGTGTGTCCTCTGGGTGAGTTTCACTTTCACTTTTGACATGATGTTTCTCCTCATCTTCACTCAGTTCTTCACTCTCCTCCTCCACCATCACATCTAAAAATAAAGTAAGTTATATTTTAAAAGGTGTTTTTTAACAGCAGATGGAGCGCTAAACTATATTGTTTTACAGCACACACCGCTCTGGGCTAGTCTTTACAAGCAGATGGAGCTCTAGGTGTGTTTATATATATATGTTAAAGAGCCCCTATTACACATTGAAAAGGGTCATATTTTGGTTTTATTGGTCTTTAACAACATACTGATATGTATGCAATGTCAAAAAACACTTTCATGGTCTTATAATCTTCATTTATTTTTACCTAATAATCCCAGCGACTCCCATATGAATTGTTTAGCGATTCATTTGTTCTCAAACCCCTGCTTAGCGCGAAGCTAATCTGCACTGATTGGACCGATGACAGTCTGTTGCGATTGGTCAACAGCGTTCAGCGCGAGACAGTAAAATGCCCAGCATGGTTTATCAAGCCCCCGGGTCGCTAACATTGGTATAGGATCCGATCGCAGCGGACGCCTGAAACACGCTTCAAAGTAAACTTACTAACACCACAGTAAACAGTACCCGGTTCTCAACAGTGTTATTCAGGCGCCGAAAGCAGTGCAGTTAAACACCAGCATTGCTCTCAAGTATGACACACATTGAGTATTAATCCACACAGCAGCAAAAGCTGAACTATTCTGAACCTTGACCGCTGCACGTGTGCAGGATTAGCTAACAGTGGCCATAGCAACAACAAACGTTAGTGAAACAAACACATTTAAATGCGTAAACGAAGCAGCACTCGTCGCGTTTTCAACGTGGCATTAGACGCGATATGAGAATAAAAAGAGTTAACCGGATACAGTACATGCGGTAACTAGTAACAAAACATGTAGATCATTTCTATTTGCAATCTTCACCTCGTCCGTGAACTGCTATATTTTCTTAGGACTTACCTGTACTCTGCTATTCCAAACGATCACATACCCAGCCGAGAGGTTGTAGCATCCTCTGTCCTCTGACAAGCTATCTCTGCTCCCTTAACAAGCCCGAAGCCCAGCGTGCAGCAGCCTGCCGGTGTACCTATTAATTTGTCCTTATTTTGCCCGCACCCCTGGTGTATTGTCTGTCCATTACAAGATGGAGGAAGAAACTTAATCCATGAGCGGTGTACTGATAGATCGCCCATTGTAAGTGTAGATTTCTGAACGACTCCTTTCCCCTCACACTTCCAATAATATCCAGGTAAGCACAGCGTCTTCATGAGCGTCCTGCTGCTGTGTTAGTGGGCGGGACCGCAGGTTTGAATCTTGCCGGGTCTGCGCGCGCAACCATTATGTTTCGTAACGACGTCACGCCGAAACGGCTGATGACTCGTTATCAAGACGATTCATTTAAACCACTATGAGTCGACTCTTTTATAGATGAATCAATAGTTTTAAACACTGTCAACTTTCAGATTTAAGCTTTAGCTGGATATTTCACTTCACTTAGAGCTGTGTTACACACTACATGGAAGGTGATTTTCAAAAACCCATAATAGGGCCTCTTTAATATTCTATGGAAGATGTAGGAGCAGAGGGGTATTGCACAAAAGTAAGATAAGGGATTACGCTGGGATTTTGAGGCTTTCCTGGCTGAATTTAGCCTTGCCTCCTTGGAATTAGGCTAAATTAAGTTACTATGGAGATTTATTCTTTGCAGCTAGCCTGAGCTTCAGAGCATGCTAACAACCATGCTAAGATGATTCCTAGTGATCTATATGTTAGTTTCATTGTCAATGCTACCAGAAAATAATGTGTTTTATACTAGTCACTCCATGCTCTTGGCTATTTACATATATTTTCCAACTATTAGAATTAAAAATAAGTATTTTAAAATGTATTAGCATTTTAAATACACTACAAGACTCATCATCGATCCGAGTTGTAAGAGCAACAAATAATGATTTCTAGTTGATTATCAAAAGTGGCAGAAGGTGGATTTTTCTGATGAATCATCTGTTGAGCTGCATCTCAATCATCAATAATACTGCAGAAGACCTGCTGGAGCCCGCATGGAGCCAAGATTCTCACAGAAATCAGTCAAGCTTGGTGAAGGAAAAATCATGGTTTGGGGTTACATTCAGTATAGGGGCAAGCTGGATGGCAACATCAACAGCCTGCGGTATCAAGACATTTGTGCTGCCCATTACATTACAAACCACAGGAGAGGGCGAACTCTTCAGCAGGATAGCGCTCCTTCTCATACTTCAGCCTCCACATCAAAGCTCCTGAAAGCAAAGAAGGTGCTCCAGGATTGGCCAGCCCAGTCACCAGACATGAACATTATTGAGCATGTCTGGGGTAAGATGAAGGAGGAGGCATTGCAGATGAATCCAAAGAATCTTGATGAACTCTGGGAGTCCTGCAAGAACGCTTTCTTTGCCATTCCAGATGACTTTATTAATAAGTGATTTGAGTCATTGCAGAGATGTCTGGATGCAGTCCTCCAAGCTCATGATGTAGTCAGACAAAATATTCATTCTGTTTTCAAAGTCAGACCTTACTGTCCTAATTAAATCATTCAAAATCAAGGCATGATCATATTTTATTTTGGTACAATAAGCGTACTCTAGAGGCCTTTGCCTTTCATATAAGCCACTTCTGATACCAAATGATCAACTAGAAGTTGAGTTATTATTTGTTGTTCCTAAAACTTGGACTTTTGTCAGGTAGTGTATGTTCATATATACCCGTTTCAGATTTAATTATAGAAGAAATAAAAATAAAAGATAAATTCCTTAAAAGCGTGAACATCCACTGGTCACAAGTGAACGATTTAATTGGTTAACACGCCTTACTGTTAATTTTCTGAATGAAAGTAATGGGAGTTCCTGATTGATGGGCTAGAGGGGCTTTTTTTTTAACTGGTTCACATCGGGTTTTATCCATACTTGCGTTATTGATTCTGTGATCTTTTAACAAATGCCACAAATGAGCACTTATCTTGGCTATCTACATCAGGCTTGACATAGTGGCTCATTCTCAACCTGGATCAGCAAACATGCAACGGAGTAAGCCAGGAGGACCCGATTAAGCTAGGTCAAGCTGCGCTTTTTCTCTTACCCTGGCTTTCTTGATTTGACTTTTATGCAATACTCCTCTGGAAAAGTTTGCCCAATCAAAACGTTAAGAAGCACAAACCTATTAGTTCTTCAGTCTCTTCCTGTTTAATTCTGCAGGGTTCTGGATCACTCATCTTCTCACTGTCCTTCAATAAACTCTGTCTTTGTCTTTCACTGATGGCAGCAAAGCTTCAGGAGAAGAAACAGAGAAATCTGATTAATTTACACTGATTGATCAAATAAAACATAGTATGATGTTATATTTTACACAATATGTAACAGAGTTGGATGTAGGGATGGGCGATATGGCCTAAAATCCATATTGCGATATACATTCAAGCCTCTTGCGATAACGATATATATTGCGATATATAAATTATAATAGAACCATTTCAGAACAGGTTACAGAGACCCTTAGGAAAGCCAAACTGCTATTTTTTGTTTAAGAAATAAAGAAACGTTGCATGTCGTTTTGAGAACATTTATTGTGCAAAAGTAAAACTGTAATTAAACAACACAATGTTGCAGGTAAATAAATAGGGATGCACCGATACCATTTTTTTAAAACCGATCCGATCTCGATACTAAAATTCTGAGTATCGACCGATACCGATCCGATCCCGATATTGTGCTGTTTTTTATTATGATTTTTTATGGTTTCTATAGTTCTGCTGATTAACTCAAATAATATATCTCCTTCAGTAAAAATAACAGACCTATAGGGCTACTGTAGATGACAGATGGCACAATTTAACTAAATATGATGCTTGCTATAAACTATGGACTACATTATTTGAGCATTCATTATGACATTGATCTGATGTGGTCCAGCTTATGTTTCCTTTTTAATATTCAGATTTTTCTTTGAAATCTGTAAAAGGCTACCACTATTGACCCTAATCATTGGTAAAACAATCGGCCTTTTAGCAAAGCCTGATATTTCCTTGCAGGTTTGAAGCAGACTAAACTAAACCGTCTGAGGCCAGTTTTACTTCATAAACATTCCCTCGCCTATAGCCGCGTGAGATGGAGAAACTGAAAGCATGTCTGTAAAATAATTTTTTGTCAGAAAAATTATCTTTTTTAAACGAATTTCGTTTGGTATAATTTGTTGGTTTTGTTTAATGTATTTTTGTTGGTCAGTTATCTACAAAATAAACAAGAATATTTGATGTGAAGTTCAAAACAAGGTCCACTTATATGCTTTAGCGCACAATCTGACAAACTGGTCTGTAAAATAAAATGTTAATACATATATATATATATATATATATATATATATATATATATATATATATATATATATATATATATATATATATATATATATATATAATTACAGCGAAATATTCAGTTTCAGAGTAGCCTATATTAGGCTAAATACTTTTCTGTTAATGACAATTCATATGCCCCCGGGCCGTCATTTTCACTTTTAATAATTTAATCAACTAAACCACAATGAGCCAGGCTTTACAAACTTATCGCGGCACAAACATAAGAAGGAACAAACATTCGCAGAAGGAACATAATAACATAAACTTAGCCTATTATAAGAATAATCTTACAGAGCGGCGCATGTCGCGTCTGCGCAGCCGGTGCCTGAATGAAGCGCTTGCATCACTGAGACACAGCGCGCAGCCCTCCGGTATACGGACACTTTCAAAACAGCAGCACACAGGGGAGAAATCAGTGCGTTGAGGATGTCCAATGATTATTGAGCCTTTTCTAATTTAAAGTTTCAGGTAGGCCTACTTTGAGTGTGAAGCGGAGATAATAGGCTGGCTAACCCTACTCCAGTGTTGTGAATGCGATCTGCTGATCTAACAGACACTGCGCGTGATTTAGAAACAGCAATGATCTCTATGTTTCAGGTCAAAATGAACCCATTTAATGCAAAACTAAATGCATTTCCACACTGATTATTTAAACTAACAAGAACAAATAGTCTTGGAGAAAGTTTTTCGTGCTGTCATGAACGCGACACGCAGTTTGAATTGTGAATGAATGGAGAATGATTGACAGGCGCAGCGGCGGGAAGCGCTGAAGTGAACATGAATTTAACCACGTGAATATTCATCTGTGCTTCACATTAAACTATAGAATGGCTTCAAAACATTTATGATATAGTAGGTCTGCTTGTCAACTTTCTAGTGCTTTATAATAGGCTTCCTTCGTGGCTTTTGTTGGCTTATAAATTACACAAAATACAGCGCACGCGCAAGATCGGATTTGGATCGGTACCAGCAGGCCGATACCCGATCCAGCAAAAATATGCGATATCGAACCGATATCCGATCCAAGTATCGGGATCGGTGCATCCCTATAAATAAACTAAATGTAGCGCAGTCTATGTCCAGTGTCTAAAGAACTTTCTACTGCTTTTAATTGGACCAGCAACTTGTTCAAGCACTTGAAAAGAAAGCATTCTACGACAATACTCGTCACCAAGGAGGACATCGGCACCCAAAAACATGTCGGCTCAAATCGACCTGAACAGGCTAAATTGGATTTTTTTTTGCAGGATCGGGAGTGAAGGTGTCTTTGAATGTGAAGAGAAGCGTAGCTGCTTATGGGGCCGTTCACATATCGTGTCTTTTACAAGTGCAAGTTCAATGTTTCCAATGGAGGCGCGCAGCTTGCGCACACATATTCAGAGCGCATATTGCGCACACTCGCATTTTCCAGGTGCACCAGATGAAAACCACAAGTCACGTGACAAGAACTGACCGATCAGCTTCACACTTTGTATAGAATATACACATTTTAATATAGATACAATAGATGTCTGTGGTTACAGGTTAGGCATGGGCCGGTATAAGATTCTGATGGTATGATAACCTTGGATAAAAATATCACGGTTTCACGGTATCACGGTATTGTGATTACTGCTCTAAAATATATATTTTTAAATGTCTGGGTAAAAAACAAAAACTTTATTCCCTTTTAAACAAAATATATTTTATTTTAAGAAACATTTTAAATATTTTGGAGCAGTAAACATGTCAGGCTAAATAATTCAAAAGATTAATTGACTTCTGCTGTCTTCATTAGTTTAAAAAACACAGATTTTTTTTTTTGCTGGCGATACTGTTGTCCTAAAAAAAAACTTTAAAAAAAAGTAAATAAAAAAATCGTACACATACCTTAGGAATGGTATTGCAGAAAATTTTGACGGTTTTAAAACCTTGACTTTTCCAAACCGCGGTATACCTTGAAAACGGTTATCGTCCCATGCCTATTACAGGTATTTAGTTTTTTTTTCTAAATGTTTTTTAAAAAAGGGCAAGCAGGATTGGAACAAGTGAATGATGAGAGTATGTTTTTCAGTGAATATTAAATTCCTTTAAATTACTATTAAATTAAAGAGCTGCAGTTTTAGTATTTTTAATAGGTTTTATTTTTTAAAGTAACTTCAAAGTAATCTGATTACTCTTTACATTAAGTAATTGGTAATGTAATCAAATTACAATTGTCCTTTAGTAGTCAGTAATTTGAAATCTATTACTTTTTAAAAGTAACTTACCCAACGCTGTTAGGTAATTTGCTCAGTCAGCTGACACCAATAAAATTACCTTAATGTGCCAATGTGTAGATCTAAAGACATCAGTATAATGAATGAGAGATAAACAAGAACTATTGACATTAAATTGTCTATATATATATTAGGGGTGTCAAAATTAATCGTTTCTTCGGTGCACCGCGATGCAGACGCGGACAATTCGGTATCGGTTCAGTAATAATCATAACCGGTTATTACTGATGTCATTTATCTCACATGCGCTATGTCGCCGTAGCTTACTATGGCGAGGGAGGCGAGCCGCGAGCGCGAGTATTTGCAACGCTCTAACTACGTAAAACTCTGAAACTGTGCACAATTTCACTGCGTGTGTGTTTGCTGAACTCTGTTTCACTGACACTTACAGCAAAAGCCCCTATTTCACGGTGATTAAGAAAGAGAAAGTAATCTCCATTTCTCTCTCTCTCTCACTGTGGCTCATGAGTGCATCTGTGTAGAGCGCCAGCGTGTAAGAGCCAATCACAGCCCTTTCTGTTGAGCGCGTGACCAATCAAAGGGGTGTAAGAAAGAACTTGGTAGACAAGGCAGAAAGCGATCGGGGTATTTATATTTGTTTATTTGCTATAGACCCTTTCAATGTGGTCATGTCATTGGCCCATGAACATTTCCTGCTTGAAGTTAAACTATTTCCTAACTGTAACAAGAGGCAATTCAATCATAACTTGATTTTAAATCAGCCGTCATAACATTATTTATCAATATGTGGACCTTTTTGGATTCTCAGAAGCAATGGAAATTAAAAATGTAAAACAGGAAATACGTTAGGACCATTGTTTTTGTTTACATCCCTCAAAATGGTCTATAAATACTCGTGTTGTTTAAAGGTACAGTTTATATATCCGACTGTTTGTATTAAAGGACAAAATTGTTTTACAAATAGTATATAAATATATTTATACATTTTAATACAAGAATTGCTGTGCTGTGAAGAAAATATAAAACTGTGTATGGAAAGCATCGTCAATGCACCGAGATATTGAATTGAACCGAATCGATGGCATGATAATCGTAACCGAATCGAACCGTGAGACCAGTGTAGGTTCACACCTCTAATATATATATATTAGGGCTGTGCAAAAATATCGATACATCTAACTATTGCGATAATTCCTTTTACGATAGTGTATCGATAGTCCAACCTCAAGTAGCAATTCAAGTTGTACCAAACGACGTCCTCCTCCGCTGCTTTAGATGGCGCTAACTCGCGATCAACAAAACGGCAAGTAGTACGATATCAGATGTAAGCAAGAGTGAGCATGGCGGAAAATATAAAGGTGCCTCCAGCTTTTAGAGCTGACGTGTGGCTGCACTTTGGTTTTACGCTATGCAGGGAGTCCTGAATTAGACAAAAAAAATGCCATTTGTAAGCTTTGCAATATATATAGTTCTCTGTTTAATCACACTGTGCAGTTCTGATGACTTGGAATGGACGGAAAATAAATTGGAATTTTAATATCAAGTTGTCAATATAATGTGACACATACTAATACAAACTATTGCAATACATCACATTATTTATTGTATCGCAATATATCGTGATATATTGTATCGTGACCCATGTATCGTGATATGTATCTTATCGAGAGGCCCTTGCCAATACACAGCCCTAACATATATACTGCATTTGCATAAATATCTCGTTCGAATAAAGTAATTAGATTGCTAGCAGTAGCACATTAGTACAGAAACTGGGAAAAAAAATTAATAAAAACATTTAGAAAACAAACAGCTCTACAAACGATTAATTTGTTTTTTTTTTACAATGAATATGTATATGCAGCAGAAGATTCCCATTATGTCCCTTTATAACAAACACAAACGTGGAAAACTCACAAACTAAACACAAACACTTCACTCATATCGTCCTCTCAGAGCTCTTCTCTGCCTGCTGTATTGTTTTGGTCAGCAGACACACAGATAGAGGTGAACTCAATGCAGAAACTAGTCGCAGATTGTCGCTTTAATAAGCTGTAAAGTGTGTTTTATTGTTGTGTAAACACGAGAAAAAGCGTCAACGACTCACCTCAGCTCTGAAGACTCGACGCTGAATGAACACGTCAGTGCTGACGTCATCGTTGAGAGGCGGGAACAACGGCGGATCATTAAAAAAAAAAAAAAAACAATTGCTAATGTAGACAAAAACAACACCTTAATCATGTGTGAGGTGAAATCCTGTTTAGGCACTTAAAAACGTTGCTTATATATAATAACTAAACCAATATAAAACAAAAACTATAACAAATTATAAAACACAAATGAGTAAAACCGTTTTTTAAATGATAAACCTGATGTTATATTATTTTACAGGTGACACGTCTAATCTGGGAGGATATGATTGATTGTGTCAAATGTAATTGGTGGAGGTCGAATAACATTCATTAGTTAAAGTATTTTATTTAGAGAACTGGGTGTAGAAAATGAACAAGAATATATCACTGTAGACATATGGATTTATTATTTAGATGCAAGTAGGTACTGAAGGAAAATGAAGTTATTTATGTGGATTTTAATGCACATATTACTCTGTGGAGATACAATAGCAGACATAAATGGAGAAATAATGAAAGAGAAGGACAAATATGTTTAAATGATGGAAGAGGGACGAAGCTAGATGTACATGCACACTGTCACAGTGAAAATCACCAAAACAAGTTATCACCATTAAACTGATCATGTAAAGCAGAACTCAAACTAAATGAGTTAGGAATTAATTAATTCTAATGCTTCAAGTTAATTTAATTAATCTAGTTTTAGTCTGTGCTTTCAGTATCCCATTACTAAACAGTATTGAGTAAAACAGAACATCAGAACATCTGTGTAACCAATAAAGCCACTTAACTGTAAATACTTTCATTAAAATATTTTCATTTATTTGTAGTTAAAAACATCAACAATGCACATGCTGCATATAAACCATCTAGATGTATAACTTAAGAATTGGTATTGTTTACTTTTTTCCACTCATTTCCTTCTTTGTTCTTGTGTTGATAAACATGCATGTACCCTGAACTCCTGAAAAACCACAAAAAAATCCTTGTGTGTTTCTGCACACTTGGTGAATAAAGCTCATCATGATTCTGATTGTTTTCACAGTAGTCGTTGACATATCTCCTGCCCCAGATTATTTGTTGCATTAGTGTGGTGTGATTGACTGCTTCCGTTAGCTGACAATATTTATTTCTAACTGCAGTTTCTAACTGTTTTCACTTATTAAAACTATATATTATTTTTGGATAATTAAAGCTGTAGGTTGGGAATTGCCATTTATTAAAAAAAAAAAAAACGTTGTCTTCTGGTTTGTGGCAGCGAGGGACAAAGGGAAGTTTGTTGTAATTTTAGTTGGGGTACTTTATTTAAGCAGGTAAATTAGAATTATTTTCCCACAAGTAAGCTGTCTTTTTGTTTATTATTTTGGCCTGGATTCCCTTCCAAAGAGACGCTTCCGAGATATTTAATGTTAAAAAAATAAACCTTGTTATTCCTTGATAAACTGGTTGTGATTATTGTGAGCTGGGACAGGAGAAGGGGAAAACCCTAAATTAATTATTTAAAAGTTTAATTTATTATTATTTATATTTGTTACTGTTTCCGCCAACCCTAGACTGGTCGGGACGTAACACCGACCAAATGACTAAACAACAAAGGAGAGGTTAATATTACCGTTTGATAAATTTTTATATTCACTAATTGTCATTATCATTATATTCACTACTGTCATGGATGCATACCTGCCAACATTTGGTTCATAAATTCCAGGGGTGGGGGGTGTTGTGCGCGCAAACTGAAGAGCAGGGGGGGGGGGGGGGGGGGGGGGGGGGGGGGGGGGGTCACATGCACCAGGTTTCACGCCGGACTGTACTGAAATGCTAAGAAGTGGGGGGATGGGGGGTGGAATTCCGGGAGTTTTCCAGGAGACAGAACAATACGGGAGATGGGTCTGAAATACGGGAGACTCCCGGGAAAAACAGGATTGGATTCCAAACCAAAGCAATCAAATCGTCTCCGCTGGAACAATTTGGTGCTACTAAAGCGCCACCAACTGGACATGTTTACAAAAGCGCCTGACATTTTAAAGCTGTGAATATCTTCTCACTTTGGTGAATATCTTTTAGGCATAAAGTGTTGTTTTTTTCTGCAATTATGAAACAGTGGAGTCACAGCAGTGAATATTCCACTGCATTGCAGGACATGTGATTATTCAGCTGTAATTAAAAGGCGGGGTTAGAACTGCATGATTAATCAAAGGCGTTCTTAATGTGCAATTTGGCAGGATAACTCTTCAGCAGTTTTCAGATTGAGCAGCTTTACGACCCCATAGTTCACTGACAAGCTACGCAAAAGATCTTGGATGATTTAATCAATGTGATTCTCCAATCGAAAAGACACATTTTGAGATTTAACAGCTGTGTGCGTTCATGCTCAGTGATCCTCAACCACCGGGCCAAATGGTACCAGGCCAATAACACTGAATAGCACAGTTGAGAACCGAGTTAGTAACTGCATTATGTACTGGGTTTCGAGTGGCCGCTGCGATCGGATACTATACCAAAGTTGGCGACCCGGGGGTGTTACAGACTGTACCAAAAAGCTGAGGACCGGGGCCGGGGTGAAATTACGTGAGTTTTTGGGAGAAATAACAAAATGGGAGGGTCGTGAGAGATGGGTCTGAACATACCTGCCAACACTCCCGTTTTTCCCGGGAGTCTCCCGTATTTCAGACCCGTCTTCCAAAGTGTTCTGTCTCCCGGAAAACTCCCGGAATTTCAAAGCCCAGACTTCTGGTTTTGTATTTTATACCTGCGCACCACCTGAAGGACGGTTACGGCATGTTGTGAGTGTCGGCTGTCACCGCAGAAAGTCAAATCTTTCTTTAATTTGGACTTTTGCTTGAAAGCTTTACGGAGTGGCACAGTAGCTGTCTAAGGTACTGTAGCTATGAATTAAATCATAACCCATATATGCACCAATAAACAAGTCAAATGAATGAATAAATAAAATAAATATGGATTCTTAAATGTCGGCAGTTTTTACTCCAAAAAAATATCAACACGTTTTGACAAATGTTTTATAAAAATAAATTGAGCAATTTCCAACATTTCAGCTATAGGCTGTTATACGATTCAGTTAAATATAAGATAGACATTTAAATATAGATAGATATGTAACAGGTTTCTGTGGGTTTTTTGCTGTTCACGGTGATCTTTAATATATACTGGGTGGTGTAGCTACGCACAAATATTTTCTAAAACGTCAAGCAGGAATTTGTCTATTGGAATGTAATAGGCTACACCTTGTTGACCAATTTATGTATGTATGGCCATTAAAAATACATGTTCCTTAACCAGATGGTTTTTCAAGTTACTTATAAAGAGATTGTTACTTCAGTCATGTTGTTGTAATGTTTTAAGTTGACTTGAAATCGAAATCGTGAATCTGTCAAACTTTATGAATAAATCTAGATTTTTTTTTGTTGCCATATCGCCCAGCTCTACTTTTCACCATTTCAAATTCACTTCAATTAATCATGCAGCCCTAGGCAGGGATTATGCTAATATACACATGTTTAACTGTGAAATCTGGTGTTTGTGAATACTGAGGACAGTTTTCAGGAAGGAGAATTTCATTAAAGTCTAAAACTCTTTCTTAAAGAATGACTAAGGCTTCTCCTTTGCATGAACTCTAAGATGCTCCTTCAGATGTGTAGCCCTCAAAAATGTCTTGCCGCACTGATCACATTTGTGTGGTTTCACTCCACTGTGGATCTTTATGTGTGATTTCAGACACCCTAAATCCCTGAATGCTTTGTTGCAGTGTGAACACACATGAGGTCTCTCTGCAATGTGAGTCATCTGGTGTCGTTTCAAGTCTCTATCTGTAATAAAAGTCTTCCCACACTCAATGCACACAAACTCTCTCACTCCAGTGTGGATCTGCTGATGTACATTTAAGTAAGCCAGCCGTGTAAAACTCTTTCCACACTCAGAACACGAATAAGGCCTCTCCTTTGTATGAACTCTAAGATGTTTCTGCAACTCGTAAGGCCTCAAAAAAGTTTTGCCGCACTGATCACATTTGTGTTTTTTCTCTCCAATGTGGATCAGCATGTGCTGGTGAAGGTTTGATAATTGTGTGAAGCTCTTCCCACACTGAGCACATGTGAACGGTTTCTCTCCAGTGTGAGTCATCTCATGTACTTTCAGTACACTTAAGTGACCGAATCTCTTGTCGCAGTGTGAACACGCGTACTGTTTCTCTCCAGTGTGAATCATCTGGTGCAGTCTCAAGTGTGCAGCTGTAATAAAACTCTTCCCACACTCTAAGCACACAAACTCTTTCACACCACTGTGGATCTTCTGATGCCTTCTTAAACTTGACTCTCGTGTAAAACTCTTTCCACACACAGAGCATGAAGGTTTCTCCTTCGTATGAACTCTAAGATGCTCCTTCAGCTCTGAAAAAATGAAAAATAACTTGCTGCACTGATCGCATTTGTGTGGTCTCTCTCCAGGGTGGATCCTCATGTGTTTATTAAGGTATGGTAATCGTGTGAAACTCTTCCCACACTGAGTACATGTGAAGGGTTTCTCTCCAGTGTGAGTCCTCATGTGACCCTTGAGATCGTAATTCCGTCTGAAACTCTTTCCGCACTGAGAGCAGGTCAAACCTTTTACAGCTGATCTTTTTTGGCTGATCTTTGATTGAGTTTTTTCTTCCCTTTTGACATGATGTTTCTCCTCATCTTCACTCTCCTCCTTGACCATCACATCTGGAAAATAAGTCAAGCCAAGCTTCATTATCATTCTGCTACAAATACAGTAGAACAAAATGTGGTCTCACGCTGGACAATAGTGCTACGTAAAACATATAAACACTCATAAATGCTTCTTTAATTAAGAATTAATTTAGATATTTATATGCTTATTTTTAAGGCGGAAGAGTGGCCAGAACTGTGACCTCACAGCAAGAAAGTCGCTGGTTCGAGTCCTGGCTGGGCCAGGTAGCTTTTCCATGTGGAGTTTGTATGTTCTCGCCATGTCCGCGTGGGTTTTTAGGTGTTCCGGTTTCCCCCACAGTTCAAACACATGCGCTATAGGGGAATTGATGAACTAAATTGGCCGTAGTGTATGAGTGTGTGTGAACGGGTGTATATGGGTGTTTCCAGTGCTGGGTTGCAACTGCAAACGCATCCACTGCTTAAAACATATGTTGGATAAGTTTTTCCACTGTGGCGACCAGTAATAAGTAGGTTAATGTTTTGTCACAGCTCTGATTAATGTTTTGGCGGTTCATTCCACTGTGGCGACCAGTAATAAGTAGGTTAATGTTTTGTCACAGCTCTGATTTATGTTTTGGCGGTTCATTCCACTGTGGCGACGAGTAGTAAGTAGGTTAATGTTTTGTCACAGCTCTGATTTGTTTTGGCGGTTCATTCCACTGTGGCGACGAGTAATAAGTAGGTTAATGTTTTGTCACAGCTCTGATTAATGTTTTGGCGGTTCATTCCACTGTGGCGACGAGTAATAAGTAGGTTAATGTTTTGTCACAGCTCTGATTTATGTTTTGGCGGTTCATTCCACTGTGGCGACCAGAAACTAAGTAGGTTAATGTTCTGTCACAGCTCTGATTAATGTTTTGGCGGTTCATTCCACTGTGGCGACCACTAATAAGTAGGTTAATGTTTTGTCACAGCTCTGATTAATGTTTTGGCGGTTCATTCCACTGTTGCAACAAGTAATAAGTAGGTTAATGTTTTGTCACAGCTCTGATTAATGTTTTGGCGGTTCATTCCACTGTGGCGACCACTAATAAGTAGGTTAATGTTTTGTCACAGCTCTGATTAACGTTTTGGCGGTTCATTCCACTGTGGCGACCAGTAATAAGTAGGTTATTGTTTTGTCACAGCTCTGATTAACGTTTTGGCGGTTCATTCCACTGTGGCGACCAGTAATAAGTAGGTTATTGTTTTGTCACAGCTCTGATTAATGTTTTGGCGGTTCATTCCACAGTGGCGACCAGTAATAAGTCGGTTAATGTTTTGTCACAGCTCTGATTAATGTTTTGGCGGTTCATTCCACAGTGGCGACCAGTAATAAGTCGGTTAATGTTTTGTCACAGCTCTGATTAATGTTTTGGTGGTTCATTCCACAGTGGCGGGCAGCAATAAGTAGGTTAATGTTTTGTCACAGCTCTGATTAATGTTTTGGCGGTTCATTCCACTGTTGCAACAAGTAATAAGTAGGTTAATGTTTTGTCACAGCTCTGATTAATGTTTTGGCGGTTCATTCCACTGTGGCGACCAGTAATAAGTAGGTTAATGTTTTGTCACAGCTCTGATTAATGTTTTGGCGGTTCATTCCACTGTGGCGACCAGAAACTAAGTAGGTTAATGTTCTGTCACAGCTCTGATTAATGTTTTGGCGGTTCATTCCACTGTGGCGACCAGTAATAAGTAGGTTAATGTTTTGTCACAGCTCTGATTAATGTTTTGGCGGTTCATTCCACTGTGGCGACCAGTAATAAGTAGGTTAATGTTTTGTCACAGCTCTGATTTATGTTTTGGCGGTTCATTCCACTGTGGCGACCAGAAACTAAGTAGGTTAATGTTCTGTCACAGCTCTGATTAATGTTTTGGCGGTTCATTCCACTGTGGCGACCAGTAATAAGTAGGTTAATGTTTTGTCACAGCTCTGATTAATGTTTTGGCGGTTCATTCCACTGTTGCAACAAGTAATAAGTAGGTTAATGTTTTGTCACAGCTCTGATTAATGTTTTGGCGGTTCATTCCACTGTGGCGACCAGTAATAAGTAGGTTAATGTTTTGTCACAGCTCTGATTTATGTTTTGGCGGTTCATTCCACTGTGGCGACCAGAAACTAAGTAGGTTAATGCTCTGTCACAGCTCTGATTAATGTTTTGGCGGTTCATTCCACTGTGGCGACCACTAATAAGTAGGTTAATGTTTTGTCACAGCTCTGATTAATGTTTTGGCGGTTCATTCCACTGTGGCGACAAGTAATAAGTAGGTTAATGTTTTGTCACAGCTCTGATTAATGTTTTGGCGGTTCATTCCACTGTGGCGACCAGTAATAAGTAGATTAATGTTTTGTCACAGCTCTGATTAATGTTTTGGCGGTTCATTCCACTGTGGCGACCACTAATAAGTAGGTTAATGTTTTGTCACAGCTCTGATTAATGTTTTGGCGGTTCATTCCACTGTGGCGACCAGTAATAAGTAGGTTAATGTTTTGTCACAGCTTTGATTTATGTTTTGGCGGTTCATTCCACTGTGGCAACAAGTAATAAGTAGGTTAATGTTTTGTCACAGCTCTGATTAATGTTTTGGCGGTTCATTCCACTGTGGCGACCAGAAACTAAGTAGGTTAATGTTTTGTCACAGCTCTGATTAATGTTTTGGCGGTTCATTCCACAGTGGCGACCAGTAATAAGTAGGTTAATCTTTTGTCACAGCTCTGATTAATATTTTGGCGGTTCATTCCACTGTGGCGACGAGTAATAAGTAGGTTAATGTTTTGTCACAGCTCTGATTAATATTTTGGCGGTTCATTCCACTGTGGCGACCACTAATAAGTAGGTTAATGTTTTGTCACCGCTCTGATTAATGTTGTGTCTAATTGTTTAGTTTTGCGGCGAGTAGTTGTATAATAAGTGGGATAATGTAAATAATTGTACTCTTTAATTATTCTTGACTTACATGAAGTGATATGTATACTTCAGGTGGGTCCCATTTTCTAATTTTCTAAAATTTCAAGAAAATAAAAGCTAATATAAAAATGTAATAAAAGTCATGAAGCGCTTAAAAAAACCTTATGCTTCAGATTCATTAATGAATGAATGAACACAAACCTATTAGTTCTTCAGTCTCTTCCTGTTTAATTCTGCAGGGTTCTGGATCACTCATCTTCTCACTGTCCTTCAATAAACTCTGTCTTTGTCTTTCACTGATGACGGGAGAGCTTCAGGAGAAGAAACAGAGAAGACTATAAACACTCATCAAACAGCAGATCAGCTCATTTTATACCGTGTTTGAAGGATGGGGTATTATTATAATTAATAAAACATATTTTTGCATTTACATCAATATCTTGTTTAAACATCAAGCGTTCATACCAATAAAGTGTTTGATTGTTAGCACTAGCACGAATCTGTTGCTAACTTTACTGAACTAAGTAAGTAGCATATCTATGCACAGAAACTAGGAAATAACAAAAACCTTTGGAAAATAAAGTGCATGACTATTAAATTAACAACTATTACATGTTTTCTGCTTCAAAGTGTATCTATCTGCTGCAATAATCCCATTATTTCTCCTCACAGATCATATTTTGTTTAATTACGAACACAAATGTGTAAAAACTCAAAACACTAACACAGATAAACCCAAACACTGAGCTCATATGTTCCTCTCAGAGCTCCTCTCTGCCTGCTGTATTGTTTTGGTCAGCAGACACACAGATAGAGGTGAACTCAATGCAGAAACTAGTCGCAGATTGTCGCTTTAATAAACTGTAAAGTGTGTTTTATTGTTGTGGAAACACGAGAAAAAGCGTCAACGACTCACCTCAGCTCTGAAGACTCGACGCTGAATGAACGCGTCAGTGCTGACGTCATCACTGGGAGGCGGGAACAACGGCGGATTTTACTTTTTAAAATTGAAAATACACGAAAATGACATAAAACTTCACAAATTACGCATGAACTGCGGAAAACTCAACGCGATAGTGTCATTTTAGGTTCAAGTAATTTCATCCATTCATTTGATTATTCCACTGTAAAAAAACACCATTAAAACAGTAAATATATTTCGTCTTTCTGTTTATTCTGTCGGCACAAGAAAACAAAAGCTCATCTGTTATCCTGTTTTTAACTCAAAACAACAATGAAATAATGAGTAAAAAAAACTGCATTTATTCGTTTATTCAAAAAACAAACACACAAAAAACCGAGATTTCAACGTGTGGGCGTGTATGAGACGCCCCCTTTTCTGCTGATTGGTCAATAGCTATGAGGCGCGGTGTAGAATTTAAATTCTTCGACAATTCCATACATCTTGTAATGTGAAAGTGAAACCATCAGCAACCTCCACGGCAGATAAACCTCAGTAAAGATAGCTTTTCAAAGTGGGTAGCACCAGTGTCAGTGGCGCCCCCAGAAAATTTTCTTAGGGGTGGCCAGAAGAGGCCACACCAAATCTTGGGGTGGCACACAAAAAAATAATGAATTCAGTGCAATGTTATATGTAAAATAATATTATATTTAAAATAACTGAAAGGTTTTATATATATTTTATATATATATTAACTCTTCAGTTATTTTTCACATACTTTTATTAAACAGCATACACCATGTCTAAAATTAATGAGTTAATTAATAAAACAAACAACATACAAAAGGCATTATTATATATACACACACACACACACACACTATACAGACCCTAATATCATTTATCCATTTTCCTTTTTGAGCCACAATATTATTAATGCAGCTTCTTCTATTGATGTACCTTAAGGTAAATATTAACTTGCCATTGCTGTCAATTGAAGGTGTGTGCGTCCTGTCAATGACGATCGGGGAGGGCAGTGGTGGTTCTAGTTTAAATGACACCCTGGGCGAACCACCCCATACACCCCCCTTAACTTGTTAAGATTTATTTTTCAATAAATATAACAATTTATGTATATTTATTCTAAATAAATACTAGTATTATTAATATTACTATACAATTATTATTCTAAATAAATGACAGAAATCAATCCTAAATGTTACTGAAAAACAATGTAACAACTGGAGTGATATGCTAAGATCACTTAAGAAATCTATTGCATAATTATTAGGTATGACAATTCTAAAAAATACAAAAAAATATGTTTTATAAAATGATCTGTGGTCTTAGACCCGACTCATGGCCAAAAATTAATGTTATGAAGTCTTAGCTCCCTGACTCTTTATCCCTCCATTGTGCTTTATAGCCATGCTTAGTGAAAGTAACATCATCATCATATTATATAAACTTTAGTTTAGCTAAACATAAATCATTAAATAGGATTAGACTATTAGCATCTCCCTTTAAAATTTACGCAATATATACTTTAATAGTTTACGCAAAAAATGAAAATTGTGATCATTTACTCAACCTTTACTTGTTCCAAACCCGTTTGTCTTTTATCCCTTCTGTTGAACACAAAAGAAGATATCTTGAAGAAGGCTGGAAACCTGTAACCATTGACATTGACATAGTATTTGTTTTTCCTTTTGTGGAAGTTAATGGTAACAGGTAACTGATGTAAAAAATAAAATAAAAATAAAAATAATAATAAATATAAATATAAATATATATATATATATATATATATATATATATATATATATATATATATATATATATATATATATAAAGCTAATGAATTAAAGAAGCGTTGACTGTTTGGGTCGGGTGTAATAGTACACCACCTTTTTTTTAGGACTACACCACTGCCGCCGCCTATTATGACATAGTTCATCGCAATGTTTTACATTAGACATCGTTTAATGCCAAATTGGTCAACATCGCCCAACCCTGACTGCAAGTTCTGAAAGAGATCAAGCCTCCGCAAAGGTAATAAAAAGTAGCATAACAGGTTACTTACTATAAACAGTAATATAATAACAAAATGACTACTTTTCTCCAAAGATACAGGAACTTTTTTCTGTGTATACATATAAACTATTGGCATTAATATATAAGCATCAGTGAGATCTTTCAGTATTTTGGCCTCGTATTTTGCATGGCCATCATAAAGGTGACGTCTATCAGTGATTATTGGTCGCACTCTTAAGGCCGATTTATACTTCTGCGTCAAGCACACGCGTATGCTACGGCGCAGCCTACGCTTGGACGCATAGCCCCTCGCCGTGGCTGTCGGCGTCGTTGACGTGCACCTCTCAAAAAATGTTTACGCGTACGCGTAGCGCAAGCTCTGTGATTGGTCGGCTTGGTAGCGCTGACGAGTGTGGGCGGAGGTGAGAGCCGCTGGCCCGATGCAGCGAGTGTTTACAAGTGTGGAGTCCCGTGAAAGAGCTCCGGATGGAGACTGTTGCTTTGTGTTTACCTCATGATTAAAGTTGTTCCACGTCCGCCGGTTCCCGCCTCAAAATGAGCGAGTTTGAGCCACTTGTACATTAAGGAAGTGTTCAGAAAAAACAAAAAAACCAGCGAAGAAACTCGACACAGAGGAACATAAACACCTACTGCCAGCTAGCATTTCGGAAGTGTATTGCAGAGAAACAGAAACAGCGCGCAGAAGTATAAATGCATGGCTACGCGCGAGGCTTGCGCCGTGGGTTCAGGCGATCACTTGACGCAGAAGTATAAACCAGGCTTTACTCTTGTCTCCCCCTAAAATATGTACAGTGTAAACTGGTATTTACATTATAATCATCTGCATATAAATAAAACCAGTTAATCTTTTCTGGCTAGTTCACAGCATTTCCTCTTGATGAGTGAACATTAGTATTGATTGGGGAGGTTCTTTGTCTGCCCGGATGTGAATCTACTAAATATTCATGGCCCATTTAACACTCCCTATGGGTTACACAATTGAATTTGTATTGTTGCATCAAAATGAGTCGGCATAAGATAAATATTCTAACCTTGTATGTGTCAAAAAGCATTCGGAAAGAAAAGATGTAAACCAGTTTAACAGAATATCAGATAAACCGGCCAACTAGTGAGGACTATTCAACAATATACTGTGATATATAGTATTGAATCCAGCACTTAGATCTAACAGGACCAAAATGTATGACTAAAGCTTTTCCTCAGTATGAACATTAAGATGTTTCTTAAGCTCGTAAGCCCTAAAATATGTTTTGCCGCATTGATCACATTTGTGCTTTTTCACTCAAGTGTGCAACTTCATGTGTTTATTAAAGTTTGATGATTGACTGAAGCTCTTCCCACACTGAGAACACATGTACGGTTTCTCTCCAGTGTGAATTCTCTCATGTACATTCAGCTGTCCTGAATTAATAAATCCCCTGTTGCAGTGTGAACACACGTGCGGTTTCTCTCCAGTGTGGATCTTCTGGTGCTTTTTCAAGTCTCCAGATGTAAAAAAATTCTTCTTGCATGAAAAGCACGCAAACTCTCTCACACCTGTGTGGATCTTCTGATGGTCTTTAAAATGTGATTGTGTTATGAAACTCTTTCCACACTCAGAGCACGAATAAAGCTTCTCGTTTGTATGAACTCTAAGATGGATCTTCAGATCTGAAGGCCTCAAAAATATTTTACCGCACTGATCACATTTGTGTTTTTTCTCTCCAGTGTGGATCCTCATGTGATTACTAAGGGATGATGATTGCCTGAAATTCTTCCCACACCGAGTACATGTGAACGGTTTCTCTCCAGTGTGAGTCCTCTTGTGTGTTTTCATTGTTTGTAACCGTCGGAATCTCTTCTCACAGTGTGAGCACTTGTATGGTCTCTCTCCAGTGTGAATCCTCTGGTGCAGCTTCAAGTCTTCAGCTCTAAAAAAACTCTTCTCACACTCAAAGCAAACAAACTCTTTCACACCAGTGTGCATCTTAACATGTTTTCTTAAATATGACAGCAGTGTAAAACTCTTTCCACACTCAGAGCATGAATAAGGCTTCTCGTTTGTATGAACTCTAAGATGTCTCTTCAGAGCTGAAGAAATCAAAAATGTTTTGCTGCATTGATCACATCTGTGTATTTTCTCTCCAGCGTGAGTCATCATGTGACACTTGAGACTGTATTCATAGCTGAAACTCTTTCCACACTGAGTGCAGATGAAACCATTCACGTCTGTTCTTTCTATTAAAAAACTTTCTTCAGTCTTTCTGTGAGCTTCAGTTTCACTTTTGACATGATGTTTCTCCTCATCTTCACTCAGTTCTTCACTCTCCTTCTTCACCATCACATCTGAAAATGAGTAAGTTACATTTTAGGAGTCTAGTTTTTATCTGAACAGTCAAATGATCATGAATAAGAGCATTTGTGTGTTTGGCTGAGATGGTAAGTGTTCAAATACTTGCCTCCTTTGCTTGTAATTTTAAGATGAACACAAAAAAAGAAGAAATGTCTTCACTGTTTTTCTAGTGATACGAGAGAGGAAGACAAGAAAATGCCTGAGTTTAAGGCTATTAGTAAAGCACAGCAACTGAAAGGGCATCAGAATGGGGAAGAAAGGTGATTTAAGTGACTTTGAACATGGCATGGTTGTTGGTGCCAGACGGGCTGGTCTGAGTATTTCAGAAACTGCTGATCTACTGGGATTTTCACACACAACCATCTCTAGGGTTTACAGAGAATGGTCTGAAAAAGAGAAAATATCCAGTGAGCGGCAGTTCTGTGGGCGCAAACGCCTTGTTGATGTTAGAGGAGAATGGCCAGACTGGTTCCAGCTGATAGCAAGGTAAGAGTAACTCAAATAAGCACTCGTTACAACCGAGGTCTGCAGAAGAGCATCTCTGAACACACAACACGTCCAACCTTGAGGCGGATGGGCTACAGCAGCAGAAGACCACACCGGGTGCCACTCCTGTCAGCTAAGAACAGGAAACTGAGGCTACAATTCACACAGGCTCACCAAAACTGGACAATAGAATATTGGAGAAATGTTGCCTGGTCTGATGAGCCTCGATATCTGCTGCGACATTCAGATGGTCGGGTCAGAATTTGGTGTCAACAACATGAAAGCATGGTTCCATCCTGCCTTGTATCAATAATGCAGGCTGGTAGTGGTGGTAGTGTAATGGTGTGGGGGATATTATTTTTTTCTACCCATTAGTACCAACTAAGCATCGTCTCAACGCCACAGCCTACATGAGTATTGTTGCTGACCATGTCCATCCCTTTATGACCACAGTGTCTCCATCTTCTGATGGCTACTTCCAGCAGGATAACACACCATGTCATAAAGCGTGAATCATCTCAGACTGGTTTCTTGAACATGACAATGAGTTCACTGTACTCAAATGGCCTCCACAGTCACCAGATCTCAATCCAATAGAGCACCTTTGAGATGTGGTGGAACGGGAGAAACGCATCGTGGATGTGCAGCCGACAAATCTGCAGCAACTGCGTGCTGCTATCATGTCAACATGGAGCAAAATCGCTAAGGAATATTTCCAGTACCTTGTTGAATCTCTGCCATGAATGATTAAGGCAATTCTGAAGGCAAAAACGGGTCCAACCCAGTACTAGTCAGGTGTACCTAATAAAGTGGCCGGTGAGTGTAAGCAGTAACTTAGTGTCACTCATTCAGCAGTAAAAAGTATTGATAGAAAAAATTTGAAAAAAGGGTCAAAACATCTAGACGCATTTAACATAACTTTACTCCTTTTAGGGGGAAAGTACAGTACTGAAGACCAAACACATGCCTTATCCTGAAAATTGAAACCAAAAGCAGCAGGGAAAGTGTTTTACTTAAGGGTCTTTACTTTATGAAACCTTTATAATCATGATGTGACATGTTACAAATGTAAATAAGACTTTATCCATGCTTATAACACCCGTCATTAGGTATCATTTGCTGACAAAAAGTGTCAAGATAAAATAAAAGTACTAAAACTGATGAAGTACTTAAAGATGAACAACCTCACTGTTTTTTAGCCTCATTATTGAAGAGTAATGAATAAACACAAACCTATTAGTTCTTCAGTCTCTTCCTGTTTAATTCTGCAGGGTTCTGGATCACTCATCTTCTCACTGACCTTCAATAAACTCTGTCTTTGTCTTTCACTGATGGCAGCAGAGCTTCAGGAGAAGAAACAGAGAAATCTGATTCACTTACACTGATTGAGGAAATAAATGATAACATTGATGAGCCTCAGACTAAAAACAATAAAAAGACAGCATTTGTATAAAAATCTTGTTTAAATTTCAACCAATAAAGTGATTAGATTGCTAACAGCAGCACAATAATGTACTGAAACAGAAATCACACAATAACATTTAGAAAACAAAGAGTTCCACAGACTATTACTTTTGTTTTCTGCATCATAGTTCATATATCTGCTGCAGAAGATTCCCATTATTCCCTTCACAGATCATATTTAGCAAAATAATCACAAATAAGGATAAACTCACACAGTAAACAAACACTGAGCTCATATTGTCCTCTCAGAGCTCCTCTCTGCCTGCTGTATTGTTTTGGTCAGCAGACACACAGATAGAGGTGAACTCAATGCAGAAACTAGTCGCAGATTGTCGCTTTAATAAACTGTAAAGTGTGTTTTATTGTTGTGGAAACACGAGAAAAAGCGTCAACGACTCACCTCAGCTCTGAAGACTCGACGCTGAATGAGCGCGTCAGTGCTGATGTCATCACGGAGAGGCGGGAACAACGGCGGGCTTTATTATTATGTTTAAAAATGACAAAACTTTACAAAATACGCATAAACTGTGGAAGACTCAACGCAGTAGTGTCATATTAGATCTAAGTAATACAATATATATATAGTCACCTTAGAATTATAAGGTTCTATCTGACATTCCTATTAAATGACAATTATTTACATTATGCGATGTTTTTCATAAGTTGTTTACATTTTAAGACTTTTTATTTAAAAAACAAATGTTACACACATACTGTTTGGTATATGGAATGCAAAAACTTTGAAGCCCAATATCTCAAAATCATTCTGAACACAGACAGAACATTATAATTCCAAGGTGACGAATGTATACATGTATACGAAAAAAAAAACTTTTATAGTGTTATGAAAATCATATATATATATATATATATATATATATATATATATATATATATATATATATATATATATATATATATATATATATATATAGCCCCCGTTTATTTATTTTTTCCCGTTTTCTGTTTAATGGAGAGATTTTTTCAACACATTTCTAATCATAATAGTTTTAATAACTCATCTCTAATAACTGATTTATTTTATCTTTGTCATGATGACAGTAAATAATATTTTACTAGATATTTTTCAAGACGCTTCTATACAGCTTAAAGTGACATTTAAAGGCTTAACTAGGTTAATTAGGTTAACTAGGCAGGTTAGGGGAATTAGGCAAGTTACTGAATAACGATGGTTTGTTCTGTAGACTATCAGAAAAAAAAAAATAGCCTAAAGGGGCTAATAATATTGTCCTTAAAATGGTGTTTAAAAAATTAAAAACTGCTTTTATTCTAGCCGAAATAAAACAAATAACACTATGTCCAGAAGAAAAAATATGATCAGACATACTGTGAAAATTTCCTTGCTCTGTTAAACATCATTTGGGAAATATTTAAAAAAGACAAAAAAATTAAAAGGGGGTTTAATAATTCAGATTGCAACTGTATATATATATATATATAAACTTTTAATTTAGTAAATTTCTCAATTATCTCAATTTATGTATTAAGTATTTGGCTAAAACAATGACTTTATTAAATCAAATCAGGGAAAACAAAGCCTGCTTTGACAATTCCATACATCTTGTAATGTGAAAGTAAAACCATCAGCAACCTGAACTACAAAAGTCAATAAAATAAGAAAAAATTTAAGAAATAACCACTTAAATCAAATAGATAAAATAAAAACAACAAAAGGAATAGCACAGTTTGTGAGCACTGTGGGTGCAGCATTTTCAATAAGTTTATATGGAAATCGAGTGAGCGTTGATGACAATCTTCCATGTTTTTGACATGTACATGCACCTTGTAAAGATTATTTATATTTACAATATGATCTGCATTTACAATAAAACTGTTAGTCTTTGAATCTTCTCACATTCTTTCTTTCTTCAGGCTGGTTCACAATTCAATTCATCTTTATTTCTATAGCGCTTTTACAATGTAGATTGTGTCAAAGCAGCTTCACTTAGAAGATTATAGTAAACTGAAAGTGTCAGTCCAGTTTTCAGAGTTGAAGTTCAGTTTAGCTCAGTTCAGTGTGGGTTAATAATCACTGCTGAGAGTTCAAACACTGAAGAGCAAATCCATCGATGCACAGCTCTACAGGTCACGAACCATGCAAGCCAGTGGCGACAGCAGTTCACAGCATTCCCTCTTGATGGGTGAACATTAGCATTGATTGGGGAGGTTCTTTGCCTGCCCTGGTCTGAATCTACAAAATATTCATAGCCCATTACACATTCCCCATGCATCATGGACTTCTGAGAAAACCAATTTACACAATTTAATGTGTATTGTTGTATCAAAATGAGTGATCATAAGGATTTTCACATCATTTAAAGTAAACGTTCTTACCAAAGATATTTGTTTGGCTTTGTTTCTGTTACTTTTCACCCCTAAAACAATCCTAAATATGCATAATCTTTTTTTTTTTTTTTTTAATGCAAGCATAAACCATCTTTATTGTACATCATTGTTCCTTTTTACATTTGTGGGTCTCCTTGCTCAGTTTTGAAGCCATGTTGTTGCTTCAACTGGCGTATTTAGAGAAAGCTGGGACTCGAACAAGCGACCTTCTTGCAGTGAGGCGACAGTGCTAACCACTGAGCCCCACCCCATAAGGAAGCATATAAATACTAAATGAAAAGTGGACCCAGAACTGATCCCTGTGGGACACCCTGACACAATGGCACACAGAAAGACAAACTGAGAGCGTTCGGAAAGATATGATGTAAACCAGTTTGACACAGTTCAAGATAAACAAACCCACTAGTGAAGTCTGTCCAACAGTATGCTGTGACATATCGTATGGAATGCAGCACGCAGATCTAACAGGACCAAAATGCAGGACTAAAGCTTCTCCTCTGTATGAAGATCAAGAAGTTTCTTAAGATTGTAAGACTTAAAAAATGTTTTGCCGCATCAATCACGTGTTCATTAAGGGATGATGATCGTGCAAAACTCTTCCAATACTGAATACTGACTGTGTGGTTCCTCGCTAGTGTGGATCATCTGATGTGCTTTAAAATGGAATTGCTGAGTAAAACTCTTTCCACACTCAGAACATGAATAAGGCCTCTCCTTTGTATGAAGTCGAAGATGTCTCTTCAGATCAGAAAGTCTCAAAAATGTTTTACCGCACTGATCACATTTGTGTGGTCTCTCTCCAGTGTGGATCTTTATGTGATCTATAAGGTGTGATAACTGCGTGAAATTCCTCCCACACTGAGTACATGTGTACGGTTTCTCTCCAGTGTGAATTCTCTCATGTACTTTCAGATGTGCTAAAGTAGTAAATCTCTTGTTGCAGTGTGAACACACGTGCGGTTTCTCTCCAGTGTGGATCTTCTGGTGCTTTTTCAATTCTCCAGATGTTAAAAAAATCTTATTGCATGCAGAGCACTCAAACTCTTTCACACCAGTGTGGATCTTCTGATGTGCTTTGAAATGTGATTGTGTTGTGAAACTCTTTCCACACTCAGAGCATGAATAAGGCTTTTCATTTGTATGAACTCTAAGATGGATCTTCAGATCTGAAGGTCTGGAAAATATTTTACCGCACTGATCACATTTGTGTCTATTCTCTCCAGTGTGGATCTTCATGTGTTTATAAAAGGATGATGATTGCCTGAAATTTGTCCCACACTGAGTACATGTGAACGGTTTCTCTCCAGTGTGAATCATCTGATGTGTTTTCATTGTTTCTAACTTTCTGAATCTCTTGTCACAGTGTGAGCACTTGTACGGTCTCTCTCCAGTGTGAATCCTCTGGTGCAGCTTCAGTTCTTGAGCTCTAATAAAACTCTTCTTACACTCAAAGCACACAAACTCTCTCACACCAGTGTGGATCCTATAATGTTTTTTTAAATATGACTGCAGTGTAAAACTCTTTCCACACTCAGAGCATGAATAAGGCTTCTCGTTTGTATGAACTCCAAGATGTTTCTTCAGATCTGTAGAATTAAAAAATGTTTTGCTGCATTGATCACATTTGTGTGGTTTCTCTCCAGTGTGGATCCTCGAATGTTTATTCAGGTTTCCTGAACAATTGAAGCTCTTGTTGCAATATGAACACTTGTAAGGTTTCTCTCCAGTGTGGATCCTCATGTGACGCTTGAGATTGTATTCGTGGCTGAAACTCTTTCCACACTGAGTGCAGGTAAAACATTTCACGTCTGTTCTTTCCATTAAAAGACTATCTTCAGTCTTTCTGTGAGCTTCAGTTTCACTTTTGACATGATGTTTCTCCTCATCTTCACTCAGTTCTTCACTCTCCTCCTTAACCATCACATCTGAAAATGAATAAGTCACATTTTAATCTGCTAGTTTGCTTTTGTACAAGTATTTTTTAACACCAGAGCTAGGAACAATATATAATCAAATGTCCATAGACAAAATAAAAGATGAAAACATGATCTGAAAATACGACACGAGTTCCTTTTTTCTCAGATTGTAATGTTTTACCTATTACAGTGTTCAGACGACAGAGAGACGCCACGTTGTGTTGCCAAAACAAGTGAAAGAACGAGAATTTGGAGACATGGGTCGTCAGTGTTGTGTTTATTAATGTGCTTCGTTTATTATTGTGCTACAACGAAGGTTTTGTTTTCATTTTCCTGCTATGAGAGCGCAGCTGGACTCATATGTTGATTACAGTGCACGCGACAGAGATGCGTTTGTAAGGAACATTTTTTACCCGAGAGCTTTTCGCATCTGGAAATGATGAAATCCGGATTTGCCGCTCGTCTCCTTTAAAAAAAATAGTCTCCTTTAAAAAAAAAACACGGCTCTAGTTTGTGTTGATTGTCCCGTCTCTACAGATTTGGTAAGTGTGTGTGCGATCAGTGCCCTTTGTTTGTTCATTCAGATGGCAAAGTTAAGTTGTATCGTCAGCAGTGCTCTTTCAGTTTTTAAAGACAGACCTTAGTCAAAATGATTTAGTTACTAAGTTTACAGTATGTTTATATCATTACAATATTATAGACTGAAAGATGCGCTGTAAATGCTGCTCTCCGAGTGTAAACATGTAAACACCACAATCAAACTTTTACTGTCGTGTAGGATTTTCGCCGCATTTTGTGACAGGATAGTCTATACACACACGGTTTTCTGATGATATGTTACCTAACGAGTGCATCTAAGTTACCGAGAAATGCGGAGGATTTTTTTTCTCCCATTCGCCTTGCAGTATCAAACATACCATTAAAACTCCACTCTCCAGCAGTTTCTCTCTTTCAATATCTCGTTTGTCACGGGGGGCATGCAGGAAATGTTGCTGAATAAAAAGTGAAAGTGCCGTTTAACTGCAGTTAAAGTCGACAAATTAATAATTTGGCAAATAATTAGATTACTGATGTCCATGTAAACACAGTCAATGTCTTTCTCGCCTGCGTCTGTGGTTGTTTAGCCTCTGTGAAAATCAGCTCGTACCTAAATGGAAACTCCCATATTTATGCAAATCATTCCCTCTTTCCCTCCCCCGACACTCCCACCTAAACAGAGCTGGACACACCCACTTTCCTGACTTTTTCCAAACTAGAGGTGTGAAAACACCCTGCTGAGACAGGGGGGTTTCGTGGCCCGAGTTTGGGAAAAATACAGGTGATCACTATATAGCAGTAATTCTCTTTATGGGTCTGAAATAATAATTCGGAAGACAAAACTAAATGTTAGCCGATCTCCACATCGATCTCCTTTAATGTTATTTGAACTTGATATACAGGACATCTGACATTTTGAGTTTTGAAGGAATTTTTGATGATTTTATCATCATCCTATGCTGTAATAGACTAATCCTTGCATTAATAGTTTAATACTGTTTTTAACTAATTACATGAACTTATGCTGATGTGTTTATCCTCATATAACCGTATGTGCTTAACCTCAAATAATTTAGCTCCATAACAGCTGTGCCTTTGTGTGACTGATAACCGAGAAGTTAACTCCTCGGTACTTGTTATCAACAAAATGTTACATCTCTTCTTCCAGAGTGTGCTCATTTACAGGAACAATCACTGATGGGAGGGGCTCAAGCTCACTCTCTTGCGAGCTCTGTTATGTGTATGCGTAACTTTTTCTGTGCAGGTTTGCCGTTCTGCCTAACAACTGATGATTGAACTGATGTTTAAACTGATCTGGATGGAGGATCTTTCTTACTGAAGGTAGAGAGTATTGTGGAACGCCCACATGTAAACCTCATACTGTAAAGGGTTTATTCTGCAGCCCAGAGCGCTCTGTATGCTTTATCCATTTGATTCATTGAATTAATTTAAACTTATTTGAAGCCTCTGACCGATCTTTGAACCTGGGGGACTAGGGGAAAGTCCAACAGTTTGGACATGTTATTAGCCCCTTTCACACAGTGATACGGGTAAATATCCGGAAAATTTTCGTAAAGACTATACTGGTAAATAAAAAAATAAGGTGTTCACACAGGCATGGACGTTCCGGAATTTTTCTGGAAAAGAGCATTCACACACCCATTCCAAAAAACGGTAAATTCTGACATCATTAACCAGACTTGAGCTCTATTCGTCTGCGCTTGTATTTGTAAACATAGAAGGAGTCGGCATTTTCTTGATGGTTTCACTTTAAAGCATTCATGCAGGCAGAGACGCGAACCACAGCTAAATGTTTGCACACGTAACTACATTACAAATTCTGTGGATGGATCAGTATTGTGAATAACTTGAAAACATATGGAGGAACACTTTCACATGTCGAGATGTACATAATATGTGTGTGCACCATCTACACACGCAACTGAAGCAGAGTTTAAAGGTAAACAAACAGCGGTTTATCATAAGCATTTTATCGATAATTTTTTTCCACAGTTGGCAATGTTATCGGACTAACATCTAGCAGCTAAATGTGTCTGGAATAACATTCAAAGGCTTTTATTTGAATAAACAGCGTGGACGTGAATGCGTCTGAGTGTTCTGATTGACTGGAGTAGACGTCTCACGTCAGCGTGTTCTAATCGTGAACGCGCTCTTTCCAGCAATCTTCCATCTATGTTCACACAGAGCGGCATTCCGGCAAATTACCGGTAATGTTACAACTTCTCTTTCCGGAAAACAGCTGGAACAAATTTACCAGTATTTTCATAAAGGGCCTGTTCACACATACAAACCTTTCCGGAAAACTGCCGGTAATTTTCTGGTAAGATCTGTATGTGTGAAAGTGGCTATTGAGATCATCTATTAAATTTGCTGTTATAAAATATGAATGTTCTAGAAACAGAATCGTATGTAACAAATAGAGATGTGAATGTTATATATTATTTATATACATCATTTACTGTTGCCGTTTATTTGAAAACTCCTACTAAATATTAAAATGAATGTAAATTCGTCTTTGCCAGATATAATAAAGGCATCGAATAAACCAAATGAAAACGGAGGCAAAAAAATGATAAACAAAATACAAGCGATGTTGCAGCAGCTGATAGACATCAGTTGATGTATTAAAACTGCTAAGTTTATAGTACAAATTGACGAGGATTATTTTATATAGTGCAGGGATGGGATGTGTAAATATCCTGTTGATATTTAGAAATCGTGCTGTATTTATCTTTTAAACGCACAATTTTTCCCGCATGTTAAATCGTCATCTATGGTGTGTATATTTTGGGTCTTGTTGATTGCTAATTAAAAATAAAAACCTTTCTAAAAATGTCTGTGTTGTTTATATGTTATTGTTCATCTTGTTCACAAGTGTTATTTCTATAATAATAATAATAATAATAATAATAATTGAGGCGACGCAGTGGCGCAGTAGGTAGTGCTTATTAATGGGCGATATAAACGGTATGCGATATAAACGATACAAAACTGGCCTACGATAGAGATTCTAATTCTATTGCACTATCGCGATAATGCATGTTTGATGACGCAATCTACCCGCCAAATTAACAGCAACGAGCTGCAGCCTGCTGCAACGCATCATCTTGAATAAACATGGACAGGGCTCGACAGTGCGACCATTTCACTCGCATTTGCGACAAAAAATAGACGTGTGCGAACTGGAAAATTTATTTAGTCGCACATGTGCAATTTTCTTTTTTAATAAGCTCGTTTGATAACTTAATTCACTCGGCCACGGTAAAACAACATGCTCTTCACACTAACTTATGGTGTATTACGTTGGAAATCTATTGTGACTGTAGCACATGCTGACGCTCTCAACAACAGCACTAAGCAACGCATGGCACCGAATGGCGACGTGTCGCACAACTTGCGAGCCTCATGCATGGCATATCGTGGCTTGTCACACAGATTCCCACACAGCGCTTCCCACGCAGATTTTACCTGGGCGGCCGATATATTATTGGGGCGGCCTGGTTCTGTGTTCGCAAGAAACTGAGAACACTCTGTCACAGACTCACATGCTCTGCATGCAGACCCACAGAGACGCGCTGGATACAGAACTGTTGTCCTGACTTTGGTAGCTTTGAGAAGAGCGCGAAGACTAAATGGACTGATCCAGCTCATTATTTGGGGTGACAATACATTCTCTTTTCCCCGGACATGTCCGAGAATCTGCTTTCGCTTTCGATATTAATTGTATCCATTTTTGCATTACTTTATAAGCAAACTTTGTCTGGTGCATCTCAATCTCTCAGCAGCACCAACACTACAGCAGACAGAGAGGGAGAGAGAGGGAGAAAGAGCAGATCAAGACACCAGTTTTAATTTCATTAGGAGAACAAAATATTTAAAATCAAATGCGTTACCTAGGCTGCAGGTTAGAAATATGTTTTTATTTAAAGTATCTGCAATACACAATTTCATTTGACTAATTTAATATTGGAAGTAATTTCAGTACAGTGTAAGTTCCTTAACTAAAAAGACACCAGTTTTTTTGTTCTCTGCAACTTGGCATTTAGGAACCAAGGACTTAAAAGAAAAGTCTTTCTTTCTAAAAGGCACTACATTTAGTTTATTTATCTGCAACATTGTGTTGTTTAATTACAGTTTTGCTTTTGCACAATAAATGTTCTCAAAATGACATGCAACGTTTCTTTATTTCTTAAAAAAAATAGCAGTTTGGCTTTCCTAAGGGTCTATGTAACCTGTTCTGAAATGGTTCTATTATAATTTATATATCGCAATATATATCGTTATCGCAAGAGGCTGCAATGTATATCGCAATATGGATTTTAGGCCATATCGCCCATCCCTAGTAGTGCTGTTGCCTCACAGCAAGAAATTTCTCCCTGTGTTCGCGTGGGTTTCCTCCGGGTGCTCCGGTTTCCCCCACAGTCCAAAGACATGCTGTACAGGTGAATTGGGTAGACTAAATTGTCTGTGGTGTATGAGTGTGAATGGGTGTGTGTGGATGTTTCCCAGAGATGGGTTGCGACTGAAAGGGCATCCGCTGCGTAAAAACGTGCTGGATAAGTTGGCGGTTCATTCCGCTGTGGCGACCCCAGATTAATAAAGGGACTAAGCCGAAAAGAAAATGAATAATAATTTATTCTTATATAGCGCCATTCAAACTTAATTCTCAAAGCGCTTTACACCAAAGAAAGACAAAGATATAAAACGGTTTAGAATAACACTAAAAATGAATCATTCCGGCTAAAGACATTCACAATTGGTAAAACATTCAGAATATCTAAAAACATAAACCAAATCAACACATCTTATGAATAGGCAAGTGTAAAGTAGTGAGTTTTTAAACCATTTAAAAGATTCAGCGTGTCTAATGTCATGGGGGAGAGAGTTCGAGAGCCTCGGAGCCCGAGATGCGAAAGCCCGGTCACCCATAGAACGCAGACGCGTGGATGGAACTGTTAAAAGACCAGAGTCGGAGGACACGTGAAGGGGAGTACCAACCTAACTGTACGTTCCCACCGAAAGCGGCGAGAGCGTCAAAGTAGCCGGAAGTCATTCATTTTCAATGGGAGCCGGCGGCGATAAGCGGCGAGGAGCGGCGCGGCGCGTCTTCGCTGGTGTGAGCGTCGAGGAGAGTTGAAATCAAGTCAACTTTATGGTAATGAGCTATGACGCGGTTCGGCTGCATGCAATCGGAACCACATGCAACTAGATCTTCCGTAGTTAAGTGAATTTGATAATAAGTGTGCAACACCTTCACGCTAGAAAGCATGTTTTATGTGGGAGTGTAACTGATATGATATGCAGCAACGGCCACTTTAAATACAAGATCAATGTGTAACGAATGTAGACGCTCTCGCCGCCGGAGCTCAAGGCAGACAGCGTTGTCGCCAGGGCGGCCAGAGCGACCTTTGACGCTCTCGCTGCTTTCGGTGTGAACGTACAGTAAGAGTTCAGAGAGATAGTGTGGAGCCAAACCATGCAGGGCCTTGTATGCAAGCATGAGGATTTTAAAATCAATACGAAATCTGATTGGTAGCCAATGGAGAGATTTTAAAACAGGAGAAATGTGTTCTCTGATTTCTACCCCTGTGAAGATAATAAATACCAACAACACTGTTATAAGAGAAATATTTTTTTGTGCTCATATTCGTCTAACTCAGGCTAGAGTGTATGAAAGATGGTTTATTTCTGCAGTCCAACATGTATTGTTTTTATTCAACTATAACAGTTTACATCACACAGTTTTTAAATCGTATATTATTACGCGTTTTTAAATGTAAGTGCTTATATTTATATTAGCGAGCCTTTTTTATAGTGCAGATAACGGCGGTCAAGTGAGAAGTTCGGGGGGCGTGCTTGATTTGACGTACAAGCATTGGTTGGAAGCTCGATTCCGACCCTCCTCCTGTCTCCATCAGGCAGTCCTTCTGCGCATGCCCAGGCTCCAATTTCAGCAGTCTTTTGCGACAGTTTGTGCCTGTCATGAGGCATTTTGCCTTCAAAGCGGTCAATGGGAAAAGGCGCTGTCGCGTCGTCCATATTTTTTTACAGTCATTGCATCAAACGCTTCATCCATCATTGATGGAGCAAACATGTAGTTTTTTACAATTGGTACATTCTGTAATAAATCTTGAAGAGTGAACGAACACCTCATCTGATTCCTGATTTTAATTGAATGTATAACAACTGGATTGGAAGGCAGGCTAGAGATGGGCTGTGCGAATGGTAGTCTAAAACACAATAAGGCTTGTAATGAGGTGGGCTCAACTGAAGACCGCTCCAGAATTGCCCATGAAGGATCAGAGGTGTCATTGTTCATCCAATATAGCAATGCTCTTACATTGGCTATAACATTTGGAAGTGCCATTCCTCCCTTTGCGCGAGGTCTCTGCAGCATACTTATTGTAATCCTAGGTGTTTTTTTTTATACCAGATAAAGGCTGATATCTGATTATTTAAAATAAGGACTACAAATTTTCTCAGAAAGAAAGGAGGACATTGAAAGATATACAAACATTTGGGCAGCACATTCATCTTTACCGTATTAATTTTACCGCCCACTGACAAAGGCAGGTGGTCCCATCGCTTAAAATCTTGCCTCAGATTGGATAAGAGAGGCTGATAATTGGACACATATAAATCTTGATAATCATGTGTGACACATAATTAAATTTCTAAAAGAGGCCGATCCTAAACATGATAGATTGACCCCATCTCCAACAGGCATTAATTCACTATAACATTGATTTTATAGGTGGATAATTTGCCAAATTCTACAAGTAACTTTAACAATTTGGGAAAACTTGAAAGGGGGTGTGACAAATATAATAACAAATCGTCAGCATACAATAAAATCTTATGTTTCTCTCCTGCCCGCTGAATCTCCTTGATATCAGGCCTTTGTCTCAGAGCTAGAGCTTCCATCCCAACTGCAAATAAGAGTGGAGACAAAGCGCAACCCTGTCTTGTGTTTTTTTACAGCATGTGCCACTCTTGAATAGTTTTAACCGTACAGGTAAACAATCATGAATAAGAGCATTTGTGTGTTTGGCTCAAATTGAAGAGTAATGAATAAACACAAACCTATTAGTTCTTCAGTCTCTTCCTGTTTAATTCTGCAGGGTTCTGGATCACTCATCTTCTCACTGTCCTTCAATAAACTCTGTCTTTGTCTTTCACTGATGGCGGCAGAGCTTCAGGAGGATAAACAGAGAAACTCATTTACACTGATTGAGGAAAAAAATAGTATGTTATGTACTTATATCTTATAGGAGACACAATATGTGATTATATAATTTGCTCAGTGAGCAGACACCTATAACATTAACTTAATGAGGCAATTTGTAGATCTGAAGACATCAGTATAATGAAGGAGAGAAAAACAAGAACTGTTGACATGAAATAAAGAGGATTTTGTTAATCCTCATATTAATAATGAGCCTCAGACTAAATACAATATAAGAAAGCATTTGAATAAATATCTCGTTTAAATATCAACCAATAAAGTGATTAGATTGCAAACATTACCAAAAACATTCAGAAAACAGAGAGCACCACAGACTATTACTTTTGTTTTCTGCATCATAGTTCACATATCTGCTGCAGAAGATTCCCATTATTCCCTTCACAGATCATATTTAGCGACATAATCACAAATGAGGGTAAACTCACACAGTAAACGAACACTGAGCTCATATTGTCCTCTCAGAGCTCCTCTCTGCCTGTAGTATTGTTTTGGTCAGCAGACACACAGATAGAGGTGAACTCAATGCAGAAACTAGTCGCATATTGTCGCTTTAATAAACTGTAAAGTGTGTTTTATTGTCGTGTAAACACGAGAAAAAGCGTGAACGGCTCACCTCAGCTCTGAAGACTTGACGCTGGATGAACGCGTCAGCGCTGACGTCATCACGGCGAGGCGGTAACAAAGGCGGACTTTATTTTTATTTTTAAAAATGACACAAGACTTGACAAATTACGCATTAACTGTGAAAGACTCAGCGCAATAATGTCATATTAGATCCAGGTAGTATATATGAAAAAAAGAAACACACACACACATATATATATACATATATATATATATATATATATATATATATATATATATATATATATATATATATATATATATATATACATACACATACATATATATATATATATATATATATATATATATATATATATATATATATATATATATATATTTATTCATTCTCTTTTCGGCTTAGTCCCTTTATTAATCTGGGGTTGCCACAGCGGAATGAACCGCCAACTTATCCAGCATTTGTTTTACGCAGCGGATGCCCTTCCAGCCACAACCCATCTCTGGGAAAAAAAAAAAAAAAATATATATATATATATATATATATATATATATATATATATATATATATATATAGGGTTGTCACAATACTGGTATTCGGTACCAATCGATACAGAAATTTAAAATGTCCATTTCCCGCTAACATTTGAGCTCTACTGAGTGTTTTCTAAACAGCGCTGATTTGCCATTGTGTTCACAGGCTCAACAGAAATGACTGTGATTGGCTGTGAAGGTCATCAGTTCACCGAACTCACCTCTGTTTACTGAGTGTGCAGACACAATGATACTGCAGCGTTACAAAGTCCTTTAATCAGCTGGTTTGTCTATAAGTTGACATATGAGTGATCCGCTGATATCTCTCTTAATTTTGTAATTTTCGTTTTAAAGGGCATCTGAAATAGATTTCAATTATTTTCTAAAAACAATAAACAACAGATGAATTTTGAAACATCTTCATTTATCTAGTAAGTATTTGGCTAAAACAATGATATTATTAAATCAAATAATGAAAAACAGCATTCTTTGGCAATTCCATACATCTTGTGAATGTGAAAGTGAAACCATCAGAAACCTCCACCACAAATAAACCTCAGTATAGATAGCTTGCGTTTGACTTTATACAAAATTATCTTTCCCTGAACTACAAAAGTAAACAAAACATAAGTAAAATGTAAGAAATAACAGCTTGAAAAAAAAAAACTACAACAAAAGTAACAGCGCAGTTCGCGATCTCTGTGGATGCAGCATTTTCAATTCCTTTATATGGAAATTGAGTGTAAATGTGCTGCATGAGCGTTGATGATAATCTTCCAAATAAATGACGACCTCACATTTTCGACATGTACATGTACACTGTAAACAGTTATTTACATTTCCAATATAATTATCTGCGTTTACAATAAAACAGTTCTTGAATCTTCCTACATTCTTTATTAAGGCTGGTTTACAACATTCCCTCTTGATTGGTGAACATGAGCATTGATTGGGGAGGTTCTTTGTATGCCCTGGTCTGAATCTACTAAATATTCATAGCCCATTGAACACTCCCCATGCATAACAGACTTCTGAGAAAACCAATTTACACAATTTAATGTGTATTGTTGCATAAAAATGAGTGATCATAAGGATTTTCACATCATTTAGTGGTAGATATTCCAACCAAGGATATTTGTTTGGCTCTGTTTCTGTGACTTTTCACCCCTAAAACAATCCTAAATATGCATAATCTTTTTTTTTTTTTGCTTTTAAAGAAGGCATAAACCATCCATCTTTATTGGACATCACTGTAGCACAGTTTGTTTAGCTAAAAATCCTTATTATGCCTTTTTTACATTTGTGGGTCATCTTGCTCGGTTTTGGAGACATGTTGTTGCTTTAACTGGCGTATCTAGAGAAAGCTCTTATACACCTTCATTTGCAGCGTGGTCCTGAAAAATCTGTTTGAAGAGCTATACCGCCTTTACCCCTACACCTTCAAGATAAAGAGAATTGGGACAGGAAAGGGCTTAAAGGGTACAATTGGGCCCAAATGACCCAAGTATGAGGTCAAAGTTAATCTCAATGTTGATAAAATCTCATTATAACTTAAGATGGTGCTTGTAAAGTCACAGTCATCTTTTACCCATCTGTCCAATCAGCGGAGAAGGGCCGAGACAAATACACAGACCATTACACAGACAAAACAGTAAATATTACTGGTTAGTCACTACATTTTTATATTCACTAATATTTGTTCAAACAGAGATACTGGTAATATGCTGCTGTGATTGATTACACATCATAATTAAATCATCTGTTGTCAATTAGGAGAGATTTCTTTTTGCCATTATGAAACATACTGGAGTTAAACCAATGAATAATCCTACAACAACAAATACAAACGCAACCCAAGACAGAATTACAAGCTTCCATAAAATTCCAGTAACGAGTCAAACTTCACGCGCAATAATCAATAAAACAATAAAAAAAGCAAGAGATTACAGATTAAGATGTGTCTTAAGAAGCTTCTTAAAGCAATCCAAAGAAACTGCATTGCTGATAATTGTGGCTAATGCTTTCTATAATTTAGAAAAATCCAGCAGCCTGCAGCGCCCCTGTGCAGCATTATCAGCAAATGAGTTACATTCCCGCATAAAACGTGCTTTCTCTAGCATGAAAATGTTTCACACTTTTATCAGATTCATTTAACAATGGAAGATCGAGTTGCTGCGTGTGTGGCTTTGCTCCACTCATCCAATATGAGTCCATATATCTGAAATATTCTGAAGCAGTTTTATATTGTTGCATGAGATTCCCGCTTTATTAAAGAAAAAAAAAAAAATAACATTAATGCACATCAGTAACTCACCAGTAACTTTTATTAATGTATGTTCCTGTAAGAAAACTGTGTAAATAATTGGAAATCCGCTGACCGCAATAATCAAAACCCTTGGGAACAACTGTGGTCTGAACCAACGTTCACAGGGCTGTGTGACTCCTTTTAAGCGCTGGACTTCTACATTCAGATTGGTTGCCGCCAAACCATGTCATAGCTCATTACCATAAAGTGGACTTGATTTCAACTCTCCTCGACGCCCACACAGGCGAAGATGTGCCGTGCTGCTCCTCACCGCTGGCTACTATTGAAAATGAATGACTTCCGGCTACTTTGACGCGATGTGAGCGCACAGTAAGGCCTCTCCTTTGTATGAACTCTAAGATGTTTCTTCAGATCTGAAGGCCTCAAAAATGTTTTACTGCACTGATCACATTTGTGTGGTCTCTCTCCAGTGTGGATCCTCATGTGATTATTAAGGCTTGATAATTGTGTGAAGCTCTTCCCACACCGAGTGCATTTATACGGTTTTTCTCCAGTGTGGATCCTCTCATGTACTTTCAGATGTCCTGAAGTAGTAAATCTCTTGTTGCAGTGTAAACAAACATGGGGTTTCTCTCCAGTGTGGATCTTCTGGTGCTTTTTCAAGTCTCCAGATGTAAAAAAATTCTTATTGCATGCAGAGCACACAAACTCTTTCACACCAGTGTGGATCTTCTGATGGTCTTTAAAATGTGACGGTGTTGTGAAACTCTTTCCACACTCAGAGCATGAATAAGGCCTTTCATTTGTATGAACTCTAAGATGGACCTTCAGATTTGAAGGCCTCGAGAATATTTTACCGCACTGATCACATTTGTGTTTTTTCTCTCCAGTGTGGATCCTCATGTGATTATTAAGGGATGATGATTGCCTGAAATTCGTCCCACACTGAGTACATGTGAACGGTTTCTCTCCAGTGTGAATCATCTCGTGTGCTTTCAATGTTTGTAACCGTCTGAATCTCTTCTCACAGTGTGAACACGTGTATGGTTTCTCTCCAGTGTGAATCATCTGGTGCAGCTTGAAGTGTTCAGCTCTACTAAAACTCTTCTCACACTCAAAGCAGACAAACTCTTTCACACCAGTGTGGATCTTATCATGCTTTTTTAAATATGACAGCAGTGTAAAACTTTTTCCACACTCAGAGCATGAATAAGGCCTCTCCTTTGTATGAACTCCAAGATGTTTCTTCAGATCTGAAGAAATCATAAATGTTTTGCTGCATTGATCACATTTGTGTGTTTCTCTCCAGTGTGGATCAGCACGTGATGCTTGAGATTGTATTCGTGGCTGAAACTCTTTCCACACTGAGTGCAGCTAAAACATTTCACGTCTGTTCTTTCCATTAAAAAACTTTCTTCAGTCTTTGTCTGAGCTTCGATATCAGTTTTGACATGATGTTTCTCCTCATCTTCACTCAGTTCTTCACTCTCCTCCTTCACATCTGAAAATTAAGCAAATAAGTTAGATTTTAAGAGGCTGGTCAACCCCTGCTCTAGTTTGTGGTTTCACACACATCATTCAGAGTCTGGTCATTTATAGCAGAGATGGGAACAAGACCCACGAGGTCAAGTCTGAGCAAATCTCAAGTCTTTCTCCATCAAATCTAAAGCCACAGTTCAGACTAGTAATGGGCGATATAAACCATATGCGATATAAACGATACAAAATTGGCCTACGATAGAGATTCTAATTCTATTGCACTATCGCGATAATGCATGTTTGATGACGCAATCTACCCGCGAAATTAAGAGCAACAAGCTGCAGCCGGCTGCAACGCATCATCTTGAATAAAAAACAGTGCGACCATTTGGCTGCGGCCGATATATTATTGGGGCGGCCCGGTTCTGTGTTCGCGAGAAACTGAGAACACTCTGCCACAGACTCACATGCTCTGCATGCAGACCCACAGAGACGCGCTGGATACAGAAGAGCGCGAAGACTAAATAGACTGATCCAGCTCATTATTTTGGGGTGACAATACATTTTCCCCGGACATGTCCGAGAATCTGCTTTCGCTTTCGATATTAATTGTAAATGTCAGGGACATGTTTTTCACTAAGTTGTGTATATTTGTGTTTTTGTTATAAACTCAAATTAATTTGTTATAATTTGTATATTAATTTCTGTTATAAACTCATAATATGCAATATAATGCAAAGTAGAGAATGTGCACCATTGAAATTGTTGGAAGTTATAGGCTTTTGAAAGAAAGAGTTGCTATTGGAGCATAACAGATCACATGTTTTGAGTTACGTGAAGTGCTGGACCATTGCATTATGGGTCAAACTGACATGGTGGCAGAGAGAAGCTAACGACACAGAGCGTGAGAAAGAGTTCATTAATCTGCATGGTCTAAGAGGGCGCACACGGTAATTTATATTAAATTCTTATACATTTTGTGAATAGTGTTGTATTATGTCAGTTTACATGAATGATGTTGTGTGTAAAAACAGATGTTACTGGATTTAGAGTTGTCGCACATGTTCATATGCATACCAGCGGACATTTTGGTTGAGAGACTGTGAAAAGGACTCTGAGAAATGCATATTTTAAATGTTATATGTTTAATTTCTTGTAGTTTTCACGGTGTCTACTGAAAGAGTGAGAGAGAGAAACAAATAAACAGCAAGACATCAGTATGAAGCGTGGCTATCATTTTATTTAGACCAGTGCAGCTACATTAATTGTATTCATTTTTGCATTACTTTATAAGCAAACTTTGTCTGGTGCGTCTCAATCTCTCAGCAGCACGCAGACAGAGAGAGAGTGAGGGAGAGAGGGAGAAAGAGCAGATCAGGACACCAGTTTTAATTTCATTAGGAGAACAAAATGTTCAAAATCAAATGTGTTACCTTAGGCTGCAGGTTAGAAATATGTTTTTATTTAAAGTATCTGCAATACACAATTTTATTTGACTAATTTAATACTGGAAGTAATTTCAGTACAGTGTAAGTTCCTACACTAAACACCAGTTTTTTTGTTCTCTGCAACTTGGCATGTAGGAACCAAAGACTTAAAAGAAAAGTCTTTCTTTCTAAAAGGCACTACATTTAGTTTATTTATCTGCAACATTGTGTTGTTTAATTACAGTTTTGCTTTTGCACAATAAATGTTCTCAAAATGACATGCAACGTTTCTTTATTTTTAAAAAAAATAGCAGTATGGCTTTCCTAAGGGTCTCTGTAACCTGTTCTGAAATGGTTCTATTATAATTTATATATCGCAATATATATCGTTATCGCAAGAGGCTGCAATGTATATCGCAATATGGATTTTAGGCCATATCGCCCATCCCTAGTTCAGACAAATCAAGCTCTCATTAAGTCAGGGGTTTCAGTCTAAACAAGTCGAGTCCTGAAATGTTTAAATCGAGTCATATTACTTAGAGAGATGACTTTTTAAAATACATATTTATTTTTAAACCGAAAAAGAACAAATTGATGGAGATCTTAATAAAGAGTAATGAATAAACACAAACCTATTAGTTCTTCAGTCTCTTCCTGTTTAATTCTGCAGGGTTCTGGATCACTCATCTTCTCACTGTCCTTCAATAAACTCTGTGTTTGTCTTTCACTGATGGCGGCAGAGCTTCAGGAGAAGAAACAGAGAAATCTGATTCATTTACACTGATTGAGGAAATAAACTCTATGATGTTATATCTTATAGGAGACACAACATATGAGCAGGTAATTTGCTCAGTGAGCAGACACCTATAACATTAACTTAATGAGGGGATTTAGAGATCTGAAGAGATCAGTATAATTAACGAGAGAAATACAAGAGCTATTGACATTAAATAGAGGATTTCAGCAGCTCTGATAATATTGATGAGCCTCATAATAAAAACAACATAAGATACCATTTATTTAAATATTTCGTTTAAATATAAACCAATAAAAAGCACATTAATGTACAGAAACAAAAAACATTTAGAAAACAGAGAGCACCACAAACTATTACTTTTGTTTTCTGCATCATAGTTCACATATCTGCTGCAGAAGATTCCCATAATTCCCTTCACAGATCATATTTAGCGAAATAATCACAAATGAGGGTAAACTCGCACAGTAAACACAAACACTGAGCTCATCTTTTCCTCTCAGAGCTCCTCTCTGCCTGCTGTATTGTTTTGGTCAGCAGACACACAGATAGAGGTGAACTCAATGCAGAAACTAGTCGCAGATTGTCGCTTTAATAAACTGTAAAGTGTGTTTTATTGTTGTGGAAACACGAGAGAAAGCGTCAACGACTCACCTCAGCTCTGAACACTCGACGCTGGATGAACGCGTCAGTGCTGACGTCATCACGGCGAGACGGGAACAACGGAGGATTTTAATTTTACTTTAAAAAATGACAATACTTTACTAATTACGCATCAGCGGTGAAAGACTCAACGCAATAGTGTCATATTAGATCCGAGTAATATATTTGAAAAAATAAACATTTAAAGCGTTACAAAAATGTGATATAACAAAAAAAAAAATGTGTGTGTGTATATATTATTATGACCGAAGTATGAGGTCAAATTTAATCTCAATGTTGATAAAATCTCACTATAACTTAAGATGGTGCTTGTAAAGTCAGTGTCATCTTTTACCCATCTGTCCAATCAGCGGAGAGAGGCGGGACAAATACACAGACCAATACACAGACCAAACAGTAAATATTACTGGTAAGTCACTACATGTTTATATTCACTAATATTTTTTAAAAATAAGACACTGGTAATATGCTACTGTCATGGATTACACATCACAATTAAATCATCAGTTGTCAATTTTGCATTTATGAAACATACTGGAGTTAAACCAATGAATATTCCTACAAGATATACAACAACAAATACAGCCCAAGACAGAATTACAAGCTTATATAAAATCCAGTAACAAGCCAAAAGTCAAACTGCATTGCTGATAATTATGGCTAATGCTTTACATAATTTAGAAAAATCCGGCAGCCAGCAGCGCCCCTGTGCAGCATTATCAGCAAATCAGTTACATTCCCGCATAAAACCTGCTTTTTAGCATGAAAATGTTTCACACTTTTATCAGATTCATTTAACAATGGAAGATCGAGTTGTTGCGAGTGTGGCTTTGCTCCACTTATCCAATATGAGTCCATATATCTGAAATATTCTGAAGCAGTTTTATGGATTACTGCTTTATTAAAGAAAAAAAATCACATTAATGCACATCAGTAACTCGCCAGTATCTTTTATTAATGTATGTTCCTGTAAGAAAACATAGCAAATAATTGGAAATCCGCCGACCGCAATAATCAAACCCTTGGAAACAGGCCCGGATTAAGAAATTCAGAGGCCCCTGGGCACAATGTCTTGTAGGGCCCCCTACAAGGCCGCACCTCTATAGTTGAATTAAAAAATAAGATTAATATAATATTTAGCCCACATTTTTTAAATAAATGACATAGTACATATATTTATAGGGTGCTTTCACATATGTGGTTCGGTTCATTTGGTCCGGACCAAAGGCAACAAATGATACATTGTAGCATTTTTCTGCCGTTTTGGGTCCCTTCACACCACACTGATTGCTTTGGTCCGAACCAGTTGAAACGAACCAAAATGCAGTCATGTGACAAAATCTACATCACTCACTGGCCAGATGTTATTGAACGCATTTCCTAAACTGCTTTTCAATTGGTCAGAATTCACGTGGAACTACCGCAAATAAACAAACCGGCAGATACACAATGTCGCTGCGCTGGCTGACGCAGTATCCCTGGTCATAGTATACTATGTAGTTTGTATGCCTCACTTTAGACAAACTATACATTTCGAGAATGAAGGGCGGCTGGGGCTGGAAAACAATGTTTTAATGCATTGCAATCGGCGAAAGCATTAGGAGAAGGCTTGAAATAATTTAGCTAAACTGCGACATGGTCATTGTTCGGAAATATCACCAATGATCCATCAGGTAATGTTTCTCCCTCTCTCTCTCTCTCTCTGTTTAAAACTGTTGGTAAAGCGCTGTCAACAAATATTTTTCCTCCAAACTCCATAAGATAGCACATCGCACTACGGCAGCTGGATTAGTCCAAAAAGGCGCAATACTTTTTGCGGTTGGGTCTGTTTTAGTTTGGATCACGTTCTCACCACAAACGATCCGCTCCAGGGTTCGTTTGAAAGCGTACCGAGACCACCTCTTCAAGCAGCTCTCGGTACGCTTTTTTGGTGCGCACCCGAGTGCGATTGCTACGTTCTCACCTGCCCAAACGAACCACACCAAGAGGGAAAACGAACTCTAGTGCGATTCAACCGAACTAAATAAGGCAGGTGTGAAAGCACCCATAGTCAACAAAGATTTACCTGATTTTAAAAGCATTTAAAGCACACTTTGATAAAAAAAAAATACTAATACAACTAGTGAAAATTAATGGATTTTAATATACTTGTTCAAGTTCACTGAAGCAGTAATAAAAAATTATATTTAAGGGTATTTTTAATGTATATCTTCTACAAACTTATAATGCATATGATTTGGATTAACACCTCTCCAGTCCAGTTCTATGAATCTGAGTCCTCCATAATACACACACTGATTAATGATTCCTACTGTCTCCCTCGTGATGAAGAAGAGTAGGCAAAAAGCACTTGATTATAAAGCTGAAAGTATCTGAAATCACACTGTAACAGTTCTCTCCTGTCTCTCCTCTTCAGGGGCTTTTTCTGTGTCTCTCTCTGTCTCTCTCTCCATGAGGTCGGAGAATATGGGTGAAGCAGGGCGACTAACATTGTAAATACGGATTATTTTTATTAAGATGTCGCTAACATTTAACACCAGGTGGAAAATAACTGTTTATAGAATATTTATTATTATTATTAAATACCTTGTGACTCATTTTATATATTTTATATACTTTATTTACATTTTAAACAAAAAACATTTCCTTTCTATTGAAAATAAATGTATTTCCAATCTGATATGTAATGGGGAAAAAAGATCGTGTTCATCAGACGCGTGCATGTTTTTACCAAAACTAATATTGGATTTTATTTTAAATGTGTGTGCGTGTAAAACAATATAATTTGCACAAAGAAATGAGATTTGAGAATTGAGAATAGAGTTGTTCTCTAAAGAAGTTACTCCACCCCGTTTAGAGCATCATTATGGGCGTTTTACGTTATAACTAATGTGGTTCAAGCGATGGATCTGCGACAGAGAAACTAGGGGTTTGGGAAACACTCGTCACTACATCGGTTTTTTGCCAAACAATGCATCGCACTATGATAGTTCAGCCGCGAGTTACGTCGTTGTTTGGGAAACGCACCCCAGCTTATTACAACGAGGTGCGCTATTTGCACTTAGCCTAAATAGACACTCCAAAATTAGCATTTTTTTTTCTCCCCTCGCAGGGGCCCCAAGTGCGCATGGGCCCCTGGGCCTGTGCCCATTTGTTAATCCGGCCCTGCTTGGAAACAACTGTGGTTGAAACTAAAGTTCACAGTTACTGCGTTCTCTGGACTCCTCTCAATCTGTGTACTTCTACATTTAGATTGGTTGCCACCCAACCGTGTCATAGCTCATTACCATAAAGTGGACTTGATTTCAACTCTCCTTGATGCCCACACTGTCCAAGATGTGCCGTGCTGCTCCTCACCGCCGGCTACTATTGAAAATGAATGACTTCCGGCTACTTTAACGCTTTCGCCGCTTTCGATGGGAGCGCACAGTAAGGCTTCTCCTTTGTATGAACTCTAAGATGTTTCTTCAGATCTGAAGGCCTCAAAAATGTTTTACTGCACTGATCACATTTGTGTGGTCTCTCTCCAGTGTGGATCCTCATGTGATCTATATGGTGTGATAACTGGGTGAAGCTCTTCCCACACTGAGAACATGTGAACGGTCTCTCTCCAGTGTGGATCCTCATGTGATTTATAAGGTTTGATAATTGTGCGAAATTCCTCCCACACTGAGTACATGTGTACGGTTTCTCTCCAGTGTGAATCCTCTCATGTACTTTCAGCTGTGCTGAATGAGTAAACCTCTTGTTGCAGTGTGAACACACGTGCGGTTTCTCTCCAGTGTGGATCTTCTGGTGCTTTTTCAAGTCTCCAGATGTAAAAAAATTCTTCCTACATGCAGAGCATGCAAACTCTCTCACACCAGTGTGGATCTTCTGATGGTCTTTAAAATGTGACGGTGTTGTGAAACTCTTTCCACATTGATCACATTTGTGTGTTTTCTCTCCAGTGTGGATCCTCTCATGATTATTCAGGTTTCCTGAACAATTGAAGCTCTTGTTGCAATATGAACACTTGTAAGGTTTCTCTCCAGTGTGGATCATCATGTGACGCTTGAGATTGTATTCGTGGCTGAAACTCTTTCCACACTGAGTGCAGGTGAAACCTTTTACGGCTGTTCTTTCCATTAAAAAACTTTCTTCAATCTTTGTCTGAGCTTCGATTTCAGTTTTGACATGATGTTTCTCCTCATCTTCACTCTCCTCCTTCACTATCACATCTGAAAATGAATAAGTCACATTTTAATTTGCTAGTTTTTTACAGCATGCGCCACTCTTGAATAGTTTCTAACCGTACAGGCAGTGTTGGGGAGTAACTAGTTACATGTAACGGCGTTACGTAATTTAATTACAAAATAAAAGTAACAGTATTTCGTTACAGTTACTGAGAAAAAATGTGTAATTAAATTATAGTTACTTATGAAAATGTTCAAGATTACATCGAAAAATGTTGAATAATATTGATCTGTTGCTTTGCCCATTTTTGATATGCACGATGCCTTCTGCTAAGGCCATTTATTAAAGCGGTGCTATTCTGATGGTTTTGATTGGTTTTCCGGTTTGAATTTGCGGCGCAACACGTCTACCAATTACGTAAATCCTCTTTGTCGCTGAAAGCTTTGGCACAAGCTTGGCTACTAACTTAACTACATTTCTCAGTAGCGTGGCGGTAGCGTTGCTACTATATAAATCAAATAGCTTTTCAGTAGCGAAGCTATTTTATTAGTCAAGTAGCGCAGTAGCGTCAACACAAGCTACATTTACCGATCGCTAGGGCTGTCAAAATTAATTGTTTCTTCGGTGCACCGCGATGCAGATGGGGACAATTCGATATCGGTTCAGTAATAGATCATAACCGGTTATTACCATACCTGCCAACACTCCCGTTTTTCCCGGGAGTCTCCCGTATTTCAGACCCGTCTCCCGTATTGGTCTGTCTCCCGGTAAACTCCCGGAATTCCCCCGCCCCCCGCTCCTCAGCATTTTGGTACAGTCCGGGCTGAAACTTGGCGCTTGTGCTCTTCCGGTGACGGTCGCGCGCTACAGTTCGCGCGCCCCCATCTCCCTAAACCTCTCACTCCTCCCGCTCTCCGCTCTTCAGTGTTGCCAACTTAGCGACAAATTTTCAAAAAAGCGTCTAGCGACAAATCTAGTGACTATTTTGTGTGTTACTGGCGATTTTTAAATACTGTCGTTTGTCCATTACTGTACCGTCCCTACTCTTCTCAACGAGCCTCCCCTGCAGCCTGAGAGCAGAGCACCTCTCAGCGTACCGACGGTAAATGATTTAGAACAGGTGGCAGTTTGAAGGTATTTCCCTTGTACAGTCAACCCGATCTGCTTCTCCTTTATTTTAACAATTTAATTTGACCGTTTATTCTTGTTGCACAATTAGAGATGTTTTAAGGGAGAGTTTCAGAACTTGTCTGAGTATATTACGTCTGAGAGATTACTGCAAATTCACTACTCATCTATAATGATATACTGTATTCAAACAGCAATACATTTAGTTAAATTGACGAGCTTACATAAAGCGTAGTGCGAATATAAAATACCCCATTTATTTACCATAGGCTGTTAAACAAACAGAAATGGTAGAACGCGATGACGTCAGTAATATGCAAATTAGCGTATGATGTAATTACGGGGGGGGGGGGGGGGGTCTCCCGGAATTTACGAACCAAATGTTGGCAGGTATGGTTATTACGCACTGACATCATTTATCCCCTATGCGCGATATCGCGGTAGAATACTATGGCGAAGGAGGCCAGGCTGAGTAAATAAACACTCCTACTACTTAAAACGCAGATCTTTTACTGCCACTGAGGAATGGTAAAGCACGAGCCGCTATTTCACTACTAGGGAGAAATGCTGTAAAACTCCATCTCTGCCTCTCTCTCTCTCCCACACACACACACTTTGGGCAGATGACCCGTTGGCATGTTCGTGAGGTAAATTTTCCTCTCCTCTCGGCTGTAAAAACGATACTTGTGGATCCAGACACAAGCGTGCCTGTGGTGCGAGTTTATTGTATTGTTTTTATCCTATTACAGATCACCAGATAACCGCGTATTATGCGCATATAGACTGACCCGCGGCTGTTTTTCCCGCGTCACTCATGGACAGCGCTTTCGTTTCTAAAGCCAAGCGCAGCCCTTTCTGTTGAGCGGGTGAAGACAATGACCAATCATAGGGGTGTAAGAACTGCCAGCGCTTAAAAAGCAAGCGGGATAATATTTACATTAGTTTATTTGTTATGAATGCTTGTGCTGTCTTCTGAGCATGTATTGGAGTTTTCATTCACTAAGAGTGTTTTTTTTGAGCAGGTAAAATTAAAGGTACAGTTCATATATATTACTGCTTGTATTAAAGGACAAAATTGTATTACAAGTAATATATAAATATAAACATATTTATAGATTAATACAGTTTTTTTCTTGTGTTGCAAAGAAAAAAATCTAGTTATGTATGGAAAGCATCGTCAATGCACCGTGATGCACCGAGATATCGAATTGAACCGAATCGATGGCATGATAATCGTAACCGAACCGAACCGAGAGACCAGTGTAGGTTCACACCCCTACCGATCGCAGATCAGTAAGTGACAGCACCAACATTCACAAAGCTGTGAGGCCGGTGTCTAGCCGATGAAAGTAAATCCATATGATAGCGAGAATGACTATTTCTTCTTCTACCTGTTTTTTGGTGGTCGACAACAAACTTTTTGGTGCATTACTGCCACCTCTCGCTCTGGGGTGTATTTCCCAAACAACGACGTAACTCGCAGTTGAACTGTCATAGTACGATGCATCATTTGGGAAAAGAACGATGTAGTGACGAGTGTTTCCCAAAACCCGTAGTTTTTCTGTTGCAGATCCATCGCTTGAACTACGTTAGTTATAACGTAAAACGCCCATAATGATGCTCTAAACAGGGTGGAGGAACTACTTCTTTAGAGAAGAACCACATAATTTCTTTGTGCAAATTATATTTTAAATGCACACAGATTTGAAATAAAATCCAATATTAGTTTAGATTAATTGATATATATGTAAACGGCACATATAGGGCCTATGTTTGCTTTACAAATATTATTGACAATATTACATATTCTATTCTAATACATAATATCACTTACAAAAGCGAACACGTATTCTATTCTCAAATATAAATCGTATAAATAAATAATGAGGCGATATATTAAGAAATAAAATTTAATATTTATTATTTATTAGGAATTGGAAAAAATCATACTTAAATGATGATGACGATTAATATTATTAAGTAGGATATTGTTTATTTATTTATTTTTTTTAAAGTCTACTTTTACAATCTGACACATGCAAACCACCGCAGAAATGTTCTAACCAACAGGCCCATGTCACATACAGCACAGATACTTAATAAATAACCAATTATAAATTAAAAGCTTTAACGTATGCTGTGTATTTTGTTTTCACAAGCTTTGGAGACGTAACATAAAACAGCTGATAAATAATAGGTCACCTATAGCTTTCGCAATGAGCCATGACTGTGTTCCAAATGGCATCAATGTTTTCAAAGTGCACTGCGAAGGGCGCGCAATTGTAAACATGAAGATCGCTAAAACTGAACTGTAAAAATACTTTGAAAGCAAATTACACCTAAGAGAGATGACCTTAATGCTTTTTTATTTGTAATCATTCCAAGTTTAAATGTTAGAATGTTCTAAATGAATAGGGCATAGGGGGGATAAGTGGGATTAGAACACAGCCAGGAACTGTGTTTCTAACTACAGCTCCACAGGTGTAGTTGCAAGCGTAGAAGTTTGCGACGCAGTTTGCGAATGTTCGCTGGAACGATGGATTTGGGAAACATCAAATTAACAAACTATGTTTGTAACGACACAACTTGCGACCTTAGTTGGCTAATGATGGTTTTCGGAAACGCACCCCTGGTCGGTGAAGTCGCTAACACAAGAAATTTGCTTGATGGAAAGATGACTGAGGGAGAGGAGTTATCAGTGACTGCAATGGCCCACCGTCAATTTGAGCTTGAGACCCCTGATTTAAGTTGAATTTAAAGAAGAAGAAAAAAACACACAGTATGATAATGTAAAAACTCCAGCAGTAGTAGTGAGCTGCTCTGCTGATTCTATGGTAATGATTATGAAATGGTTGTGTACAGCATTACATTAACTTTGTAGGTGCAGATCTATGAGGCCTATATAAAATATCTCTCTCAACTCATTCACTGTCAATAAAACTCGTCATTATAATTGTGCTGTTTAATGTCACTTTATAAAAATCATAATGTTTGAGATGTAAAGTTAATTTAGGCAGGTCCTATAGTCTGAAGCGTTTAGATAAAATAAAAGCTAATATGAAAAAAGGTACTAAAACTGATGAATATGAACAACCTCACTGATGTTCAGCCTCATTACTGAAGAGTAATGAATAAACACAAACCTATTAGTTCTTCAGTCTCTTCCTGTTTAATTCTGCAGGGTTCTGGATCACTCATCTTCTCACTGTCCTTCAATAAACTCTGTCTTTGTCTTTCACTGATGGCGGCAGAGCTTCAGGAGAACAAACAGAGAAATCTGATTAATTTACACTGATTGAAGAAATAAATAGTATGATGTTATATCTTACAGGAGACACAATACATGATCAGGTAATTTGCTCAGTCAGCAGACACCTATACAATTAACTTAATGAGGGAATTTAAAGATCTGAACACAACAGTATAATGAAGGAGAGAAAAACAGGAGCTATTGACATGAAATAGAGGATTTCAGCAGCTCTGATAATATTGATGAGCCTTTAAAATAAAACATTTAAATAAATATTTTACATATCAACCAATAAAGTAATTAGATTGCTAGCAGCAGCACATTAATGTAAAGACACTGGTAGATCCCAAAAACATTTAGAAAACAGAGAGCACCACAAACTATTACTTTTGCTTTCTGCATCAAAGTTCACATATCTGCTGGAGAAGATTCCCATTATTCCCTTCACAGATCATATTTAGCGAAATAATCACAAATGAGGGTAAACTCACACAGTAAACAAACACTGAGCTCATATTGTCCTCTCAGAGCTCCTCTCTGCCTGCTGTATTGTTTTGGTCAGCAGACACACAGATAGAGGTGAACTCAATGCAGAAACTAGTCGCAGATTGTCGCTTTAATAAACTGTAAAGTGTGTTTTATTGTTGTGTAAACACGAGAAAAAGCGTCAACGACTCACCTCAGCTCTGAAGACTCGACGCTGAATGAACGCGTCAGTGCTGACGTCATCATGGCGAGGCGGGAACAACGGCGGGCTTTTCTTTTTATTTTTTACAAATTACAAAACTTTACAAATTACGCATAAACTGTGGAAGACAATGAAAAATTTAATATAAAATTAAATATATATATATATATTATATTATTAGAGCTGCTCAATTATGGGAAAAATCATAATCACGATTATTTTGGTCATAATTGTAATCAAGATTACTGAAAACGATTATCAGTTGAAGTCAAAATTATTCGCCCTCCTGAGATCTAAAAAATTAATATTGCCCAAATGATGTTTAACAGAGCAAAGGATTTTTCTCAGTATTTCCTATAATATTTTTTCTTCTGGAGAAAGTCTTATTTGTTTTATTTTGGCTATCTTAAAAGCAGGTTTAAATATTTTGAAATCTATTTTAAGGTCAATATTATTAGCCCATTTAAGCAATATATATTTTTGATTGTCTGCAGAAGAAACCACTGTTACACAGTGACTTGCCTAAATACCCTAATGAAGCCTTTGAATGTCACTTTAAGCTGAATGCTTGCATTATGAAAAATATCTAGTAAAATATTATGTGCTGTCATCATAGCAAAGATAACATAAATCAGTTATTAGAAATGGGTTACTAAATCTATTATGTATAGAAATGTGTTAAAAAATATCTTTCTGTTAAACAGAAATTGGGGGGAAACAGGGGGGCTAATAATTCTGACTTCAGCTGTTATATATATATATACACAGTTATTTTCCTCCCTGTAAATAAGAAAAGGGAAATAAATACAATAGAATAAAAATATGAAACAAACTGTGCTTTAAGCATCTTCTCTGTAAGAAAAAAACTTTAATTATATGAGCCGATCCGCCAATGTATCAGAGCTTTAGAACACTCCAGTGTTCATGTATCTGTGTTTACACTCAGTAAACAGAGGTGAGTTCAGTGAACTGATGACCTTCACGGCCAATCACAGTCATTTCTGTTGAGCACGTGAACACAATGGCAAATCAGCAGTGTTTAAAAAACGCTCAGTAGAGCTTAAATGTTAGCAGGAAATGGACATTTTTAAAATTTCAGCATCAACTGGTACCAAATACAGTATCGCGACAACCCTAATATATATATATATAAATCTTTTGATTTTGTAATTTTCATTTTTAAGGGCATCTGGAAAGGATTAAATTATTTTCAACAAACAATAAACAACAGAGGAATTTGGAAATATCTCCATTTATCTAGTAAGTATTTGGCTAAAACAATATTATTAAATCAACAGCATTCTTTGGCAATTCCATACATCTTGTGAATGTGAAAGTGAAACCACAACAAATAAACCTCAGTATAGATAGCTTGCGTTTGACATTGTACAAATTATATTTCCCTGAACTACATAAGTAAACAAAACAAAAATATAAGAAATAACAGCTTGAAGCAAATAAATAAATAAAATCAACAACAAAAAAAAATAGCACAGTTTGCGAGCTCTGTGGATGCAGCATTTTCAGTCAGCAGAGAAGAGGCTGGACCAATACACAGACCAAACAGTAAATATTACTGGTTAGTCACTACATGTTTATATTCACTAATATTTTTTTCAAACTGAGAAACTGGTAATATGCTGCTGTCATGGATTACACATCACAATTAAATCATCTGTTGTTAATTAGGAGAGATTTCTTTTTGCATTCATGAAACTTACTGGAGTTAAACCAATGAATAATCCTACAACAACAAATACAAACGCAACCCAAGACAGAATTACAAGCTTACAAAAAATCCCAGTAACGAGCCAAAAGTCACGCACAATAATCAATAAAACAATAATAAAGCAAAATATTACAGATTAAGATGTGTCTTAAGAAGCTTCTTAAAGCAATCCAAAGAAACTGCATTGCTGATAATTGTGGCTAATGCTTTCCATAATTTAGACATGCTATAAGAAAAAGCCCCACCTCCCATGGTTTGGAGTGAATCAATGTACTGCTTTGTAGGTTAAAATCAATGTGAGTGAACAGGGAGCCAATGGAGTTGCTAAAGCATTAGAGTAATGTGCAGTGGTGTAAAGTAATTGAGTAGTTTTTCTCAGGAATTGTAGTTTACTAAGTAATTTTAAAATGTGTACTTTCACTTTCACTTGAGTACATTTTTAGTGCTGTTTTACACCACTATTTTCCTTCAACCAACTATCACCATCTCATTTTTTTTTTTACATTTAATGTTCAGCTGAAGGGGACAAGGGTTGTCTTCTAAAGACTTGCAACCTCTCCCTAATGTTCCTCTCTCGTTCTTCTTCCGTCTCCTGTGGTTTCAATTCTGTCATCATCTTCCAGGCAGTACGGGATAGCTGTTCAGCGAGGCTTTCTTTTGACGTGATGACATTAACGGGTAGTCCTCTTTCCTTCATATCTGAAGTCGCCTCCACTGCCGTCTGATACCATCGTGTCCCATCCTCGTAAAACACCCGAAAGTTTAGCCGGGAAAGGGGTCTTCTTCTGTTTTAATACTTGTTTCGCATCAGTATATTTCTTGCGTTTCTGCAGAACCGTCAGAGAGTAATCTTGATCAACGTATATCGGCCTTCATTCTTGAGCACCTTTTTTTTCACCCAGGCTTTGCGTAGAATCTCCTCTTTAATTTTGTTGTGGTGGAATTTGATTATTATTGACTGCAGCCTTTCTTCTCTATTACCTGCTGGTTTCGGGGCCAGCGCCCGATGAGCTCTCTCCAGGGGCGGACTGGCCATCGGGAGCACCGGGACATTTCCCGGTGGCCTGACGGTCAATCTGGCCTGCCGCCGTGCGGTCGATTACCTTACCTCGACATGCGATAGGCTGCTTGCAGCTTGATGGACACCTCAAACCACGAATCAGGCGATCGCGATCACCATAAGGTCCAATCATTTCAGCAACGTACTGCCTGATTAGTTATTTGCATAGACCTTGTGATATGAATTACAACTTCGAGTCAGTTGTGCAAAAACATGGAACGTACACGGAAAGGAGGAGCAGAGAGGGAGCGCATGAAAAGAAGGAAAGCCCTGACCATAGAAGCAGAAAAATGCTGCAAAATCAAAACTATGTTCGTGACCAAGGGAGCAGGTTGGTCAAAATACAGCACATTTACATAATCATTTGGCAGGCGGGCGTTTTCATCTAAATTGACTTACAGTAGATTCAAATAAATAAAAAATATAATTAGCAAATGAGCAACAATATGTCTCGTTTAGTCTAATGCAGTAGGTTTCAGCATGTTTTTTTTTTATATAGGCATAGTCTATAAATTAAATAAAAATAAATAGGTAAAATAAAAGTAAGTAGAACTGAGAGTGTTGCATCATGTCTTAGTGGGTCAAGGTTTTTATACAACAAACAAGCAAACTAAAAATTTTAAATATGGAATATAAGTAGAATGATGTGTGTGCAGAAAAAGCGTTATTATATATATATATGTGTGTGTGTGTATGTGTGTGTGTGTGTGTGTGTTATATATATATATATATATATATATATATATATATATATATATATATTTATATATTTAAAATAGTTATATATAATAAGAATAACTATTATTGTTATAATAACAAGTGAAGTTTAAAAAAAATGTATTAGCTTTATAGAAAATGAAAAATTAGCAAACTGTTTTAGAGCATTTGGTAGTGCCAAATTTATTTTCCTTTGCCTTAGTCCCTAATTTATCAAGGGTTGCCAGAACAGAATGAACCGCCAACTATTCTGGCATGTTTTACGGATGCTGCGGACTCTTGCATTCACACACACACTTATTTACTACAGACAGTTTAGTTAGTCTAATTTGTAGAGTCAATTTTTACTTTCCTTTTTTTGGAAGATGAGGAAGGAAGTAGCAGCAGCACAACTGCTGCAAATGCTCCTGCTGTTCAACTAAAGGTGGTGGACAGTTCAGCATTTGAGTCAGAGCAGGAGCCTACAGGTAAATTCTAAGCCAAGTGAAACTAAAATTTACATTATGTGTTTTTAGGATGTATCGTGGGGACATACATTTAAAGGCACATTTACAATATTAGTAGTCAAGTCAGAGAATTACATGAAAAAGGTAGCGTAGGTAGCGGTGACAATAGCAGAGGTGGCCTGAGATTGAAGAAATTTCCCGGCCTGAATTATTGTCCCAGTCCGCCCCTGGCTCTCTCAATACAGAGATCTGTGGTCGGCGGAATCCCCAGCACGTCAGGTGGAAACTTATCCATAAACTGTGTCATCGATGCTCCCTCGGGGATATTGTATTATATTTCCCCATCGTGACCTCCCTTCTTGGTCGAGCAGTTTATTGTCTTATTCATTCATTACTTATTATTTTGCTTATCACCTGTTCTATGTTTTGGACGCGGTCTTCTGCTTTTCCGCCTCCGCTATCTTTTGATTAAAGCTGCATTTGAGTTTGCGAAGTTTTGTAGTATGGCGCTGCAAAAAGGGCCGGGATTAAAGAAGATGATTAGACATTTAAAAAAGCGAGTGATTGGTCTATAGTTTACATTTCTGTCCAGAGAGGTCATGTTTCGATCCTCAATTGGTCTCACGCAGTCAAGTGATGCGATTCCACAAGTCAGAGTTCACCAAGCTTGAACTTTGCAACTCAGTGAACTGCGAAAACCTGAAGCACGACCTTGCGTTTCGGGTCTCGCGTGCATATGAACAAAGTCTACGTGGAGAAAAGTCCAGTGTGACCGCAGCTCATCACAAGTGAGTTCGGTGATGATCTCACTTGGTTGTTGTTTTGTGACTTTAAGAAAGTCTCTTATCTCCTCCAGAACTTTTGTCAAACTTGCCGTGTCACTCAGGTGGGTTGCTGTGTTAGCATTAGCTTCGCTATCTGGTCCATGTGTGTAAGAGCTGTTGTTTACTTTTCTTTATGTAAAGTTTCTGCAGCAGTGCATGTTTTGTTTCAGTCTCCTCTTCCCGTACTTGCCCCACCTATCAAGCAACACCAGTCGAGAAAATAATATTTTTGATGATTTAATGGGGTTTATAAATGATTTTTTCGGAGGAGCCCCTGTTTAAACTGCCATTTAGAGAGATGAAGCCACCGGAACCCCCGCGCTGTCGTTTTTTACTTAGTAACGTCTTTTTATAAACTAATTGAGGAGCACGTGCTTATGATTGATCACAGCTGGTCCCGCATTAACCAACGCATGATTCACCAATGGGATGATTCCTAACTCACTGTAAATAACCAGAGTTTCTTACTTTAGTTATCTTCACCTTGAATAATCCCTCTTTCCACCCCTGTTTTCATGTGTTCATTAAGGGTTGACGATCGTGCAAAACTCTTCCAACACGGAGTGCATGTGTGGTTTCACTCCAGTGTGGATCTTCTGATGTGCTTTAAAATGGAATTGCTGAGTAAAACTCTTTCCACACTCAGAGCAGGAATAAGGCTTCGCCTTTGTATGAACTCTAAGATGTTTCTTTAGATCTGAAGGCCTCAAAAATGTTTTACCGCACTGATCACATTTGTGTGTTTTCTCTCCAGTGTGAATCTTCATGTGATCTATAAGGTTTGATAATTGTGCAAAATTCCTCCCACATTGAGAACAAACGAACGGTCTCTCTCCAGTGTGAATCCTTGTGTGATCAATAAGGTGTGATAATTGTGTGAAGCTCTTCCCACACTGAATACATGTGTACGGTTTCTCTCCAGTGTGAATCCTCTCATGTACTTTCAGCTGTCCTGAATGAGTAAATCTCTTGTTGCAGTGTGAACACACGTGCGGTTTCTCTCCAGTGTGGATCTTCTGGTGCTTTTTCAAGTCTCCAGATGTAAAAAAATTCTTCTTACATGAAAAGCACTGAAACTCTCTCACACCAGTGTGGATCTTCTGATGGTCTTTAAAACGTGATTGTTTTGTGAAACTCTTTCCACACTCAGAGCATGAATAAAGCTTCTCGTTTGTATGAACTCTAAGATGTTTCTTCAGATTTGAAGGCCTCAAATATATTTTGCTGCACTGATCACATTTGTGTGTTTTCTCTCCAGTGTGGATCTTCATGTGTTTATAAAAGGATGACGATTGCCTGAAATTCTTTCCACACCGAGTACATGTGAACGGTTTCTCTCCAGTGTGAATCCTCTCATGTGTTTTCATAGTTTGTGACCATCTGAATCTCTTGTCGCAGTGTGAGCACTTGTACGGTCTCTCTCCAGTGTGAACCCTCTGGTGCAGCTTCAGTTGTTCAGATCTAAAAAAACTCTTCTCACACTCAAAACAGACAAACTCTTTCACACCAGTGTGAATCTTCTGATGTGCTCTAAAATGTGATTGTGTTGTAAAACTTTTTCCACACTCAGAGCATGAATAAGGCCTCTCCTTTGTATGAACTCCAAGATGTTTCTTCAGATCTGTAGAATTAAAAAATGTTTTGCTGCATTGATCACATTTGTGTGTTTTCTCTCCAGTGTGGATCTTCTCATGATTATTCAGGTTTTCTGAACAACTGAAGCTCTTGTTGCAATATGAACACTTGTAAGGTTTCTCTCCAGTGTGGATCCTCATGTGACGCTTGAGATTGTATTCATGGCTGAAACTCTTTCCACACTGAGTGCAGGTGAAACATTTCACGGCTGTTCTTTGCATTAAAAAACTATCTTCAGTCTTTCTGTGAGCTTCGATTTCAGTTTTGACATGATGTTTCTCCTCATCTTCACTCAGTTCTTCACTCTCCTCCTTCACCATCACACCTGAAAATGAATAAGTCACATTTTAATCTGCTAGTTTTTTACAGCATGTGCCATTCTTGAATAGTTTCTAACCATACAGGCAAACAATCATGAATAAAAGCATTTGTGTGTTTGGCTCAAACACTGTTTCTCCTTTGCTTGTAATTTTAAGATGAACACAAAAGAAAGAAGAAATGTATGCTTTCACTCTTTTTCTAGTGATAAGAGAGAGGAAGACGAGAAAATGCCTGAGTTTAAAGCTATTAGTAAAGCACAGCAACTGAAAGAGCACACAGGTGGAAAGAGATATACACACGCCGGCCACTTCATTAGGTAGACCTGTCCAACTGCCTGTTACCACAAATTTCCAATCAGCCAAGGTCAGAGGAGAATGGCTAAACTGGTTCCAGCTGATAGAAAGACAACAGTAACTCAAATAACCACTCGTTACAACTGAGGTCTGCAGAAGAAGAGCATCTCTGACACAACATGTCTAACCTTGAGACGGATGGTCTACAGCAGCAGAAGACCACACTGCCACATTCGGATGGTCGGGTCAGAATTTGGCATCAACAACATGAAATCATGGATCCATCCTGCCCTGTATCAACGGTTCAGGCTGGTGGTGGTGTAATGGTGTGGGGGATACTTTCTTGGCACACTTTGGGCCCATTAGTACCAATTGAGCATTGTGTCAACACCACAGCCTACCTGAGTATAGCTGCTGACCATGTCTATTCCTTTATGACCACAGTGTGCCATCTTCTGATGGCTACTTCCAGCAGGATAACGCACCATGTCATAAAGCGAGAATCATCTCAGACTGGTTTCTTAAACATGACAATGAGTTCACTGTACTCAAATGGCCTCCACAGTCACCAGACAAAAGAGGTCACTCATGTGACTCGGGTAATGACAGTGTGAACAGCCCAAAGCGCATGGAATCTGATCTTTTCAGTTCAGATTTGTGCCACTTTCATATGTAATATTAAATCAGACACAGATCTGATGTTTTGCGATGCGACCGCAGTGTAAACGGTTATGTCGGATTTCATGTGACTTTTCTATAATCTTTGAGTGACATGCGTCCTCATTCTGTGCTGCAGACATCATCTACTCCTCAGCAGCATAGTAGAATAGCACACAGGGCGATAACTTTACCACAGCAAGTTGGTTGTTCATTTTGAAGGCAAACTGGTGCTTGTCGTTGTGGGTGTTGCGGATAGAGGATCCATGAACAAAGGAGGGGGCACTTTCATTTTAAGGGGGAACTTTCTCTCCGACAGAAAACAAGGGCAGGTGCTCGAGCACCCAAACCCCTCTTCTGCACGTGCGTTTGTGAAAAGGGTAATAATCATATAAGCATGATCTGACAAAGTGCTTACTTCATACATTGTGTGCATAATCAAACAGTTTGTTCTGTCCGTAACTGTACTTTTGCGCATGCGGGTCAGTTTAGGACCACAATCTGTTCACACTGCAAATCTGATATTGGCCGTTCAATTTTGGTCACATTTTTTTATATTTTTCATTCATTTTCTTGTCGGCTTAGTTAATCTGGGGTCGCCACAGTGGAATGAACCGCCAGCATGATTTTACACAGCGGATGCTCTTCCAGCTGCAACCCATCTCTGGGAAACATCCACACACTCATTCACACTCATACACTACGGACAATTTAGCCTACCCAATTCACCTGTACCGCATGTCTTTGGACTGTGGGGGAAACCGGAGCACCCGGAGGAAACCCACACGAACGCAGGCAGAACATGCAAACTCCACACAGAAACGCCAACTGACCCAGCCCAGCCGAGGTTCGAACCTGCGACCCAGCGACGTTCTTGCTGTGAGGCGACAGCACTACCACTGCGTCGCCTTTTTTATATTTTATTATTACTATTTTAACATAATTATTGCTTCATTATTATTTCCATTTTTCCATATTGTTATAATATTATGACTGTGGATTCAAGAGACACTTGTTTTCATGATTAACAGATAAGAGAATGTCTCCATTTCAAGATCTGTATTGTCTCTGGACAATGTTGTAAAGCAGTAATTGTCCATTGCTGTTGCTTGTGGTATAATAACACTTGTTGGATTCATCCTGGTCAGACGAAGTCTGAGCATTGAATCATACGCAACTAAGCTTATTCAATAAACTTTGCTTTTTCTTTATCATCATTACTTCATCTCCTGCTTCTGCTCCTCTCTGGTTTTCTCAGTCAACTCCTATTTTGATAGGAGACTGTTAATTCAGTTGAATACTGGTTAACAGGTTTAGGTATTGGAAACTTTGCTGACTTGTTGTCCATATACTTGGAGAAACAGACATTTTCTGACAAGATCTGGCATCCGGATAGGGCTGGACGATATGACAAAAATTTATATCACGATATATTTTTTTTATTTCGGTCGATACGATATAATTCCGATCTCGATATGGACAATATTAAAAAGAAAGGAAAAACTGCCAAGAACGCACACAATGGATGTCTGTACCTACAAATGTCTGCAAAGTGAATTTGCAAAGTTGATAATACCTCCAGACTCTCATAACTTTTTTTAAAAATAAAAACAGCACAAAAATGTGTTAACTTTTTATTTGTATTTAGCCTATACAAACAAGAAATGTGAAATAAACTATCAAATAAATAAAACTCTCAGACTCAGCTTATAATATATAGACAGTTTGTGGGGGTTAGCTTGACCAACGTGATCAACAGAAACTTTTATCAGTGTTTTTTTTTAGTATATGCTGAATATTTAACAATCAAAACAATACCAAAATCTTACAATTATGACATCCACATCGTAAAAAAACATAGAAAAAGAATAATAATTATAATAATAAAAAATCATAAAGAGTAAAGGCTACATTAATATTTGCAATAGAAGAGTTGTTTGAGGATATTCATAATTCTAATTGCTTTTCATCTTGAACGTCCTTTAAGGGTTTTATCTGTCTATTTATATTTGTGTATGTAATTACCTAATTAAATTGAAAGGTTTAACATAAATATCTCTTATATATTTTATATAGTCTATTTATATAGACTAATATTTTATATAACACATTTTCATTATTGAACAGATTTAATAGCTCTATTGATCACATTCTTTCTACTTCATCAGCTTTGCAATAACCTGATTCCTGATAAATATGTTTGTGAGTTTTATTTTGTAAGTGTGCGAGTGCTATATGCCAGCATGCAGCGAGTTTGTGTATGTGAGTGTTCATTTTGGTGTTTATGCAAGGATCGAGTTTGTTTGTGCGCGTGTTAATGTGGGAGTATATGCAAGGATCGGCGAGTTTATATGCATATGTGGGTGTATGCATGCATCAAGTTTATATGTATATGCGCTAATTTCATACATGTTTTGAACATTCAATAGTATAGGTGTATATGCGAGTGATTTATAGGTGTATATGCACATGTTGATAAGCGAAGTGAGGCCACAGGTTGGCTTAAACCTTTATGTTGCCTCATCTTCTGAATCTCTCAGTTCAGTAAAGTTAGCAACAGATTCGCAGATTCGTATTTTCCGGATCAATAACTCATGACCGAAACATTGTTCCTACACAGTATAGTTATTAAATGTTTGATAATAAAAATTCATACAAAATGTCCAAAACAGTTTTTTGGAAAAATAAGTGTTGTAGTATAACCAGCAGGACAGCAGTGATGTGTGAACTGAATTTGGTGAGAGTACAGTAATTTACAGTACAGTTATTAAATATTTTTATAATAAAAAATCATAAAAAATATGCAAAATAGTTTTTTAGAAAAATAAGTGTTGTAGTTTAACCAGCAGGACAGCAGTGACGTGTGATCTGAGTTTGATGGCAGTATAATGAGTTAGAGGGAAGTTATCGACAGCTTTTGTAGTATTGGTTTTTGCGTTTTGCTCTTTGTAGACGGTCTCTAAGGATCGGTCTCTTTGCCGCCTGCGCATAGAGATCAATATAATGCGTCCAGCGCGTAGGAAAGCTCATTTTTAGGAAAATAAGGTTGTAGGTGGTTGTATACATTGCGACAGTTGAAAAAATGTGCTATTTGTGTAGGAACAATGTTTCGGTCATGAGTTATTGATCTGGACAATACGAATCTGCGAATCTGTTGCTAACTTTACTGAACTCTGACTCTCAGTATGTTTTATCGGGTGGAACTGCTTCAAATGGTAGAACAGATTTGATGTGTTGCCGTCGCTCGTCAGCTACACTCTCTGGCACACTTTGCAGAACACCGAAACTAAGTTTATCGGAACTTAATTAGTCTTTTCTTTCTTATCAACTATTTCGTCTGCATTCTTACTTGTGGAAGCTTGTTCATTCGCATCTGTATTCAGAGCACTCATTTTGTAGCTAAAACTTTCTGCGGCGCAGCTTAAACCAACTGCTGTGCTGAGCGCTGGCAGCGTGTCTGTGTTCAGTGTTGCCAAATGTAGCTGACTTTTTCCAGCCCAAAAACCCGCCGACATGCAAAAACACCTGCCCAACAACCTTGATTTTACAAAAAGTGGGGGGTGGGGTGGTGGGGACGGTCCCAAATTACACGAGGGGGGGGGGCTCCCAAAACGTATGAGGGGTGGTTGGATCGTCCGATTACTTCATGAAAAGTAGGGGGAATGGTCCCAAAATTGACGAAAATTTGGGGGTTAAGGGAGATCGCGGGCAGGCGGGCGTACCTTAACAATACCGCCCAAATATCCACTACCCGCCTATGATATTTTTTACCCGCAAACTTGGATTCAAAACCGCCCAATTGGGCGGGAAACCGCCCAATCTGGCAACACTGTTTGTGTTGCTCGTCATCACGTAAGTGAGATCAGATCAGGCTCTTTCTGACGGCTGAGCACTGAACGTCATTCAGTGACAAGTGATACATGTATAAGATCTTATATAAATAATAATATACATATTTATATATATGCAAATTTATATCGAAATATCGGAAATGGGTTTAAAAATCATATCATCGTTATTGAAAAAAATTCTATCGCGATATATATTGATATCGAATTATTGTCCAGCCCTACATCCGGGGCTGGATCGTATTTATCTGGCGTGGAGATGGTGGTCTAACAATATTCAATACTGAGAGTCCAAACACTGAAGCGCAGCTCTACAGGTCCCGAACAATGCAAGCCACTGGCGAGGAAAAAAAGTTCACAAATTAAAAAACCTAAAAAAACACATCTATGACTGAAGAGTGAACAGCCATGCAAAAAAATCTGATTTGAGCACTAAGCCTCGCAGTGTGAACGCAGCCTTAGTTTCACCCATTCAACAGTAGAGTGTATTGATAGGAAAATTAGAGAAAAAGTGTCAACATCTAGAAGCATTAACATAACATTACTCCTTGTAGGAGGAAAAAGTACAGTACTGAAGACCAAACACATGCCTTATCCTGAAAATTAAAACCAAAATGAGCAGGGAAAGTGTTTTACTTAAGAGTCTTCATGAAACCTTTATAATCATGATGTGACATGTTACAAATGTAAATGAGACTTTATCCATGCTTATAACACCCGTCATTAGTTGTCATTTGCTGACTCCGATGAGTTATCAGTCACTGCAACGGTCCACCGCTAATTTGAGCTAGAGATTCCTGATTTAAGGTGAATATATAAAAAACACACAGTATGATAATGTAAAAACTCCAGCAGTAATGATTATGAAATGGTTGTGTACAGCATTACATTAACTTTGTAGGTGCAGATCTATTTCCCATAGTCTGAACACAACAAGTGTTAAGATAAAATAAAAATGAATATGAAAAAAGTACTAAAACTGATGAAGTGCCTAAATATTCACACCCTCACTGATGTTCAGCCTCATTATTGAAGAGTAATGAATAAACACAAACCTATTAGTTCTTCAGTCTCTTCCTGTTTAATTCTGCAGGGTTCTGGATCACTCATCTTCTCACTGTCCTTCAATAAACTCTGTCTTTGCCTTTCACTGATGGCGGCAGAGCTTCAGGAGAATAAACAGAGAAATCTGATTCATTTACACTGATTGAGGAAATAAACTGTATGATGTTGAATCTTATAGGAGACACAATATATGATCAGGTAATTTGCTCAGTGAGCAGACACCTATTACATTAACTTAATGAGGGAATTTGAAGATCTGAACACAACAGTATAATGAAGGAGAGAAAAACAAGAACTACTGACATGAAATAAAGAGGATTTTATTTATTTTGATAATATTTTTTGTTTGTTTTCGGCATCATAGTTCATATATCCGCTGCAGAAGATTCCCGTTATTCCCTTCAGAGATCATATTTATCGACACAATCACAGATGAGGGTAAACTCACACAGTAAACACAAACACTGAGCTCATATGTTCCTCTCAGAGCTCCTCTCCGCCTGCTGTATTGTTTTGGTCAGCAGACACACAGATAGAGGTGAACTCAATGCAGAAACTAGTCGCAGATTGTCGCTTTAATAAACTGTAAAGTGTGTTTTATTGTTGTGGAAACACGAGAAAAAGCGTCAACGACTCACCTCAGCTCTGAAGACTCGACGCTGAATGAACGCGTCAGCGCTGACGTCATCACGTCAAGGCGGGAACAACGGCGGACTTTATTTTTACTTTACAAATTACGCATAAACTGTGGAAAAATCAACGCAATGGTGTCATATTAGATTAAAGTAATATTAAAAAACATTTAAAGTGTTACAAAAATCTGACATACCAAAAAATAAGTAAATTTAATGTATACATATTTACAATTAAATGTTTTTTTAATTTTGTAATTTTCTAGAAACAATAAACAAGAGAAATTTTAAATGATCTCACTTTATGTATTAAGTATTTGGCTAAAACAATGATAACATTAAATCAAATTGTGAAAAACAGAGCGTTCTTTGGCAATTTCATAGATCTTGTAATGTGAAAGTGAAACCATCAGCAACCTGAACTACAAAAGTTAATACAATATGAGAGAAATGTAAAAAATACCAGCTTGAAGCAAATAAATAAAAACACACAGCACAGTTTGTGAGCTCAGTAAATGCAGCATTTTCAATTTGTTTAAAAGGAAATTGAGTGTATGAATGAAAACCTCACGTTTACAACATGTATACTGTCACTGCATTGCTGGACATGATGTAGCTGTAGTTTATAGGTGAGGATCAGGCTCGTATAATCAATAATCAATAATAAAGCAAAAGATTACAGATTAAGATGTGTCTTAAGAAGCTTCTTAAAGCAATCCAAAAAAAACTGCATTGCTGATAATTGTGGCTAATGCTTTCCATAATTTAGACACACCATAAGAAAAAGCTCTACCTCTCATGGTTTTTACACTTCAGCAGGACTGATACTAAGTGAGTCCAAAAGCAGAACGAAGACAGCGAGGAGTGGAAAGAGTGACCAGATCACAAATGTAATCTGGAGCAAATCAATGTACTGCTTTGTAGATTAAAATCAGAGTTAGAGTCTCCCCCGACGGCCCACACTCACATTGCGTTTGCGCCTGAGCACACGATGCGCAGTTCAGTTTAACAGAAGAGAAGCGCTCTCGCTCAGCACAGTGGAGATTTCTTTAGTTATGTCGTTTTAGTCGTTTGAGATGCAGAGGCACGGTCAAATATTTCGCTGAACAGATCAGCCACTTTTGACGCTCATAAACAATCAAAGTCCTCGAGCTGCAAGAATTAGGAGGTTTGCTGAAAGTGCAGCTCTCATGCAGTGAGGGGTTTGCATCTTTAATAATCTACGACAGTTTGTGTTGTTGGGGTATTTACAGTTTTAACCCAAAGAATGAGCAGTCTGTCAGATGAAGAAGAGCCAGAGTCAGAGATTTAAATAAATAAATAAAGTTTACTGAAGATAGTTTGCAGTTTCATCAGCAGAAGCCAGCTTCACACTCGCAATGAGTTCCTAGGCCGCTCTGACTTACAATACAACAATGCAGCAATTATAGTCTTTACACAAGCCCAGAAAAGGTGGGACCCAGGTAAACAGTTCTCATTGGTTAAAGCAGAAGTAGACAATTCTAAATGTGTGCGTCAGGGAAGAATTGTATCTGATTCCAGATATGGATATTCTAAATGTGTGCGTCAATGGAAGATTGTCTGTTTGGCTCCAGATATGGATGGCGGCATGGTTCTTCGGGGTCAAGTCGACCCTAAACTATTAAGAGCTGATCTCCGACCTGTAGCTCTGAACCATGGAGACATTTATATACGCAAGCGACAATTTGTTATGGCAACTCAAGGTTGATTCCTGTACTTTCAGCTGGCTTATCAAACTAGTTCAAAACGGGTTTAATCAACATTCAGCTACAATATTCTCACTACACACAAAGTCTATCTAGCATAAAAAGAAATGACTTTAACAAGAATTAACAACAACAATAGTTAAATTACTGTAGACAATTTCATGACAATGAAAAGAAGAACAGGTGTTCTCTCCCCCCAGCATCCGTAATCCTGCTACAAAGACAGAGAGAGAGAGAGAGAGAGAGAGAGAGAGAGAGAGAGAGAGAGAGAGAGAGAGAGAGAGAGAGAGAGAGAGGTCTCCTGACCTATGACCCAGTTTGTGTGTCTCCTGGAAACAAAGTTAAAATAAACAGACAAAGAAAGAGACAAGGACACTGCACATTCTTACACAAGGCAGTCTGTTCAACTTATTCATTAGTTAAAATCAATGCAAAGTTAAATACTCATTCAAATAATCAATTAATTATCTTTAATGAAAATAATGAGAAAATAGGATGATGAGGAAAGGATAAACATCCACGCTGAGATGGTTGGGCCCGGATGGGATGATAGAACTCCGAGCCCTTCAGTGTTCATTGATCAGTAAGAAAGAAACAGTCCCTTAAAAGTCACGTCTCATCTCGTATTCAGTTTTAGGCTCACACTACAAGCGTACCGTGCCTGAGTCTGATTCAGAGCACTCACACTTCTCAAACGATCCGGGAAATGGGCCTGGGCACGATTTGTATAGCATAGTGTGAGTGCGCCCTAAGGCTTCTTCTTTGTAGATGTTTCTTTAGACCTGAAGGCCTCAAAAATGTTTTACCGCACTGATCACATTTGTGTGTTTTCTCTCCAGTGTGGATCCTCATGTGCTCTTTAAGTAGTGACAATCGTGTAAAATTCCTCCCACACTGAGAACAAACGAACGGTTTCTCTCCAGTGTGTATCCTTGTGTGATCAATAAGGTGTGATAATTGTGTGAAGCTCTTCCCACACTGTGTACATGTGTACGGTTTCTCTCCAGTGTGAATCCTCACATGTACTTTCAGCTGTCTTGAAGTAGTAAATCTCTTGTTGCAGTGTGAACACACATGCGGTTTCTCTCCAGTGTGGATCTTCTCATGATTATTCAGGTTTTCTGAACAATTGAAGCTCTTGTTGCAATATGAACACTTGTAAGGTTTCTCTCCAGTGTGGATCCTCATGTGATGCTTGAGATTGTTTTTGTGGCTGAAACTCTTTCCACACTGAGTGCAGGTGAAACATTTTACGGCTGTTCTTTCCATTGAAAAACTACCTTCAGTCTTGCTGTGAGCTTTGATTTGATTCTTCTCTCTCCTCCTTCACCATCACATCTGAAAATGAATAAATCACATGTTAATCTGCTAGTTTTTTACAGCATGTGCCACTCTTGAATAGTTTGTAACCGTACAGGCAAACAATCATGAATAAGAGCATTTGTGTGTTTGGCTGAGATGGGAAGTGTTCAAATACTTGCCTCCTTTGCTTGTTATTTTAAGATGAACACAAATGAAAGAAGAAATGTATGTCTTCACTGTTTTTTCTAGTAATATATTAAACTTTAAGTAAAGCACACTTAGGGTGCTTTCACACTTGGTTTAATTGCCTGGACCGTACCAAAGTTCGATTGTCCCCCCTTGTCACCTTCTCAGTTAGTTTGTGTTCACACTGTCTCTTTTCCTTATGAAACCCGGTACGCTTGCGTCATCGAGCTGCTGTTTTGTTTACGGCTGTTGCTAGGTGACTTCTGCACATCACGGTTGATTTGCTTATGCTGAATCTTTTCATTTTGGACATACAGAAACCGACTTGCGTCCATCTGCCGCAAAAAAATTATAAACATTCAGTACATCACACAGTGTCCGCAGAAGCTGTTTTTGGAGGAGACAAGCAGACATCACCTGTGTTTGCCCTGGCTCAGTCCTGGTTGTCACCAAGGTAAAATACGTCACACACACACAAATGAACATTATGAAAACGATAGTTTGTTGTACAGTTGGCGGTTCACTTCCGTTATTTGGTACGATTGCATTCATACCAGAAGTGAACCGTACCAGAGTTCACATGAACCATACCACAGACCACCTCTTTCAGGCGGACTCGGGTACGGTTCACCGGTGCGCACCCGGGTGCGGACCAAAAGTGCTAGTGTGGAAGCACCCTTAAACTCAGTAAGTTTAGTAAAGCACAGCAATTGAAAGAGCACACGGGTGGAAAGAGATATTCACACACCGGCCACTTTATTAGGTACACCTGTCCAACTGCCCGTTACCACAAACTTCCAATCAGCCAATCACATGGCAGCGGCTCAAAGCATTTAGGCGTGTAGACATGGTCAAGACGATCTGCTGCAGGTCAAAGCGAGCATCAGAATGGGAATGCTCCTTGCCCACCTCTGTCTGTCAGTGGATCAACAGCTTCCCAACAGACAGGCAGGAGCTTGTGAAGCTGGGAAAATTCTCATCCAGTAGCCGCACAATCAGCACTGGCATTCCCCAGGGGTGTGTCCTCTCCCCACTTCTCTTCTCCCTGTACACGAATGACTGCACTTCAAAGGACTCCTCTGTCAAGCTCCTGAAATTTGCAGATGACACCACATTTATCGGTCTCATTCAGGACAGTGACGATTCTGCTTACAGACAGTAGTTTAAGGAGCTGGTTGTCTGGTGCCGTCACAACAACCTGGAGCTCAACACACTCAAAACAGTGGAGATGGTAGTGGACTTCAGGAGAAACCCCCCTGCTCTCCCCAGCATCATGGACAGCATTGTGGCAGCAGTGGAGTCATTCAGGTTCCTGGGCACCACCATCTCTTAGGACCTGAAGTGGGACACTCACATTGACTCCATTGTCAAAAAAGCTCAACAGAGGCTGTACTTTCTTCGTCAGCTGGGGAAGTTCAACCTCCCAAAGGAGCTGCTGAAACAGTTCTACACCTCCATCATTGAATCAGTCATCTGCACATCAATAACTGTCTGGTTTAGCTCAGCTACCAAATCCGACCTCCAAAGACTACGTCGAATAGTTCGGACTGCTGAGCGAATCATTGGTACAACCCTCCCTACTCTCCAAGAAATGTACTTATCCAGAGTGAGCAGAAGGGCTGCCAAAATCACCCTGGACCCCTCACACCCAGCACACTGCCTGTTTGAACTGTTACCTTCTGGTCTAGCTACAGAGCACTGCGCACCAGAACAGCCCGACACAGAAACAGTTTCTTCCCTCAGGCAATCCATCTCATGAACACTTGATGATAATAATTGTGGAACCAACATCACGACTTGCTATACACTTTTATACACATATACACTTATTTAACAACACACTTTACATGCCAATTTGCACACAACAGCTGCACATATGTTGTATATAGTAATATAGCTGTACATACACTTGTCAATTTGTAGATTTGCATTCACTACTTTTAAAATTAATTATTATTTATTTTATTTCTTTTAGTCCTGTCTCTGTAATTCTGTTGCAATGTAGAAGCTCTGTCAGGAAAACAAATTCCTCGTATGTGTAAACATACCTGGCAATAAAGCTCTTTCTGATTCTGAAAGGGGATTTAAGTGACTTTGAACGTGGCATGGTTGTTGATGCCAGATGGGCTGGTCTGAGTATTTCAGAAACTGCTGATCTACTGGGATTTTCACGCACAACCATCTCTAGGGTTTACAGAGAATGGTCAGAAAAAGAGAAAATATCCAGTGAGGGGCAGTTCTATGAGGGCAAATGCCTTGTTGATGCCAGAGGTCAGAGGAGAATGGCAACAGTAACTCAAATAAACACTTGTTACAACCGAGGTCTGCAGAAGAGCATCTCTGAACACACAACACATCCAACCTTGAGGCAGATGGGCTACAGCAGCAGAAGACCACACCACAACATTCAGATGGTCGGGTCAAAATTTGGCATCAACAACATGATAGCATGGATCCATCCTGCCCTGTATCAATGGTTCAGGCTGGTGGTGGTGAAATGGTGTGGGGCAGGGGTCACCAATCTCGGTCCTGGAGGGCCGGTGTCCCTGCACGGTTTAGCTCCAACTTGCCTCAACACACCTGCCTGGATGTTTCAAGTATACCTAGTAAGACCTTGATTAGCTTGTTCAGGTGTGTTTGATTAGAGTTGGAGCAAAAATCTGCAGGACACCGGCCCTCCAGGAACAAGTTTGGTGACCCCTGGTGTGGGGGATACTTTCATGGCACACTTTAGGCACATTAGTACCAATTGAGCATCATGTTAACATCACGGCCTACCTGAGTATTGTTGCTGACCATGTCCATCCCTTTATGACCACAGTGTACCCATCTTCTGATAGCTACTTCCAGCAGGATAACGCGCCATGTTATAAAGCGCCAATCATCTCAGACTGGTTTCTTGAACAGTACAATGAGTTCATTGTACTTAAATGTCCTCCACAGTCACCAGAGCTCAATCCAATAGAGCACCTTTGGAATGTGGTGGAATGGGAGATTGGCATCATGGATGTGCAGCCGACAAATCTGCAGCAGCTGTGTGATGCTATCATGTCAATATGGAGCAAAATCTCAGAGGAATATTTATAGTTCCTTGTTAAATCTATGCTAGGAAGGATATAATCATGATGTGACATGTCATGAATGTGAATGAGACTTCATGCATGCTTATAACACCCGTCATTTTGGTGTCATTTGGTGTCCGTGAAAACCCCCGCTAGCTGGTGTGCGCATGCTTTATGTACACGTCCAGGGATGCCATCTGGGCCCGTAGCTTTTCGGATGTTCACGTGACGGAAAGATCTCATTACATCCGCTACAGAAACGGAGAGTGCTGGCAGTTTCTGTATCGGCCGCCGGAGCGCGCTGTGTGTGTACGCTGTCCTGGGCTTCAAAGCGGGCGTAGAACGAGTTGAGCTCGTCCGGGAGAGATGCAGCAATGTTCACAGTGGCGGGTGTATTACTTTTAAAGTCCGTGATGTAATTAAGTCCCTGCCACATGCTCCTTGCGTTATCGGTGTTAAATTGACCCTCTACCTTGTTTTTGTATTGAAGTTTTGCTGCTTTGATCGTTTTCCTGAGGTTGTAGTTTGCTTGTTTTAGTTCCTCAGCATTTCTGGATTTATAGGCGGAAGTTCGCACTGATAGGGCTGTTCGAACTTCGCAATTGATCCATGGTTTTTGGTTAGGGTAGATACGGACATTTTTTGTTGGGACCACGTCTTCTATGCACTTTCTGTTGAAGGATGTAACGGTGTCTGAGTACACTTCGATGTCGTCATCAGAAGCTGCCCGGAACATCTCCCAGTCAACGTCATCAAAACAGTCTTGAAGTATGGAATCCGATTGGTCTGACCAGCTCTGAAACGTCCTGAGGGTGGGTGGTTCCCGTTTCAGTTTCTGCCTGTAAGCAGGCAAGAGCAGAACAGAAGAGTGATCTGATTTGCCAAATGGTGGGCGGGGGAGGGATTTGTAAGCATCCCGGAACAGAGAGTAGCAGTGGTCCAAAATACGATCACCACGTGTGTTTGTGGTGATATGTTCAAAGTATTTTGGAGAGCCTCCTCCTTTGCTTTTCCCTGCGAGTTCCTTCGTTCTATCCGCGCGGTGCACGGAGAACCCCGAAAGTTCAGCAGCTGTGTCTGGTACCTCCGCAGATAGCCAGGTTTCTGTGAGACAGATAATGCAGCAGTTTCTTGTTTCCCATTGGAAGGAAATGCGCGCCTGTAGATCGCAAAGTTTGTTGTCCAGTGACTGAACGTTAGCCAGCAGAATGGTGGGGAGCGGAGGTCGAAATCCACGGCGTCTTAGTCTGACCAGGACGCCGGCTCTTTTTCCTCTTTTCCGGCTGCGTTTGCATCGTCGACTCGGTTGTGTGACCCAGACAAAGGACTCTGTTGTTGTGTTTGTAAACAGAGCGTCTTTGAAGAACTCAAAGTCCGGTCTTCGGTAAGGGGTTTGCGCCTTTAATAATCTATGACAGTTTGTGTTCATTGAACAGTAAAAATGATTAATAAACACATATGAAACAGTCCCTTAAAAGTCACGTCTCGTCTTCAGATTGGCTCAGGCATGCTTTGCACTAACACTACAAGTGTACCGCGCCAAAGCCCAAGTGAACCGTGCTCTGGCACACCTCTTCCAACTGGGCCAGGGCCGGCCAACTGAACCATGCCTGAGCACGATTCAGAGCACTCATACTTCTCAAACTATCTGGGAAACGGGCCTGGGCACGGTTCGGATAGCATAGTGTGAGTACACCCTAAGGCTTCTTCTTTGTATGAACTCTTCTATGATGCTTCTTTAGACCTGAAGGCCTCAAAAATGTTTTACTGCACTGATCACATTTGTATGTTTTCTCTCCAGTGTGGATCCTCGTGTGCTCTTTAAGGTGTGATAATCGTGTGAAATTCCTCCCACACTGAGAACAAACGTACGGTTTCTCTCCAGTGTGTGTCATTGTGTGAGCTATAAGGTGTGATAATTGTGTGAAGCTCTTCCCACACTGTGTACATGTGTGCGGTTTCTCTCCAGTGTGAATCCTCACATGTACTTTCAGATGTCTTGAAGTAGTAAATCTCTTGTTGCAGTGTGAACACACATGCGGTTTCTCTCCAGTGTGGATCTTCTGGTGATTTTTCAAGTCTCCAGATGTAAAAAAATTCTTCTTACATGCAGAGCACTCAAACTCTCTCACACCAGTGTGGATCTTCTGATGGTCTTTAAAATGTGACTGCTGTAAAAAACTCTTTCCACACTCAGAGCATGAATAAGGCCTCTCGTTTGTATGAACTCCAAGATGTTTCTTCAGCTCTGAAGTCGTCAAAAATGTTTTGCTGCATTGATCACATTTGTGTGTTTTCTCTCCAGTGTGGATCTTCTCATGTTTATTCAGGTTTCCTGAACAATTGAAGCTCTTGTTGCAATATGAACACTTGTAAGGTTTCTCTCCAGTGTGGATCCTCATGTGACGCTTGAGATTGTTTTTGTGGCTGAAACTCTTTCCACACTGAGTGCAGGTAAAACATTTCATGTCTGTTCTTTCCATTAAAAAACTTTCTTCAGTCTTTCTGTGAGCTTCGATTTCAGTTTTGACATGATGTTTCTCCTCATCTTCACTCTCCTCCTTCACCATCACATCTGAAAATGAACAAGTCACATTTTAATCTGCTAGTTTTTTACAGCATGTGCCACTCTTGAATAGTTTGTAACCGTACAGGCAAACAATCATGAATAAGAGCATTTGTGTGTTTGGCTGTTTCTCCTTTGCTTGTGATTTTAAGATAAACACAAAAGAAAGAAAAAATGTATGCCTTCACTGTTTTTCGTGTGATAAGAGAGAGGAAGATGAGAAGAAAATGCCTGATCTACTGGGATTTTCACGCACAACCATCTCTAGGGTTTACAGAGAACGGTCAGAAAAAGAGGAAATATCCAGTGAGGGGCAGTTCTGTGGGCGCAAATGCCTTGTTGATGCCAGAGGTCAGAGGAGAATGGCCAGACTGGCTCCAGCTGATAGAAAGGCAACAGTAACTCAAATAAGCACTCGTTACAACCGAGGTCTGCAGAAGAGCATCTCTGAACACACAACACGTCCAACCTTGAGGCGGATGGGCTACAGCAGCAGAAGACCACACCGGGTGCCACTCCTGTCAGCTAAGAACAGGAAACTGAGGCTACAATTCACACAGGCTCACCAAAACTGGACAATAGAAGATTGGAGAAACGTTGCCTGGTCTGATAATCCTCGATGTCTGCTTGGACATTCAGATGGTCGGGCCAGAATTTGGTGTCAACAACATGAAAGCATGGATCCATCCTGCCCTGTATCAATGGTTCAGGCTACTGGTGGTGGTGTAATGGTGTGGGGAATACTTTCTTGACACACTTTGGGCCCATTAGTACTAATTGAGCATCGTATCAACGTCACAGCCTACCTGAGTATTGCTGATGACCATGTCCATCCCTTTATGACCAAAGTGTCTCCATCTTCTGATAGCTACTTCCAGAAGGATAACGTACCATGTCATAAAGCGAGAATCATCTCTGACATGACAATGAGTTCACTGTACTCAAATGTCCTCCATAGTCACCAGATCTCAATCCAATAGAGCACCTTTGGAATGTGGTGGAATGGGAGATTTGCATTATGGATGTGCAACCGACAAATCTGCAGCAACTGCGTGATGCTATCATGTCAATTTGGAGCAAAATCTCTGAGGAATATTTCCAGTACCTTGCTGAATCTACGTTACGAAGGATTAAGGCAGTTCTGAAGGCAAAAACGGGTCCAATTCAGCACTAGTCAGGTGTACCTAATAAAGTGGCCGTTGAGTGTAAGCATTAACTTAGTTTCACCCATTCAGCAGTAGAGTATTGATAGAAAACATTTGAAAGAAAGTGTCAACATCTAGAAGCATTTAACATAACATTACTCCTTGTAGGGGGAAAGTACAGTACTGAAGACCAAACACATGCCTTATCCTGAAAATTAAAACCAAAAGTGGCAGGGTAAGTGCTTCATAAGACTGTCATGAAACCTTTATAATCATGATGTGACATGTCATGAATGTGAATGAGACTTCATGCATGCTTATAACACCCATCATTAGGTGTCATTTACTGACTCCTATGAGTTATAAGTCACTGCAATGGCCCACCGCTAATTTGAGCTAGAGATTCCTGATTTAAGGTGAATATAAATAAAACACAATATGATAATGTAAAAACTCCAGCAGTAGTAGTAAGCTGCTCTGCTGATTCTATGGTAATGATTATGAAATGGTTGTGTACAGCATTACATTAACTTTATAGGTGCAGATCTATGAAGCCTATATTAAATATCTCTCTCAACTCATTCACTGTCAATAAAACTCGTCATTATAATTGTGCTGTTTAATGTTAATTGATTAAAATCATAATGATTGAGATGTAAAGGTAATTTAGGCAGGTCCTATAGTCTGAACACAACAAGTGTAAAGATAAAATAAAAGCTAATATGAAAAAAGGTACTAAAACTGATGAAGTGCCTAAATATGAACACCCTCACTGATCTTCATCCTCATTATTGAAGAGTAATGAATAAACACAAACCTATTAGTTCTTCAGTCTCTTCCTGTTTAATTCTGCAGGGTTCTGGATCACTCATCTTCTCACTGTCCTTCAATAAACTCTGTCTTTGTCTTTCACTGATGACGGCAGCGCTTCAGGAGAAGAAACAGAGAAATCTGATTCATTTACACTGATTGAGGAAATAAACTGTATGATGTTGAATCTTATAGGAGACACAATATATGATCAGGTAATTTGCTCAGTGAGCAGACACCTATAACATTAACCTAATGTGGGAATTTGAAGATCTGAACACAACAGTATAATGA